>JAYKAV010002662.1:3108491-3175991 GCA_035582835.1 Phoebastria nigripes | reverse complement strand
TCAAAAATTCTCTGCGGCAACAGACTCAGACCGCTTTGCCTGTTTGAGGATTTGTTTGTTTTTTGATTTATTATCTTTTTAAAAGACAATATAAAGGCAAAGAAAAAAGGCAGAGCGAGGCTACTGCACAGCCAATTTGACAGCCAAAACAAATTTCACAGCCTACAGGAAAGCCCAGCACACAGCTGGGAGCAGCTGTACCGGCACCGGCTGCTGCTTCACACTCGCTCATGGGAGTGGTCAGGGTTAATCAGACAGGCATAAACGAAGCTGCAGCCCATCCTTTCACTCCCAACAAGGGCTGGAATTAATTCCACATACAACAGCCACCCAGGAGTCCCCCCGAGGAAGCAGGTATTGGTGTAACGACAGGCAGCACAAACCCGCTCTCGAGCTGCCGGCACACTGTGCTGGCCGGTTTTACACCACCCTCGCTGCCGCTGAAAGGGTTCAGCTGGAGGCCGCTGTGAGCCGACACAGTGTGAATCTGTTCCAGCCCCAAAGGCTGGGCAGCGCTACGCTGCCCTGCAACAGGGACTTGGGAACCGATTTCAAGACTCTGGGTGCCCCTACAAGGGCTGCCTGACCCCACGAGGCGCACAGCCCAGGCCTTGGCTGAAGTACAGCTGCTGAAGGGGGCTGGGGTTGTTTTTAAGAGACTTTTGGTGGTAGGAAGGAGCTTGGCTGGTGTCTAACTTAATTATTCCCATTGTAATGCTTTATCTGGAAGAACTTCCACTTCAGCTTTTTGTTCTGGTTTACAATTAAACCCTGCTTACCTGGTTCCTCCCTCCCTCCCTGACTCACTGCTTCCAGGACTGCTGAAGGAGGCAAGAAGCTGCGCAGCGGCCAGCGATCGCTCTTACCTGCTCATTTTCTTCCTCTTGCGCTCCTCCCCCCAGGGTGGCTGCCCTGGCAGACGGCTGAAGGAGCAAATGCAATCTGTCACAAGTGAATCTCTCCTCTCTGCGGGAAGACGTGGGTCTATAATTACTCCAACATTATCATTATTTGCCTCACGCTGCCCAAATGTCAATAACTGGATGCCGGAGTATTTGTGCAGTTAGAAGATGTTTCCGCTGCCCAAGTGAAAGGGCAAGGCTGTCCTGGCGCCGCTGACGTTTGGACTGCACGCTTCCCAGGGAAGGCAGGACACTGTGGCGTGATAAACAAGGCCAACGTGGCTAAGAAAAAATACGCTGGGTAAGAACAGCTTTTCTCTTCTGCAGCAGCTTCCACGCACTGAATAAGGATCTGGGGCTGAGGCAGGAAGTCAAAGAAAGGTAAACAGTGAAATAAAAGAACTTGGGAAAGGACACAGAGAAATGGAGGAAAAAAAACAAGGAGAGAAATTATCTGTCAAACCTTCCAAGACACGAGAGAAGGAGAAAGAGCTGGCTGTGAAGAAAAGGGAGTGAAAACAAGGGAAGACCCAAATTATGTGAACATCAGTTTGCATCAGTCTCTTAGTTGGTGCTTTCTGGTCCAATAGCTACAAGGAGTAAGGCCAAACAGATTAATAAAAAAATGATACTTTATTTTAAATGCAGCTACTGTCATGAGTCATCAAAATAGACTTTGTAATAGTTACTTTGTTTTAAATACGAGGTGACGAATGACAGCTAAGAATTTAAACTACATGAAATGTCCTAAAATTGTAAATTAAGAGCTAAATTTAAATATTCAAATGACAATTTTCAGAAGAAAAAAGGGAATAAAAATATTTTCCAGAAAAAGTAAAATAATTTGGCCAGTAAAACCACACTAAAAACGTAAATTAATGAGATACTGCACATGAAATACTTGAAGAGGATTCCTTTCTGTCATTGTCATTTAAAAGATCCACAAAGCTAAAATCTCACAATTTAAATTACATTGCTCTAATAATTTCTCTTACTTAAAAACAGTTCAATAATCCAGGACAATCCAAGGAACCGCTGATAAATTGCACTTCTACGTGTTGTTCTGCAGTAGGGCTGCTGCTATTACTGCTGCACCTGACCAGGGACCGGTGACCACCTGGACCTTCTCTCGCACACAGCTCTTCATCGCAGAGTATTTCTAAAGGGTCCTTGCAATGGTTGTTCCAGGTGTAGCAGCTAAGGGCTCCTCGCAAAGCCCTCCAGAATGACTTAAGATCACAGCTGAAGGGGAATCGGGTCTTGGCTTAACGCTTCTCAGCCGCATCCTCGCTGTCTCAGCTCTCAAAATGCCACTGCTGAGGAAGGGACCCATCACAGATGGCCATGGTCACGTACCCTTTGTGGCTAAGCGGATCTACCACCTTCATGCACTGCCCCACGGAGACCTGGTAGAGGCGGTTGTTCTTCTAGAGGAGAGAGAAAGACAGATGGGTTTTATTTATTACAACTTCTGTTCTATTCCACTGTCAAACTGAAGCCAAAACCGATGCTTAAGGGGGGAGGGGATGCTCCTTCCTGACAGATGAGCCTTTCAGCAGCCTCCCTGACACACCAGACCCACAGCAGCAGCATTTAAAAGCCAGAGTACAGCACACCCTGTAAGCACGTTCAGGCCTTGAAACGAAGGCTCTCACACCCTTACAAGGACCGAGTTCTTATTTTGTTGATACCATAGTCTCTTAATGAGGTGGAGGAATGATCAACACTGGTGTTCCCCAGCACTCCGCACAGAGGGAGCCCACAAGGCTACAGCACAGCACAGCCAGGTCCCTGCTCTGCATCTGGCCAAGCCTTAGCAATGCCACTGCCCTCAGCACCCACATGCTGGGGAGCTGCCACACAGGGTGACAGGTCTCTCGTGTGTGGTGGGTCCCAACAACCAGGGCAAGGCCAGATCCTAGTCAAGTGTGAGAACGAAACAGATCCTTCTTCTCTTTTTGCTTCCCCAGAGGACTCTGTCATCTCCCCCCACTAACAGCTTGTTGCAGCTGCTTTGGGGGCCCCTTTTCTGTCTGGAAAGGGCTCTCTGCACAGCCCCAACAGCTCCCATGGGCAGCAACCTCCTGCTCTTCTGCACAGAGGGAGCAGACATGTGAGAACAGCTGCACCGGGCTCTGTGTCGCTGCTCATGGCCATAACCAGATGTCCAGTGAAGCAGGAGAACATGGCAAGAATACACAACGCTCCTCCAGAATACCCCCCCCACCCCCAGTCTTGTACTGTAACCAACAGTGSACGATTGGCCCTTCCCTGTACCAATGACTCGCACACCTAACGTATTTCCCCTTCCTCTCACAAATCTTCGCTTTTCTAATCTAAAGAGTCCCAGCCTGCTCACAAATTCCTCATGCGAAAGGTGCCCCGCACCTTCAATTTGCCTTGCCACCYGTCTCTGATCCTTCCCCAGCCCTAATTTAGTCTTTCTGGGAGGAGGCAACCAGCACATGCAGTACGGTGATGCAATGACATTTCTCTCCTGTGATCCCTATTCCTCTCCTAATCAATCTTAATATTTGATTCACTTTCTTTTGTTGTTGATCATTAATGAGCACTAGTGTGACACTGTTACAGATCCACCTCCCACACCCCCGGTGGCATTGGCCAGTTCAAAGCCCACATTTCACACATGAAGCCCAGATTCCTCCCCACCCCCATCACAGGTATCACCTGACAGTTATGTGCATTCTGTTGTCTGTTCTCCCAGTCTTCTAAAATCTTTGTCCGCTAACTCAAGCTGAAGAACCCCTAATCTCTTATCAGCAGCAGAGTTTTTCAGCTCACTACTCCCACTACCTGTGGCTGTGGCACTGCTTGTGCAAGTGTCAGACATGCACAACCCTGGGCTCACGTGATATCTGCCTCTCTATCTCCAAACCATCCTGGACTGCAACAGCCTTCCTTATTTGACTGCACTTAGGAACTCGTGCTGCCAACGAGCAGCGTGGTATGAACCCAAGACAGTTTATGCAGAGCTGTCGAAGTGCAACAGGCAGTTCTGGCAGCGCCCTCCTCTTTGTTCCACGATGTTTGTACTACAGACTCACTGCTATGCGGAGGGCATGTGAGGGGGCAGCCTCTGAGTTAATGCCCAGGAGCCAAATTTCATGTGTATGCAGCACTGGCTCAGTTTTGTGAAATCTGCCACTCCAGACTCTAAGCCATTAAACTAACGAGATGCTATTATAGGGTAGAAGCAACTGCAAAAAACCTCCTCTCTCAATCCTCAGCTCTGCCCCGTAGTTCTTCAAGCACTAAGCAGAAATCACCACATGGACTGCTCCTGTCTCCCAGTCCTGCAAACACAACACAACAAAGAGCTGCGGGGTGGATTTTGTTCTCTCTGGCACGTCCCTGTGAGCCACAGTGCTGCAGGTGGCTGTGACAAGCAGAAAAAAGGCTAAATGGGGCTGCAGAAACCTTCCTATGTTGCAAAGGAAAATGCCTGCATGTCCCAGAGCTCAAGGAAAGTCTTGTCCAGGCTGAAATGCAGCCACCAAAGCTGTGTAACTTTTGTACATGCTGCTTGGACTGTGGGCTGGGCCTAGTACTGCACAATTGGCTTGGTACATCTGAGGTTTGGTCATAATTAAACTCAACCCTGATATCCTGTTAGTGGTATTATCACTATCGAGACATTAATTACAAGCAATGTGCTATATGCCAGCCACTCCGCTTACCCCAAATGTCCACTGCTGTGAGCCGCCAGACCCATGGCATTTCATGAGACGAGGTGGATCAGACGAGCGAGTTTCCGAAACATCCAAGCAAAGGAGATTATTTAAAATCAGCTCGTGATCTTCATTGTAAATCCAGACCTGAAAGAGAAGATAGAAAGACATTTATCCCAATGTTTCAGGGCAGGTGCCTTGCATCTTTTGTTCAGCTACAGCATCTGGGTGTCAGAGATGTGCCTTGCAGCGCTCACTGCCTCTTCGCTGCCTTTTTTCCAGCAGCTGAAATGCAACTGCAGTGCTCTATTGCCTTCCCAACATCACTCAGTGTTAGCCCACACAGAGGCACTAAAAGGACCATTTGTGATCCTGCTCTGTACCAGCATTTTTAAAATTAAGCAGCCCCCATATGTTCCTCCTGTCCAGGCAGCTAGACAAGATAACACGACAGGCAAGTGGATCTCTGAGCAGGTGACCAGCCGCTCTCTGAGCCAAGTCATTAGGCCAGGCAGTAAATCTCTTTATCCAAAGACAATTCTTTAGTCATGAAGGAGGGGCTGGTGGATTGCCGCAACTCCACATAGGGAGCCAGCATGGGGGCCAGAGGAGGATGCTGCGTGACAGCGGGTGGCCCAAGAGCTGTGGAGAAGTAGCTTGGCAGGCACACGAGGCATCTCCAATCTTCTTTGAAACTGCTGCATTTGTCCATAAAGACACAGGAATTTATTTAACATTGTGCTCTGGGGTCAGCTTGTAGATGCTGAATGATGAGAAACCAAAATCAGCTGTGCAAATTCTGGTGCCAGGTAGCCTACAGTAGTCCCCACACTGGTCCCAGGGTCCTACTCCTTGCAGCTGGTGGCCTGGTGCTCAGAGATCTTCACTCAATTACAAGATGATCGCTGACATCCACATGCTATTAAAACTTTCCATACTGCTCTCCAGGGAGCAAGAGAAATCACTGCTTCACCATTCCCGTCCTGAAACTACATGCTCCATAACTGACAGGTTTATGTCCTTCTCTGCTCCCCAGCCAAACTGCTTTTGCTAGCTGTGCCGTGCTTAGAGGGAGACCAGCCCTCCCACATCACACCCACTTTGTTTTAGCTGAACCAACATGAAAATGTCTTCATCTGGACCTCAAGAACCTACACAATATCCCAGCAGCTCACATGGTGGTGGGAACTGAATTCAGCTCCTCTCTGAGGCCCACGTGTATAAAGCAAGAACGTACTGGTTCACGTTTCCAGCTCCAACTACATTTGAGTTCCTGAATTTACATGACATTACAGGAGTTTCTCCGTTACCACACTGAAAACCATCATCGCCTCTAACAAGAAGCAAGGACATACTCATCCTGTCAGTTTGTCCTCTCCCACATGCTACTTGGGCACAAGCAGGTATTTTTATAGTTGGTATAAAATACTGTCAGGCACCTTCAGTTGCTGCAGTTCATGCCCATACCCTGCTAGCTCTCACTGGGCTGCCTAAAACTTGCTTTAGAGCAAGGCATGTCTGACACAGCTGAAGGCTCAAGGGAAGCTGGACCATCAGTTTGGTCTAACTGCAGGAGCTGCTGGTCCCCGCTCCCTCCCSCAGTGCCTTCAGGCCTGCAAAGTCCTGGGCCAACATCAGTTAGGTGGAAGACCTGGAGCTCTCATAAGCAAAGGGGGACTCTGATCTCTGGGCCAGAAAGCAAAGAAATGGATGAACTTTGGTGTGTGCACCTCAAAATACCCTAGGTTAGAAAGGGGTAGGGAAAAGGAGGAGAAAGTATGTGAAAACTGTAACTCTGCAGTGCAGGGAAGATAGTGAGACCATCTGGCTAAACATCAAACAACTGCTATTCTGAATGCACAGTGGGGCCCCTGCATTCACATGGCACCTGGACAGCATCTCCCAACCTCTCCGGATGCTGAGCAAGTGACAGCATAGCTGGCCAGGTCTCTCGGTCTGCTGCCACTCCCAGACCCRAGCCCAGGCTGGTGTGTACAAGGAGCATCCCTGCTCATCTGTCTCGCTTGCCACCATCAACTCCCTTCCCCCAGACTTCTGCCTCTGTGAAGGAGAGGGAATTGAGCCCCTCATAACTGTACCAGAAGTACCTGTACCTACAGGCACACTAAGTTCTTCTGGTGCACTCTTCTTCCAGCCCTGTTTTGATTTCACACAGCTCAGTGCTGCAGTAACCATGCCCGGTGTGTGATTTTTTTTCTGCATGAGTTTCATGCTCAGAGTATAGAATATCAAATTCCAGGCAGAAAAGTCAGGAAAATAAAACAAATTCTGATTTTTATTAATTTTTTCTTGTCTGATGAAACTAAAAACAGCCTTCTGGAGGGAGCTGTGATTCAGGACACTGCCTCAGTTGGACAGCACAATTGAAAAGCATACAGCTCATTCGTTATCACAGTGACTATTATAATACAGTGAAGGACTCCTTTGAGGAAGTGCAGGTATTACATTAAAATTTGCCCTAACCTCAGGCGTTCTGTGCCTTCTAACATACTTTTTCTGTTTAAACCCTGTCATGAGAAAGAAAGCATGGCAAGATTAAAGAGGAGGAGAGAATGGAGAAATAGCAGGACTTGCCAGAAGAGTGTTATTATTAAAAGAAGAATAATGATGGAGCCAAATGCAAACAACAGATGAAACTGGTAAGAATTGAGAGAGAAGACCGCAGTGACACAGGGAGCAGACCTTTAATCAAAAGCTGAGTAATGGCAAAGAACACACAACAGTGGTTAAATCCAGCGTGATACTTCTCCAGAAAGGCTTATACAAGACAGCCAAAATGAATTTCAAACTAATTATGTGTTTGGTGTAGCAAACAAAGGAAAGAGGAAAAAAGGCCTGAATTTGGGACACGTTATGGTTCCCAATTCAGATTAGAGTATCAGTATGAACTTGCAGATTATTAACAGATTCAAGCACGAGGAAAGCAAAGCCACCCCATGGGGTTTTTTGTTATATAACTCAAGCCTTTGCATACTCCAAAATTTATTAACTTCTTCGCTGCTGAAGACTGGAAGGATGATGTTTAGCTCTTGTTGTTACAGGCTGTCAGGAGCAACAGCCCAGTATAGGAAGGAAACATCTCCTGGCAGCCAGCACCACTGGTATCTGATCTACAAGGAGAATAAACTGCTCTCATTTTCTTTCTGTCCATGACTTGCTTGGGTTCAGGCTCAAGCACAATATCAAAAGTCTATAATCAATAAGGTGCCTGCCTAGGATTTATACTTCAGTTCTGAGTGATGTCCTGTTTTATGTTTTCTACAAAAACTGACATTTTTAAAATTTATTTTATTTAAAAAAGAAAAAAAAAAGAGGTAACAGACAACATGCAGGATATTTTCATCCTGCATCTATTTCGTAACACCTAGCAGAGCATCACTGTCAGATTTCAGTTCCTAAAAATGGAATTGTGCCCAGCTCCCACCACAGAGGGAAGCAGCACCTTTAATTGCTGTCCCCCAGAGACACATGCTAATGACTGATCTGCTCCACAGGTCTAAGGAAAAAATCACTGACCATTTTCACTGGAGTCAAAGAAAAACACCGGGATGCAATTAGAATATAATGAATTGTTTCTGTTTTCAAATAAAACCTAAATGGCAGATGTTACAGAAAAACCTCTCTTCATAATGAAATTGATCAAGTTTTGGGTTAAATAAATGATTTAATTTGGTGAATGCTGTTGGCCTCTTTTTAGCAGCTCTTTTTTCCCCTGCCTCTCAACACAGGCAACAGTATAAGAGGAAAGGTGCAAGGACCCCTTCAGTCTTGGAGTGCAGTGGCCCATTCAGCTCCAACCAACCCTTCTGAGGTCCTAGATGTCCCTGGAGCGCCTAGAAATCTTCCCTAAGGCAAAGCATTTCAGGTTTGGCAGTGCTCAGATGCCTGCCCAAGTCTCCCACCCATCAGAGTCAATGTCTTCACCTTTGGCTACAAGGGCACAGAGGTCTTGCTCATGCTTAGTCACCCAGACCGCAGTAGCTGGTTCAACTTTCCCATAGTGGAAATGGGACCCACGCCATCTGGGGTAAGCGTTCTCACTGCTAGAGCAAAGCCGGCATGTGTATCCTTCTGGTCACCTACAGACAGATGTATAGCATGTGCTAGAGTAGGTCTCATGGGCCAAATAAATAGGAAGAGGTCCAAAGTACGCGCTCTGTTAGTATAAACCTTTTTTTACCCAGGTGCAGCTTAGGAAGAACTGGATTTTGAATTTAGTCCCCTCAAAAGGTAGTTCAGACTATTTACAGATTTAAGACTGAAGTTTCCTAGGGCTTTTAGTACTTTCAGGATTTTACTTCACCCCCCCATATAACACAAAAAAATCACCCAGCCTTCTCCTGGATTGATTGCTAAGATTACTTCATTAATCTCATTTACATACAGATAGGTGGGTAGAGGCAGAGCTTCTCCTCATATACAGCTTAATGAACAGTTTCAGCGATGACTACAGTTTAACTCCTTGCAAGGACAGCAGTGTGACATTGCTGAAAACTGGATAGTGGAGCTTTTTTGCTGAAAACTGGATAGTGGAGCTTTTTTGCTCTCTCATTTTACTAATATTTGGATTTCCTAACTGGTTTCAGGTTGCCACTGTTCGTAAAGGAGGCATGCTCTTCACTCCCTCCATAAACCCCTATATCCCAGTGATCCCCCTCTGGGACTTATTTTTTACCGTATTAAAGAGATACGGGGCCGTGTTACTGAACTTTTTTTTTTTTTTTGTGAAAGATTAAATTATTCCTACAGTGACATTAACTAATGCAAATAGATAACAGAAGTACTTCAGAGGAAATTCAAGTGAGGAAAGGGCTCAAATGGTGCCTCATCATCTAGGAGGACAGCCCATACTATAATTTCCTTTTGAAAAATGGAGTTACCTATAGAAGATTGAGTCCACTGTCATACAGACAACTGTATTAAAACAAAACCTATCACCCAACCTAGGGAAAAAACAATAAATCAAAGAATCTGTAGTAGGTAGAAAAGGGAAGCTCACTGTTCCTAGGGAATAAACATTTCAAAATGATATGAAATAAACCAGGAAGCATCAGCCTACCCTTGAGCTTTCAGAGTGCAGTGGAGTGTAGCAAAAGGCATAGCTGGCCAACTGGCAAAGCTTTGTGGATATACACTCTTATTTGGTCTGGAAACTGCATTATCACTAGAGGAATGCATTGAAAATTTTCAGCAAATACAAGACAGTAACTACTACAGAAACAGCCCTTTGTGTGAAAGAAAATCCCTGCCGTGAACCATGCCAACAGGAGAAGCATTC
This sequence comes from Phoebastria nigripes, assembly GCA_035582835.1. NCBI lineage: Eukaryota > Metazoa > Chordata > Aves > Procellariiformes > Diomedeidae > Phoebastria > Phoebastria nigripes. Next base: position 3,166,101 of record JAYKAV010002662.1, on the reverse strand, counting down.
CAGTACTTTCATCAGTTACAATCTGTTGCTTAGATTGGCACTACTGTATTGTTCTGTCAGACAGTTTTTAAAAGACAAAAATTCAGCTTAAGAGCACAAAAAAAGCTGCCTCAGCACTGAGGAAGAGATGTGCCTAGCAATTTGCATCATCGCAGCTATTTGCATATACTTCAGCTCCTGTTATTATGGATAACAATGACATCACAGCACCAAATGACTTGTGAAAACCATCAGAAACAGCAAAGTTTGGTGGTCTATAATCATTATTTTAAGCTATTGCTACCCTGAAAACCCAACATCCTCCTGAAGGTCGTTCCAAAGCAGATACATGCTTTCTGTTTCACAGTCCAGTGCATTGTTGATGTTTCATGACAATTGTTAGAGGGACCAAAGAATTGTGTTCCTTCAATAGTTTATGGAAAAGCAGCAAGCAGACTTAACTTGCGCATCTTCACACTCACTCTAGACATGTGTTGTATCATAAAAGCAAACAGCCATGATCTAGAGGTTTAGGGAGAAAGATCTTACAGAAGAACCGCACATGTGAGCACATCCTTCTAGACTCTGACTCTTGAACAGTTTGTAAAGTATGTATTCTTACATTTATGAAGTGCTACAAGAGTGTTAACAGAGCTTTTCTGAAATTCCCTGCTCAAATCAGTTATCTTTTAAAGGCCCAGAGCACAGATGCACATGTTTAGACACCTTAGCACCATCCCCAGCTGGAATGGCAACAGTCACATTTTTAAAGCTTAATATATTGCAAAATAAGAAAAAGGTTAAATTATTGAAATGAAGTAAACACACAGAGGAGAGGTTATAACAACACAGAAAGTAAAGCTTAAGAGTCAACCTAGCGTATTTGAAAACAGACAGTAGAAAAAAATCCACATAATTCAGTGGACTTTAAGAGGAGATTTTTTGGAAAAGGAACTTGGCTTTAAGCATTTAGGTCAGGAAGAAGGCAAGTACGCACTAGCTACGTGACAAACCCAATCTTCTTTTAGCTGTTAGATCACAAACACTCCCACTAGTTAGTCCTATGTTGGCCATTGTGCTTCACTCCAAAACCTTCCTTTTTAGTGTTCTTTGATGCTTCTCTTCCAAGTTTGTCAGTAACTACTTTACTTGTCCTCCTTTAGGGCAGATCTAGCCCAAAGCCTGCTTCAACATCCTTGTCTCCTAATCACCACCTGATTAACCTTGGCATGATGGTTTTGGGTAGAATCTACACCACAGTTTCTTACTTCCACTTTTCAGACATCTCCAGTCTTTCATGATGATCTTTCAACGCGCTTAAATATTTTCTATCCTCCTTCAACACTGAAGTTTTTGTGGCGTGCACCACCTTGTGCATTCTTAGTTTTGTTTCCAGAAAAAGGTCAGACACACTACTGAATTTCAGAAGAGTGTTTACTTTGACAATCTTGGCAGTTCCTTCACACAACCACTCTTCAACTACAAAATTTCTCATTCCATGTTAGTCTTCTGTTTGCAAAAATCACAATCAATTTTTCTGCTTTTTCTGTTAGTTCAGACCTCTCTGCACTGAATTCTGTTCTATAAGATCCTGTCACCTCTTCTACTTGTGCTATTTCTAGCTACAAAATTTTCATCACTTATTCTTAAATTTGTGTTCAATCCCCAGTATTATCCCAGACTGAGTATTTCTGTTACGGTTAATGAAACGTCCTAGTTTTCATTATAACTTAGAGAAAGACACAGATTTTTTTAAAATACTTTCTAGATGCATCACCTTTGTGAGAACTACTTCCCTTATTGCTTTTTCTTTCTATAGCAAAAAGATGAACTGAATGTCACTGTCATGTCAAGTCCTAGAAAAYAGGATAGTTTGATGTGCTTGAGTAATTTTTAACTTTAATGATGATCATCTAAGTCAACTTCAATTAAAAGTATTACCCACAATGGTGATACAACTGCAAGTTACACAACATCTGTTATTTCTTTTAAATCAAGGAGTTAAGTGAGAATTGGAAATTTCTTAGCAGCCATGAAGGCTAGAGAAAACAAAGCAAGCCTAAACTAAAAGGCAAAACAGACTTGCTTGTAAGGCCAAATCTCATGACTTCAGTGAGTCTGGTTTCCCCACACACCCATTTTTCAAGGTCAGCTCTCACATGCATGAATTGTCTATATTATACAGAAGACTGTTTTCCAGTCAAAAGATTACACAAAAGATCATTTTCCAACCAGAAGAACTGCAATCAATGAGTCTTAAGGCAGCCCAGTTTTGTTTTCCCAGCCCTTTGCATGTTTTCCCAGGTAGACTGCACCTTGCTCCTTCAACTTACTGAGCAGTAGCATGTATTTTTCAAGGGAGGGTGTTATCTATTCACAGAGCAAAAGCAGCCTGGAAAGAGATAAACAGTGATAACTTATTCCTGTTCCTCAGGGAAAAATTAGCTGGCATCAAATGAAATCAGCACCAAGTGGCATCAAACTATTTCCACAGAAAGCACAGCTAAGCTGTGGTACTCTCTGCCACAGGATGCCGAAAGCTTACATGAGGTCAAAATACAATTAGACACTCATGAAAAAGCAAAAATTGTACAAAAATACCATCTTTGGCTCAGAAAAAACACTAAACAAAGACACAAAAATACTGCTCGCAAAGTGTAGATCGGTATCTTCCAGAATAACTGGACCATGTGCATTAAGCAACACACACTTAACTTGCTGCCAGTGGGCATCCAGGGGACAGGATAGCTGGGTACCTGCCTTTCACCAGACCCAACACAGGCTTCCTTATTAGGCCAAAGGCATAAGCTGGATGGTTCTAGAGCAAAAATCAGCTGAAAATGCCAATGGGTTGAGTGTTACCAGAAACGACAGTTAAAAGCTTCCAATACTCAGGAAGTTTCTTGCTATTTTCATAAGCAGAAGCTGTTAGTTAAGTGTCATCTTCCTCGACATTGTTCTCACGTATCATAGCAAGATTGTTCAAGAGGATATGAAAGAAAGTTGGCTGAATGCACTCTTGGGATTTATTAGGAGAACAAAATAAGTCTAATGGCAGAAAACCATAGTGTTGGTTAACATACTTGTTTGGAGAACAAAATCACTGTGAAAGAAGATAGCACAGCCCGTTTTTTGAGAACTAATTGCTCAATTTACCACTAGTAAACTAGATTCATGAGAAAAGCTGCCAAAGATCAGCCATCTGAGCAATAATTTGTCTTTCTCAACACCAAAAGGCTAACTGAAGTTTCTGTCTCTAGGAAGGCGGGGTGGGGGGTAGGAATCAGAAAACTGCCATGTGGCAGTTCACTATTAGAAATATTGCAGGAAGGAGAGGGGAAACAGTAACTGTGAGGACCCATCTGTTCTTACTGTGGACATCATCCTCCGAAGTCGTTGCTGCTTTCTCACTCACAGACTGAATGGCTCAGAAAGCAGCGTAAGACCTCTGGCACTGTAAGCGTACAGTCACTGGTACCAATCAGCTACTATTACATTTACACAGGCAGTAAGACTTGCTGACTTTCTTGCAGCTAATGGAAGAGATCATAGGAAAACCTTGAATCCCATTCCAACTTAAATTCATTCACCTTTAAAACAGGGACCTACAATTTGGTAATAGAGATGATTACTCCACAGGCAAAGTGCAGGAATGTGTCGTTTGGCCCTGTCTAAGTGGCAACTGGAGACCACGTGTCTACAGCCAACCACACTTATCCAGACGCTGACTAACACCCGTCACACTGTCTCCCTCCGTCACATTCAACTGGTGAGACCATAGGTAGGAGGCAGACAGTCCCATTAGTTGACAAAGCATACAACTTTGTTTGGGACTATTACAAATCATGCTGCTTCTACTGCTGTAGTTTCCATATCCTGAAAACTACTGCCCATTTCATAAAGTATCAAGTTAGTCTAGCACAACCCACCTTTGGCAAAGCTACGCTGCATTACATCCCATGCTCCATTTATTTTGTCTTTGATTACTTTTCTTTTTAGATGCGATCTAGTTTTTAGACTTGGGTCCCATGGGCTACTAAATCATAATGTTCTCAATGTAGCTCCTAGCTAGGTAGAAGTCTTTATGGCATTAGGTGAAGATCTCTCTACCCTGGAGATTGTTTATCCAAGTCCTGAATTTCTGTTGCCTGAAAGAATAGACGTGGAATAGCAAAGGCTTCATGTAGTAATATAAAAACTCTCCTTAGATTTTCACATCCATCCCCAATAATCCTCACCTGTAGCCAAAGTATTTTCTAAATTCCTTATAATTCCTTCTATTTAAAGATAACAACAATTCATTCATTCACCCCAAACTACAGCCACTCCAGCAGCAGAGGACTAGTTGTACAGTACACAAAGAACAGCAGGCCAGGAAAAGGCTGCCTTAAATCCTGGTATCAGGAACTGACTGAAAGAGCTTCTACAAATTCTGAAGTGTCAATCAGTGGACTATGAACCCATCAGGAGCCACTTAAGGATAGTCTTCAGCCACATACCGACATTAATGCATAAAGATAAGAGATTATAATATCCAACACTCAGCATTAGTAGGTACAGAGCAGTAAGCTCCACAGTTTCCTTGGCCAGCCTTGCAGTTTGAACGGTACTCTGAAATCAGCCTGCTTGATGATGAGATGTTATACTAGGGCACTTTGCCAGTAGGAAAACATAATAGCAACTTGTAAGATGTGAATCACTATTCAATATAATTCGGAATATCATACCTGGTTTTGATCATTGTAGTCACACTCCCGAACCACTACCAGGCCTCCTTTCTGACTTGGGTGGCCCTGGGCGACCAGGCATTTGTTGGTTTGAAGGTGATACAACTATGAAAGAAAAACAGTTTGATGGACAGAGTAAACAACAAACATCACATACCAAAGGGAACATATGGTAATGCTTTGGAAGCCCTAGGACTCAGTGCGCTCACAAAAAAACAAAAAAACCACCCAACCAACCAACCCGCAATAAAAAAACCCCTCCTTCTCTTAAAATACCATTTTGTTTTTCAGATAATTTGGAGGAAAAAAGCATTAAATAGTTCCATTTTGCTTTCTAATTACATCAAGATTTCCCTCTTCATGGTACAAGTGCAGTACACACAACATAGCTCAGCACATGCTGGCCATACTCTGTAAAGTTTCTTTCCCCTCCTCACTCTCCATGAAAGTCTCAGGTCCCAGGTAGTCACTACCTCAGGAGTATCAACTGTACTGTATAAACTACATTTTATTACAGTTTAGCTTAAACTTAAGCCTCATCCCACAGTCTCTCTTCATGAAGCGGGACCACCTCTTTGAAAAAGGAGAAGGAATTACATAAATACAAGCAACTTCAGAGACTTACGTTGTTTGCAAACTGATTTTCAACAGTGTTCAGGTAACTGAAAAGCCATAGTTATCAGCTAAGTTACCTTAATGACAGATCAGGGAAGAAGGGAAAATTTTATAGACACCCAAATGCTCATTCCGTTCAAATGCACTGCCTAGTCTGATTTGGAGTAATGTTGTATCAGGGGACTAGATTCAGGTCAGCAGCCTGTCCTGGGATGCAAAACTGTAAGCATATACCATCAAAGCAAACAAGGAGGTTCCCAGCAAGTTAGCAGTCTCTGCTGGTTTGGGCAATGATGCCCACCCTAAAAGTCACCCAAGAGATTTTCTGCAGAGCCTGAGGATTAGGCTGTCCTATTCCAACAGTCAAGAATCATTAAGATGTTGATGTATGTAACCCCACAGAGTCACTCAGCGAGACAAAACACCTCTATTCTGGCTTTAAGTTATACATGCCCTAAACTAACTGGTGGCCAGCAGAAGACTTCTTCTCAGCCTGATTATTTTTCTTCCCCCAATGTAGTGGGGATCAGGCTATTCAGGCAGCAATCACTGCCTGCACATCAAGAACTGCACCACACGCAGCCAAGGGTACAAAGGAGAAAGGCAATTATTCTCGCAATGGCCACAACTCCRCCATTTCCTTCCTCGCAGCAGAGCCCTGCTCTCTACCAAGTGCATGGGAGTGCATTTGACAGTCACTGGGTGTGTGCATGTGTGGGAGATGGCAGGGCCCCAGATCTGGCATCCACGTTAAAAATAATTATTTCCAATCTGGAGCTGAATGTAGAGGAAAAAAGAATTTGCTGTCCTGAACTCAAGGCCAGGCTGATTAATTAGCTAGCTGCATTTTATTATGAAGACATACATAGCTGTCTCGGCATTTGTATCTGTTCTACAGATTTTTAGAAACCAAAAGACACTTCTAGTAATAAAAAGAAAGGACTGCTCCATCACATGATAGCAAAAATTAGAGAGCGCAAATACCAAATCATATTCTTCACTAAACAACATTTCTGGAAATAGCTGTCCCAAGGCACATCAACAGCCTCAAGTGCACCATGTTTCTCCTGTTCCCTACACACATCTGAAACAAATTACACAAAACCTTCTAAGTAACATTTCCTCACACCCCAGAGACTTCTAGGAGAGATCTCATTTTCATCATTCCTCACTCATCAGAAGGCTTTCAAACCATACAGCTACGTGAGTTTTATATGATTTTTGTCCTTGTTTTTATTGGCCATGATGATCAGCATTTGATAACACTGTTAAGAACTGTCACAATTTGTGATCATTACAGTTCTCCCCAGCTGTCAAACCAGCACTTATCTCCAGCCCAATTAGTTTTTGAGAATAAGCTGGGATTTGGAGTGATTCATCCCAAATCCTAAAGAGTCTGGCACACAGTGGTGACATTGGCTGATCGTTCTGTTCCTTGTAGGCATCTGGAAATAGTTTATACAATCATCAGAGCCAAAGCTGACTCTCACACACAACGTTGGGTATAATTCTTGAACCCCGGAGAACCAAGCCAAGGAACTGCATTTTTCTGTGTCTTGTCTCCCCCTTCTTAAAGGATGCACAAATTTTTTTCTCCAAATTAAACCATGGGAAATTATTGCTAAGAAGATTTCCCCTTAGGTGTTGTTGAGGGATTCAGATCCCTCAGTAGCCTCCCCCACATCAACAATTTCTTAGTTAAACTTCTGTCTGAATGAAAGCAGAAAGCTATTAAATTTAATGAAGAAGAAAAAAAAAAAAAAAAAAAAAAAAAAAAAAAAAAAAAAAAAAAAAAAAAAAAAAAAAAAAAAAAGGGTCTGACTAGGGGAATAACAGCATTTAACAACTATGGGAGTCAGCCCATTGTATCAGTTTTATTCAGGGAAACTACACGTTTCCCTAATAAGTAACTTTACAGCTTGGCTGGATACAATTATAAAAATACTGCACAAATTGTGGATTCCCAGATAGCTGCTTCCAAGCAAAAATCTAACAATGTCAATAGGTTCTGCATGAACTCAGGTCCTACAGCCTGAATATAGTTGCAGGACCAGCAGCTGTCAACAGCTACTGCAGACTGTGCTACCTTGTGGAGAGGGCTACATCCCTACTTAATGCTTCCAATTATTAAGCTAGAAGGGAATCTGCTAACCATAATCCATGTGCACATGAAATAGTTTATTCAAAGGTCTTCTCTTTCACAGAGAAGACGTTGAGAAAGTTGTCTCGGGTTTGAAGTTATCCATTATTTTTGGGAAGCATAAAAAGCCCACATCAGACGAATTTGGCACTGGAGAGAACAGATGCAACTGAATGCTGGCTTTGCCTGCATTACAAACCCATAAACATAGGTGTCAGAGCTAAGGCATGAATTTAATCATTATTTCCTTCATGAATACACGTAAAAATGTATGTCTTCACTTCTACTTTGAAGAAAAAAGGAGCAAAACTCATTTTTTTGTTCGTTAACTAACAGTCAAGACTAGAAAAGCCATCATCAGTCTCAGATGCAAATGTTCATCTTTGCAGAAAATTATCCAGTAAAAGCAATGAGTTTGGAAACTAATTACATTGTACTCTTATCATAAACCAACAGAGCATGAATATTTGAGGCCAAATTTCTCTCCATCCAAATCCATCTTCAGAACCAACAGCTGTGAAAGTACATTCTAAAGACATCAAAACTTCATAACTCAGAGCTTTGAGGTAAGAAACCTCATTGAATAGTATCTAGTCTGAAGACAACCTGAAATATAGATCAGAGTGAAACTGATTTGCTTTTGTCTAAAGACAAATTCTGTTATTTTCAAGACAGCTTGTTGCAAAACTAAAACTCTATGCTCTATGGAAACAGACTATTTTTCTTGTATTTGAGCAAATCTTTCAGAAAGAATCTCAAAATAATTAAAAAAAACAGAATTCTACATTTTTAAGAAAGTTTATCTTACCCTTCCACGCTGGATTATTTTCGGTCGTTTCTGTGCTCTATTAATAAAAACTGGCTGCGGAGCTTTGGCATTGGGCCCAGATATTTGCATCTCAGGATAGATATTATCTAAATACCACTTAAATGACTTGCAGTTCAATCTTTTTCTCAATTCTACACGGTCGGTAATATTTCCATAGTTCCTCATCCTTAGCTCAGGTCTCAAAGCAAAATACTGCTCCTGTATTTAAGAGAAACAGGTTGGGGGCAAGGGGAGAATTTCAGATTATTGATTTCCAACTTTTTCCTGTTTGCAGAACTCCCAAAGTTTCATTTCATTTTGCTAGTGCTTTCAACCATTAAGTTTTAAACTGGCATTAAGAAATTCCAGTGTTTAGATTGCCACAGGAGGTGAGATTTATCTTGCCTAACTCTGAGCTAATCTTTCTAGACTGCTTTTTTTGATGAAGACACTTCTCGGGCATGAATGTGCTGATCTTTTTTAGATGCCAACTTGACGAGGAAACAGATCAGCCCTACACTCCATTGGCAATAAAGGCAACCTAGAGTCAGTAGGTCAGAAACAGATGTGTATATCATCCTCATCTGGCCAAGGTTTCTTTAAACTAGTTTGATTGTCCAATTGATTGTTTTCATTGTTGTGGGGTTCAAGTGTATTTTGTCTTCAACAATTTCCAGCCTTCCAACTTTACAACTTAGCAGGACAAAAAAAATTTCACATCAGAATAGACCTATAAATGGGACTATCTTGTGAAGTTGAGTGGGACCATGCATTTATTCACATGAAGAATCAGTACTGTCACCTGGGCTTTCTGTGAAGCCCAGTTTTTTCTGTTCATCTGCATCATCCCCAGAAAGGCTCCCACAATGTTATTTTTTTCATGTTCTAATTTATGATTACACTCGAAATTGTACCTGGTTAGGCAAGGTCGGATTAAGATTCCAGCTCAATCTTATGTGCTGTTCGACTCTAATGCAGAGACAATGGGGACAAACAGGAATTCATGAATGTACAATGTGGCATGAATACTATTACCAAAACTAGAAGAAAAATCTCCTTGTAGAGTTTTTAATTCCAGCTAGATTTACAGAGCTCATAGAAAAGGCATTGTATTTGCACATTAACTGGTTTACTAGATATTATTTAGAAATCAGTTTTCAGGGCACTGAGCTATGGTATTTTGTTGGATTAATCTCTAGTAGACATCTGGAATTTACTTACCGTAATGTGGTTTTGACAGTTTTCAATTACCTACTGCTGTCTCTGATATTCAGATGACAGACAGCATCATCTCAAGACAAATTACACATCTGTCCTTATCAAGGTCTTTGAGCATTTGGATGCACTTGATGTACCACTGCTACCTTAATAGCAGAGGAAGGGGAAGCATTAAGTACATTGGACTGTTGGACAACTCTGAGGAAGTTTGGAGACAGACTGGACATCACTATCAGAAATTCATCTGCTTCAAAAAAGTAGCTCTGCTATTCCAATTGCCTCTTTCCTGGTTAAAGTTCAAATTTTAGTATCCTATCTTTTCTGCATTATTTCCATTGTATACACGAACTTACTTCTTTTACATTTTGCTTTTGACAGTTATGAAAATTTTGCTGTTTCCCTTCCATTATGCAATTTTATTTATTAAATACTGATATTTGTTCTTTGCTGCAAAACAGGTCCTTTAAGTCTTATCTTTGTACTATTCATCATACAATCACTTCAGTAAATGATATTGGCCCTAAATATTTGCATTAAAAACAAAAATATTTCCAGGCTTGCCTTCCATACATAAATCTGTCATAATGACAGTCTCTGGCAATTATCGGAGAATTAGATTAGAAACAGCTGGAAAAGTTCAGGACACAAGTCTGTGATAAGAGACTGCTAGAATCAGCAGTTTAAGTCCTTGTTGGACAAAGCAGTATTAGCTGCAAATTATAACAAAGAATCAATTCCAAGCTTCAGAGAAAGCCATCATTAATCACAAAACAACTGTGCCCAGACACCAATAAAAGGGAAAGTGATAGATCAAATCTACCAATGCATTATGGAGATGGAGAATGGAGATAAAAATTAATGACCCCTAGTAGGTTCCTCAAACTGACTGAACATCAAGATAAAGGATGGGGTTTGAAACAAAAACATCTACAGAATATAGAGTTAATAAAATATGTCTTGTATAGAAATTGTAGGGACCACAGGAGCTGGCCACACAGCAAATCCTGTGGTCTCACAAGGCAAAATGTCCTCAAGTATCACAGAGATCAGGGCTTCACAAAAACCTGATCTACATTTAAAACCATCAATACCAACATCTGAAGACAAGGAAGGAATACACTTGCCCTTGAATCCAGAAGTCAATCCTGGTTGATCTTCCAGGGCAAGACAGACTACGAATCAGACTGCTAATTAAAACAGAAAGCAAACAACCAACCAACAAAATCCCTGTCTCACCAACATGGAAACTACCTGAAGGCATATAGCAGTAGTATATGGCTGCCACGTAATACTGATTTGGACACAAAGCAATGCAGAGCTTACAAGAACTCACTCGTCATCTTCTACTTCATTCAAAAGGCATAAAACAATCTCCTGCAGGCAGCAGAAGTAACAGGGAGTAGACTTGAGCACTCAAAAGCCAAACAACAATCCCACAGAATTTAGGAATTCATACCAAAATTAACACTGGGAAATCAGACTACAGAAGGAAGACCCCATTAGAGGTGCTAACAGACCCCACTGTGATACAGTCCTCTGACAAACAAGCCAGTTAATAACATTATTTCATGACCTAGAATTGACTCTTACCTTATATTCATCCATCCACACATGTGCCAGCCTCAGTGAGTTATGAGCCATAGTGTCCTGTCCCCCTGGTGAGCCATAGGGACGCCTTTTACGGAAAATGTGTCCCACCCTGGAGCAGGGGATGATCAGAAGTCTACCACCACACATCCAGATCTGTCCATACAAAACCAGAACACACCTCATTGTACATACATATACTGACAAGGCTCACTACCTCCTACCCTTCTTCAAGGGATACTTAGGTAGGTTTATACATGATGACGTGATTAGGTGTCAGCAATGTTGTCCTACGTGTCATGCTTTCTGACAAGTTAAATTAATACATCTTCAGGTTAGAAAAGACTATTTTTGTTATGTCATCACACTTTGTACATAACACATCATGACTTTCATGAAACAAAGAGTAAATTTTCTAAAATTTTATGCTCTAATGACCTATTAGAAAACACTGAAATATATGGGCTGGGATTCAACTTGCAGATTAAGATATCTAAATTTATTTGCCTACATGAGAATTACATGTCCACACTTCCACGACCGATAATGAAGATCAGTCAACATCATCAAGGGAGCCTGGAGAGCTTTTCAACTAAGTGTAAGCACCTATTTACACAGCTGTTTATTTCTGTTAAGTGTATGGGAACTCAGACATACTGTTCACATTCACATACTACATTTAGGTGTCTTAATCCAGCTCCATCACACCCCAGATCTAGATTTCATTTACACTCTGCTTCCATTTTTTTTTTTTTTATTTCTTTTTAAACTTCAGCTTCCAGCAAATTATCATCACTGGCCCTTTGTTGGACTAATGTGTTCTCTGATCTCAGAAAAATCTTCTCACATTAGCAGTTTATAATCAAGTCACTTTTAAAACTTCTCCTGGATAAGATAAAGTTCTTTACAACTCTCCTCCAGGGAGAGGGAGCTTCCAGACCTTATAAAGCTCTCCGAATATACTCCAATTTTTCAAAGCCCTTTTTATTGAAACTGTGTATTACAAGTAAGAACAATAATTTCCTCACACTCCATGCACTTCTACTCAGATATCTAATAATTATATTTTGTACTGAAAACTTGAAAGATTTTATTTACTCAGTACAGATCCCTTTAAAGTCACTCAAATTTATGAAATGCCAGTTCTTATTTTTGAGCTCTAATCTTGATTTCTCTAATGACCCAATTTGACAGATTTCTCTAAAGTTTTGGGGGTTGTGTGTTTGTTTGTGGGGAGTTTTTTTGTTTGTGGGTTTGTTGTTGTTGTTGTTTTATGCTAACTTCATTTTTTAATCCCCTTTTCATATTTGTCATGATAGCATCTCATTTCCAGGCAGACTCTTGTCAAACCTGTTGATGAATCCACTTTACAGAAGTGAAGAGGTAAACATGACATTGAGCACAAAAAGTTGTTTTTCTTTCAATGGAGTGCCAGGGAAGATGAGATAAAATATAGGAAGCCCAATGAAGTATCACTTTCGAATCTCCTGATTACGACTTTCTCATGATTTTCCCAACCAAGCTGACTCCTCTACATAACTCTTAATTTAGTTATAATATATTTACATTTCCAGGCCCTCAAAAAGGAGGCTGAACTGTCTGAAAAGCCCCACACATGTCTAAGGAAATATAATAAGCTTACTTATTATCAATGGCTGTGAGCCACGCATCTTTTTAACTGATTTGTGAAATTCATTAGACATTGCTTATAAACTCATTTCAGAAATTTGCATGATTATTCTTTTCTTATACTTCTCTATAGATATTATGAAATGCTCCACCAAACAAAGAAAAAGCCACAAACATTTAATTACAGAGCTCAAAATTCTCTTTAATCTTCCCATTAAAATTTAACTTGAAGATTATTGTAAAGGCAGTTACTGTGCGCTGAAGGCATCCTTCCTGGGAATAAAAGTGCCAATTTCTGTGTGCAAATAGCTATTCCAGTGCTAAAGAAATTGTACATAGGGAAGAGAAGCAGCCAGACACTGAGGTTCATACTCCAATACACATAAAGCTAGATTACCCGAAAAGATATTTCCAGATTTTCTCCTCCCCAGATGTCCATGCCGCTATCATATTGTCCAAGTTCATTAAAGTACTCACGATCCATGGCAAACAGGCCTCCAGCCATAGTAGGTGACCTAAAAAGGAGTATTGAAAGAAGTTAATTTTCTTTTAGAGAAAAAAACCCAGTAATTTTAGCTGAATCTGCTAGACTCAAAGCTTAAATTTAGACCTACATAATACAATTTAAATCCTGCAGACACTAGAAATCATCAGATCACACTTCTAGTCTCAAAACATTTTCAAAATCAGATCTGTAAGTAGTATTTGTGATCTTTACTTATTCCAATACCTATAAACCATATTTCTTTGTACAGTAAACTTGAGGAAAAGGGATAGGACAGGGAAAGAGGAACAAAGTGGCTGTCTCTCTACTGGGGGGGGGAGGGGGGGGGGGGGGAAAAAAAAAAAAGTAAAAACCTGTGCAAGTTTGGAGTCCATCAAGTTTTCTACAGTGAAACTTAGCTGCCTTTAATTAGATCTGTCTTTACCGGAAGCTATTTCCCCTACAGTTACAACCATGTAGACTCGCACACAATAATGTGTTCTTCCCCCTCTTACAGGGGCAAATTACACAGACCAGGCTTGACTGAACTGCAGAAGGAGTAGAATCCAGAGCATACATTACTTTCCCACATTAAATTAGATCAAGAAACAAGGTCCAAATTTAAATTATAAAAGCCAGAAGGCTGCTAAAAGAAATGCTACTCTATCTCATAGATAGAATTTAAATACCAGGAGCAGCATTGTTTCATCATTGATGCAATGATCAGTTTATTGGTAAGTTATTTTACAGTTTTTATATTTGGATAGATGTTCTCTTAGGKGTTTCCCAGTTTTTCGCCTTGCCTGTGTGTTACTAGAATGGTGCTCTGTTTTGTAAAAAATCTGTTTATGATCCCCGTTGTACAGTTTCTAGATTGAATTGCTACTGTATCACAAAGTTATAATATGTGGATGCCCTAGAAAAGTATAAAAGAGAGTAAAAACACTATATAAATATGATATGATAGTTAGAACATACAATGGGCTGGGAACAGGCTTTTTCTCATCCTTGTTAATAAAAACCTGTGATGAAACCAAGCCTAAGTCTGGATTTCCTTGCTTGTTCTCATACAATTTTCTACCACAGTTTCTGTCACTTTAAAACCTGGGTTGAAAGGTTGCTCTCAATTTTTCCATCCTTGACACCAATATATTTCATTATGAAGGTCTCTAAAATGGAAAATGTAAGACTTTCCATTTGATGGAAAGCTGTTTTCAAAGGTTAAATAGCAATCTAGCTTCTTTTTCAAAGCAGGCAGAGACCTGTAAGTAGGAAAAGTCACTTTCATACTCAGAAAATGTAATCTTTTTAGATCATTAGACTCCCTTTAAAGTTCTCTGCCTTTTCCATGGGAGTTTTTCCTAAAAGTGAGTTGAAGGAATGCAACAACAGTGTTGAACACAGCAAGAACTAACCTTCAGGCATGCCCCAGATTAACTGAGAGAACAGTTCTTAACAGAATAAGGATTTTAAGATGGTCTGTGCTGGTTCCCCATTCAGATTTTCCCAGTCTGTCCTTTCCCTTCTAGCTTCAGAAACTGCCACAGTGACACCTTCCAAACAAGCCAGTCAAACTGTTAAGTAAGTTAAGAAGTTTCCTGGCTTCTCAGACCAAATCTTGCAACGGGTAGACGTGGAAAGACTAACTGCAGAGCTGTCAGACCACAGCAGAGAACCTTGTGCTGGAGCTGCTTGCGTCAGCCTGAAATGCTCTTCATTTACAGTCCAAGAAAAGAGAAGGAGAGAGAGATGAGACTGCCCAATGTCTGATTCACTTTGCAAATCTTATAAAAGTACCACATTCTCTGCACGGAGTCAGTTTGTAAAAAAGGTAAAGTTCTTCCACCTTACAAACCTGAATTCTGTACTGAGATGGATACCTGCAACTAGAAAAAGCACAATCAGCTTCATGCCATTGCTCTACCAGCACTGGCCCTTCTCATGAATGGATTCACATGGGGACAGCTTCTATTCTCATGTCTGAACCATATCTGTCTGCTACTAAAAAAAGGTATCTACTGACATCATTTTATAACAGTTACATGTCCAGTAGGAACCAGATGTTGCCAGTTCTGTACAGGCAAGACAGCCATCAATGGTTAAAAGATTAAGGAAGTAACTTTCAAGTCCTAGTGTTAAGCTTTACCAAGACTTTTGTTTCAGAACGACTCTCAAGCAATTCAGACCGCAAAAACAATACGGACAGGCTTCCAACAGACAGTTTTAGGCATTTGCCACATTGTGCAAAGAGACAAGTAATATTTTAAAGATAGTTTTGACATCCATGTGTGTTCATTTAGGAAGCTTTATGACAAAATAATTGCTTGAGGAAAAATACAAAAGGAATCTAAAGCGAAAAAATGATGTTGACATAGATAATTACCATATGCTCTGATGTTCTCTCCCATCAGCTAGGAAACCACCTTCCTATTACCACAAAAACATACTTTCCCAATCTAGCAATTCTTTAGCATTTCATCACAGAAATTATAGAGCCTGTATTAGTGGGATATGCAGGCTATTACTAGCACAAAGGCAGTTATCAAAATCATAATTAAGCCAAACACATCGACAGACTGGAAACAAACATCAATGCATAGCTCAAAAGTGAAMTTATTGGACAGATTTAATACAGAATAGCATAAGATCCTTAAGACTTCTGTCTTTAGCAAAAGCTGCTGTTGTACAAGCATTCTCTAAAAGTGTGCTTTCTTGACCTAATAAGACAGATATATCTAATTCGTGATTAAATGCGAGAAATTAAACTGAAATAGGTAATAGTAACCAAAACTATTTCTAAGTAAAATAAACAAGTCAGATATTTGACAGGTTAGGCATCTGCTTCTAAAACTGCACGCCCAGATACACTCCATAATGCTCAAGAAGTGCTTCTGGTCATTGATACATTACACAGAGCTTCACACCACATAGGAGGAACCTTACTTGATTGGAGCAGTGGCTCCCTCGGGTCCTTCCAGTTCTGACAAAGGAACAAGATCCCACTTAAAGTGCAGGCCCCAGTTAAACCCTCCACGCACAACCGGGGAAGAGCTGTAGGTAAGCGTGTCAGCACTGATTATATCAATCACAGGGCACACCACAGTCCTGCGATCTTCTCTGATGGGAGTCAGCAGAGGTTGTAACCACATCTCGTTCACCTCACAGTGACTGTCCAGGAATACGAGCACTTTCCCTACAGAGGCCAAAGCACACAAAACACAAAGATCCATGGTAACATGAAACACACAAACACATACACAATCATATCGGCAGCATCCTCACCACCCTGTGTAACAGAGGGGAAACACCATCTGCACTCAGAAACGCTGACAAATCAGAGACTCCACAGGGACTAGTTCAGTCACAAAGGCAGAAGGTAGATCCTGGCTATTCACATTTAGCTATGAATTGCTCAAGTGGGCTGTTATTTGCATTTCTTTGACAGGGTTTTATAGTCATCACATGTTCTACCCAGATTCAGCAGAGCTACTGTACTTTAAATAAAGCATCATCAGACCAGCACCCTGAGAGTCAGGTGGTGCATTTGTCCTAATGCAGAGCACCTCCCATGCCTGAGTTAGACTACAGAGATAGCTGAAGATGACAGATATTGGGCTGGATGAATTATCCCCATGACAAAGCTGTTTTTGTCCACTGACTGTAATCGCCTTGGGCTCGCTTCATATCACACTTCAGCATCCATCCAGTTACTGTTGCAGCTAAGATCTGTGGATTTTAAACCAAGCCATTCTGATGAATTAATCTGCATTCATCCATGACACAGGCCACAGCATTTCAATTCCTGAATATAAAGTAACAGAGCATCTCCCCATTTTATTAGCTCTAGAGTGATTGTCTATTCATACCAGTTTAAAAGGAGAGTGAATGCTCTAAATGGGCATAGCCAAATCCACCAGTATTAGACCAAGCAACACTTCAGTCCCATCAGTTTACATGGGGATTATCTGCCATGGTCAGAGAGGACAGTTTGATCCATGGAGACCTTCAGGCTCAGCTGGTCTAAGAAGTCATCTGAATTTTTATGACACCACATAAAATTTATGTAACACTAGAATAACATGGAAGAGATGGGAAAGAGCTTTAAAGAAAACAACTTAGAAACATACAAATATAATGAGTCACCCATTATTTGGGTATTTGACAGAGGAGGGGAGAAAGAAGAAAAAAAAAAACCACACACAAAAAAAACAGACTCCAGCAGTTCAGAAAAGCAATAAAATGACTGAAAATTGCACTAACTCAAATGAATCCTAGCACAGCTTGGAAAGTGCAAGCACAATTTTCTCTCTGGATTATGCCATTACAATGCTAATGAGTAAACACCAATTAAAAGACCTTATCTGCCACTCAAAATTATTTGAGAAAGTAGCACATACTTTCTCAGACGCCAAAGAATTTAAGCAGGAAGCATATTATGGTAAAAGGCACACAGTGTACATAAAGCACCAAACATAGTTTATCCCAATTAACACTCACTGCAACAACAGAAAAGCTTGTATGAGAAACATTACAATTAGATGGGTGAATTAGAAACCAGATTAGTGTGTACCTTATAAGGAAGCAAATTGCCATTTTAGAGCAATAATTTTTATATGAAACATGCAGAAAACATTCTGCAAACACAACATCCAGCACAGGGGGATATGTTCCAGAGACAACATTCTTTACGGGCAGGAATAGGGAAAATTCTACACTGCCTCACTAAATTTTGTCAAATACTAGTTTTGTTTCACTATCTTACTGATGCAGTCTAAATCATGAACTCATTTTATCGAAAGCAAACTTACATAGGAAGAAGAAAAGAAAAGAAAAGAAAAAAAAAAAAGGAAAGAAATCAATGGTCCAGACAAAGCTTAAGAAACACTTAAATTTGGCTCCAAATTTGCCAAGTCACTGTTTGGGTGACTTTAAAAAAAGATCTCTCCCCTCTTACACAGCAAAAATTTTCTAAAGTTAATTGCAAACTATAAAAACAGTGAATTTATTACATCTACTCTATATTTACACATAAGCAAGTACCAAGTCCTCCTTGATTCCTCCTCATTAAGTGAGTAACAGAAAAACCTCAGGTGAGGACTAATTCAGTGAAGCTATGAGGAAATACTGGAGAAAGCTTTATATAGATCATGGTCACCAGTATGATGTGAACATTTAAATACACAGGTAATGTTAGTTAAGGTCTCCAATCATCATCATACAGGTATCGCTGAAGACACTTTGTGTAGCTGTTGTGACACAGGTTAATATAACAGCCAAAGACCAATGTAATTAACTCATTTCAAAGTCACTGATATTCTGAAACAATTGCTAAAATGTCTTTCACCTAAGATAGCATTATCCCAAATCTTTCTTCCCCTGTTCTAAGTGGTGTAGCTTAGAATGTGGCAGGACATGCAGAGCCCCCAGAGTGGGCTAAAGCAATCACAGGTCAAACATTCAACATCTGAAAGAGCTTCACTACAGAAAGAGAAGTCACCCAATTAACATGTGGTCAAAGTATGCAAGGAAAAGAGAAACAAGAAAGTATACCTGTGGCATGAGAGGCTCCAATCATTCTTCCTCGAATCAAGCCTTCCCGCTTCTCATTTCTTACCAATTTTGTGGTTTTTGGAAGCTGAGTTTTAACATATTCACCCAAGTCTTTCTTCAGGTCAGCTGAAAAAATGAAAACACAAGTTCAACAACAGGATGGAAATTGTGAAAGCTTTGTTTAAAGCCCCAAGACATTCAACTCAAAAAGGGCCAAAAACTTGATCAAAAAGCCACCCCAATACAGCATAGCTTCAAACCAAGAGTATCAAAAGGACAGTCAGTCATCCCACATCCTACACCTGCCCTCCAATTCCCGTAGCCTTTTTTGTTGTTTTATGCTCACGTTTCCCTGTGAACTGCTTCACTTTTTCCTGCCGCATTGTGAAAACCCACATGGACAAAGCAGGTACATACCCTGCATTGAAGACGGTGATGGACCATATGACTGGGCCTTCCACAGCGCGCATTCCTGCTGATAAGTACTTCCTTATATTTTCCCAACTAACTTTTTATGCACTGCCACTGTCTCAGGTTTTATAGTTAGCCTTTGTTTCCTGAATATAGACTGATTGTTATCTTTTTGTTCTGTTTGTAAAGCCTTTAGTACAATATGACTCAAGGTAACTGGAACTATTAGACTCTATGCTAATAGGAATTGCTGCTGCTTAAAAAAAAAAAAAAAAAGGCGCTGTACAAAGAAATAGCATTTCCAAATTCTTCTCATGGTGACTGTCATTTGCAGCAGAAGTAACAAAAGCCCTTTCACACAGGCAAGTGATTTAAATTACTATGTTCCATATAGTAAAATAAACACTGACACCTTTAAAAAGAAGCATGAAGACACCTTTCATTATCTGTACCTGCTTACCTGATACAATAGCAGATACAAAGAATTACAACTCGCTTACAGGAGGTTGCTTTCCTAAAATCCAAAAGGATCAAAGACACTGCTGGCAAGCATGTGCTTTTGAAGAAGAGCAAAGTTCACTAAAGTCTATAGGCACTACTGTAACTTAACTAACATCAACGGCGATTTTAAGAGTAACAATACTTTTTTCACCCAAGGACAGTGATTTCTAACATTAAAGCAGGACCACTGAAGAGAAGATGGACACATGAATACTGAAGTAATGGAAAAACGTAAGTTATTAAGCTTATGGAGAAATAAAGAGGAATATAAATTGAGGAAGAAAAACAAAAAGCCAGCTGAGACTTCATAGAGAACCTTGGTACAGAGAGGCAGACAGACTTTCAACAGAGGATACGCTGGAATAAATATTATTATTCTGATGAATGTCAGTTCAAACATTAAAGTTGCTGTTAACAAGATTAAATGCCAAAGGAATATACGTGGAAGCCAGAGCTGTAACCTTCAGGGAGTACAAGAACTTTCAGGCAGGAAGACTGAAAAGGAGATTCACAGAAGCAACTCCAAATGTTAAGATCTCAGCCTTTGCACTGCAAGGCGGCATCGTAGATCAAGAATGAGAAGGTACCACAGAGCAAATATGGTGCTAGAGAATATTCTAGGACAAAGAAAAGTCTCTGGAGAGATGCAGACAGGATTCATTGGGGTCACAGGAATCCTCTGCTCTGGTCTTGAATGTGACATCATATGCCAGAGACAATGGGAAAGATTTTTTTGGAGAAAGTCTCCTAGAAAGTTGATGAAATAAAGTCATCTCTAGGATGCTACCCAAATAAGCAGGACAGAAGGATTTGCAAATCTAAAAATAAACTAGTGCTTGAATCATTCTTCACCTGATGTATCATAGCAAGGGAAAGACTGTGTACAACTGCAGAAAACAGAGGGCTAGCACAAAGCAGAAAAGGTCAGTTATCAAACTCAGCACTTAGGGCAGATAAGGCTGCATGAAAGGACATACAATACAAGAGGAAATAGTTTTGCATGTACAATGGCATGTGCAAACTTCTGAAAACAACAGGAAAAAAAAAAAAAAAAAGAGGTCATGTCCATACTGGTAGCTAAACCAGGCCCACACAGCAGAATGTAAGAGCCAGTAGTACCTAATGGCTAACATGCTCTCAGAGTACAGTTTTGACCCAGACAAACTAGCATTCTGCTGGAAACTGTGCCCAGCCATTGCCTGGGACTGAACATATCATGGACCATTCTCAATAGGCAGTTTAGTCTCAGACACCTTTGGGGGTTTTTGTTGTTGATGGGTTTTTGTGTGTCAGCTTCATGTCCACTGGAAGACTGATTTCTTCTGACATAATCCAAAAAATTGCTTCAATACAGCCTGCCTGAGAAATTTTGCTCCAAGGAGAGAATTGCTCCCTTTTAGCCAGTAGACAGTCTCCAAAAATTACTTTAGCCATTATCTTGCTCCATATCTATGTAACAAAGGCTCCTCCAAACAAGAGAAATTTTGGATGGGAGTCAGGGGTGTTATTTCAAAGTACTGAGTTGCAGACAACTTGCTCCTTTTCTGTTCTTCAATCTCTTCTTCTGCATAGAAGAATGCCTCCAGTAACAGCCTTCAACATATCCTGCAGACTGTTCCATAACAGGTAATGCCTAAATCAGGGAGAAAGATGTTGTACTAGAAAAAGAAATCCTGCCTTGCAGCAAAGGGAAAGAAAAATATAACAGTGGGCTCAGCTGAGCCATGAAAATGCCTGCTTAGCTAGTAAGACTGTTGATGATTGAGTGTAAGAAGCATTCTGAGGCCAAACTAGATGCAAAGACCCAAGCTTTGCACAACAGCACTGACATGCAGCAGAGCTCTTATATTTAAAGCTGAAGAAATCTAAGATACCACTTCAGGAAGTATGTAATGCAGGGAAAATGAATTTTTNAAAAAAAAAAAAAAAAAAATCAAAGAGGCATAGTGATTAAGCAATTTGCCCAAGCTCACATGAGATCCATGGCACAGCCAAAGTCTTTGTTCATTTCCTCAGTCACTAAACCAGCTTTGCTTTTCTTCAGCTGTAAAATTCCATCTGTTAAAATTAAGCAGCAGTGCAAACATCGGTAGTAACATCATCATTGAGAGCAGTAATTCTCTGTATAAACAATATCTCCTCCCATCTTCAGCTTCAAAACATGTTCACTTGAAGTCAGAAAGGCAGAAGTAGCTACTTGACTGTTTTGAACCTAATTTGGCCTTCGAATTAGCAACAGACCAGAAGAGTGATGGTATTACTGCCTAAAGACAGGCATTAATCAACCAAATGTATTACCGTATTCAAAAGACTGAGTTTTGAAGTAAGCTTAGTTCTGAATACAAAGGTCACGAAACTTTAAAACAACAAATTGCACAAGAGACTTCATAGCAAAGAGTGTGTATTGCTTCCAAAACACAAAAAACAAAACAAGGTTTTAAATATTACGCATTCTTATCAGCAAGGGACAGACTGTTTGATCTTTGTTCTCTCCTGTATCTTAACATTTGGTTTGACCTCAGAGAAATAAACTAGCTGCATAACAAGAGAATTTCATTCTACATTGTACATATCTAATCAGTCTCTTAGAGCAAGTGAGACCTTAACCCAGAAACCAAATGATGAGACCAAGGGAGCTAATTATATAAAAAGAATATAAACTAAAAATAATTTAAAATGCAAAAAATTGTGGACTTGTACAGAAGCAAGCAGGGAACTTGCACAGTCCTGCTTGCAAGTACTGCTACACTAACACATTCCTCAACAGGCATTTTGCTTTTGAAGTGCCAAAACGCTTGAATTGCATGTCTGTCTTTGGCTTGTCCATCATTCGAGAGAAAAATGCCGAAGCATCAATCTTTCAACAACAGTAAAGCAATTCTGCAAGTTCTACCCCTCTAGGGCCCCTCCCAGACTGAGGGAGTAGAGGCTGCTCCACCAAGAGCCAGGGACAGCTACTCCTAGGGTGGCCGCAAGAGGCTGTGCGAGAGCCACGCAGAGCCCTCCCAGCAAAGGCTGAGCTCCGATCCCAGCACGCCACCAGTCTGAAATGCTGAGCAAGTACAAAAAAACTGACGCACTGTTTCCATAGTGCCACATCAACTTATTTGCAAGACCGCAGCTGAGACTATGTGCATTCAATTCCTTTCAGCTGCATTCACAGTTAGTATCGGCCCACAAAGTTTACGGAAATATCAGTGTAATCTGCTCTGAGCACCAGAGCAGCCCGAGCAAGGTACTGTTAAAAACAGCTAAACTATAAACAACTGCTTTATCACCCCCTCCGCAAAGATACACTCCTCATTATTAGCTTCAAAACCTGTTTTTGAATGTTCAAGTCTGTATGATACAATATGGTTTAGTGGGCATGGTGGTGTTGGGTTGACGGTTGGACTCGATGATCTTAGAGGTCTTTTCCAACCTTAATGATTCTATGAAAGCTCACCAGCAAAATGGCACTAGTGTCAAAGTGGATGTCATCTTGGGCTTCTCAGAACATCATGCATCTGTACTGGCTGGCACTTTTTGGAGATGGACTGCAGTACAAATTGGTCTTGCATCATGGCTTCCATGTTTTTATTTTGACCAGTCAATAAAGTACACAAAGAGACAGGAAGGTCAAGAAGTGTGAGCACTGACTAAAATATTACTGAAACATTCTCTCACCCAATTCACTGTTGTCATCCACCAAAATAATTTCATGAAGAAGGTGTGCAGGAGTGCGATCCAGGACACTATGTACTGTGCGAAGCAGGGCAGAAAGTGCTTCATTGTAGAAACAGATAACAACACTGGCAGACGGCAGATCAGAAGGGTAGGACTTCTCTCTACATCTGCAAACAGAAATATAGTAGTTATCACTTTATTTTCAGTGGGATTTCCATAGGGCTAGGTCACTAGTGAAACTTCATAAATAACAAGCAAACATTAAATGCATAGGAAGAACCCCTAACTTGAACATAAAGAGCCCAGGCGTAAAACATCTATAGTAGGGCTCAGCATAGTAAGTTACTCTCCACATAATACAGACTTATAATTAACATTGCTACTTCTTAGAAAACAGAGGATTATGATGGATTGCGGTGGGAGTGAGAATCACAGATCCTCAAGACATAAACAAGAGAAAACACTAAGGGCTTGTTGTTTCGGCTGTCAAAACACTGTCTAGTATCCTCGGGTAGCTCAGACATGTACAGGAATGGCAAATATCATATGAGGCCTACAAAAAACCCACAACTTTATTGGCCAGCTGCTGGAGACTAGGTTGGATATCCCAGAATACCTCCAATGGTGCTAAATACCTATTTAGACAACCAAGGTTGGGATTCAGCCTGCAGATTAAGATACTTAAGTCTAGGCACTGCTGTCAGTGGAGTATAGATAGTGTTCAGCTCACCCTAAGGCTGACAAGTGCATTTTGTCAGCTGAAGAACTCTGCATGCTCCATTAACTGCATTGACTGGATCTCTGCTAGTTATAATAAAAGCAGAGACAACTGACTAACATGCAGCTATCTACATTTAACCATCTTAATCTGCAAGCTGAATCCCACTCAAAGCAGAAGATCATTCTTTCTTTCTCCTTATTTTCAGATTTTGTTCGTACTTCTAATAGGGCACAGTATCACAGATTAATGCCATTTGAAGATGCCAGGCATGAGGGAATCCAATAAAAATAAGAAACTATAAATGAAAACCCAGAAGTATACAAGAAAAGTCCTCATTGACTTGGAATGAACTTAGCTCTTGGGAGAGACATTTCAGCAAGTACAATTCATTACGTTTACCCACACCAGAGAAACCACTAGAAAAAACAGATGCAGGTTTATTTATTTTTCAATTCAATGCTGGGTTTTTTTGTTGTTGTTACAGTGGTGGCTTTTTTCCCCCGTATGCATCAGACAGATTATAGAAAAAAATCTGCTTTTT
Organism: Phoebastria nigripes; assembly: GCA_035582835.1. Lineage (NCBI taxonomy): Eukaryota > Metazoa > Chordata > Aves > Procellariiformes > Diomedeidae > Phoebastria > Phoebastria nigripes. The sequence goes on along the minus strand of JAYKAV010002662.1, from coordinate 3,141,524 downwards.
AATAGAAAGTATTCAGAGCAGTGCAATCCAGATACCAAGCAAGGACTTCAACTGAGAAACAGAGAGCCTTTGTCATCAGTCATTCTTCTATCTTATCCTCTGTAGGCTTACAACAAATGTGAAATAGTACTAAAGGTGAAAGTCTCTCATTAACTTGGGCACTGGAACATTTAATATCCATCTTTCAAAGGTACCAAACAGAATTATAGCATCTCTTCTGGTAGTTACAGTACTCAGTATCTCAAAATGAAGCTTCAAAAAATAAAAATATTGTAGCATGCTTTAAGTAACTGAGTACACAGCTAGCAAGATGAAAGAGACATAGGACATGTAATCTTAGTATTGCTGGAAAGAAAGTTTGATTCCTAGGTCTTTTCTACATTGACTTTTATTTAAAGTATTCTTTTCGGAATCTTGTTTCTATCAAAATAGCTGTCTGCCAATCCTACTACTCACAAAAATTAAATCAATATGATAAAAGTTTGAATAGGTGTATATCCAATCTGGTTCTTCATTAAGCATTCTTAAAGTGAATTAATAATCAGGAGAAAACTTTGCTTTCAGGGAGTAGCAGTCTTTCTTTTTTCATGGAGCCTGGTTTCTATGGGGCTTTACCTATCACATACCTTTTCCAGCTGGCAAAAAATTAGATCTCCAGAAACAATATTCAGTCAAAAAAGACAGAAGAGACCAAAGAATAAAAATCCTAACCTCAAGCACTCCTGTTTAAATAGCTGAAAATCTGCCTTCAGCAACACAGGAGGCTGAAAGAGTATCTAACAGAAATGTAATACCAAAAATGTTAAATTCTACATCAGGTATAACGTGAGTAACAAGTCCTTGAGCACATGAAATTATACCATGTTCTCTCCAAAAATTAGTACATACTTTGCATCTCTTGTATCAGGCACCTCCCTGTGGTATCCCAGACGATTACTGATAAGCATATTGAAAGCATGCTTCTGATAGCCCAAGTCTCTCACTTCCTGATCTTCTTCATTAAAAATCATTCCTGCAAAAAAACCATGCCAAGATCAGTTAACGGTTAACAAAAATATCCTTTGGAAAAAATCAAGGATTGAAACATATGCTTTAACCTCCCCTAAAACCCATTATGTTCTTCAAAAATCCCTCTGGTTTTGCAAAGTGTATTTTTGTGCAACTATTTTTGTTACCCCTCACAAATAGGTAGTACTTATGAATAGCCCTTGCAGCTATAATAAAATGGATTCATTCTCCAAAGACCGATGGCTCCATTGTGTTTATTGCCTTACCAGACACACTCCCTTCACTTAAATGGCCTCTAATTCTTAGCACCACCTAAAAACCAACATCAAACAAGCAACAGAGGATAGACTTTGGCACACAATGCATCAGCACCTATCCATACAGATGAAGGGTCTGTAATGGGATTTTTGAGAGAGAAAATACATTTACAATGGTAGAAAAACCCTCACAATAGCAGCTCCAATTTCATGCAGTTTTCTCAAGTCTGGAGTAACATAAAAATAGCTATGAAAAAACTGTAAACTTCTTGTTTATATCACCTGGGACTTTGACAGCAAGTAAAATAGCAACAGAGCTAGCTGTTTCTCTATTGATTATTTTAGCAGAAGCATCAACTATTGCTGAGCATCGCAGAGGCAGCAATTGCTGGTATAAGTACACTGCTAGAGGCCAAGGTTGAAATCCTCAATGCCATCCTGCCTGCCTTAACTCAGTGCCATGGGCTTCTCTCTCACTGAGGCATATACTCAGTGTGAATAGAAATAAAATATTCTGGTGCTTCACTCAACTCTTCTACAGAAAAAAAGGAGGGAGAGGAGGGAAGTGGTAGTGACCACCCGTGTCTGCTAGCCACTTCTGCAACAATCCAGGTAGCAGAGCAATGACTTTTGAGTCAGAGAACAGACGTCTCTGTTCTGCTGGCTGCACAGAATGAGATGCATTTGTCCTCTCCAGCTATTATCAAGCTTCAGAGGCAATTTCACTGAAATTTTAGTAGAAGTAGTGAGCAAGGATCATGTAATTTATCTCCTTCCACCCTGCTCATCATCTCCATATGGTTCAAAATCTGCAGAAAATAATTAACAAGGGGGTTCCTCATTCACATGCTACCATACATCCAGGATAATGTGTTTCATAGAATCATAGACTAATTTAGGTTGGAAGGGACATCTGGTCTAATCCCCTGCTCAAAGCAGGTCCAACTAGATCAGGTTGCTCAGAACTTGTCCAGTTAAGTTTTGAAAGCCTCCAGTATCTCCAAGGATGGAGATTCTACAACCTCTTCATGTCCCTGTTCAAGTATTTGACCACCGTTGCACTGAAAATGTTTTTCCTCTTATCTAATAGAAATCTCCTCCTTGTTTTAATTTCTTATCATAAGCCCATGCACCTCTGAAAAGAGTCTGGCTCCGTGTTCCCTACAGTCTCCCATTAAGTTGCTGTTGACAGCAATAAAATCTCACCCCTTAGCCTTCTCTCTAAGGCAGAATAAACCCAATCCTCTCAGCCTCTCTTCATACCTCGTGTTCTCCAGTTTTCAACAGCTATGTAAACACCAGCTGAGCTCAAGCCCAGAAAAAATGAGATGGGTTAAAAAACAGAACAGAAGAAAAGGTCATTAAAAAAGTTTTGAAGCTTTCCTCCTTTTCAAACAAGTAGTCCTGGTTGGCCTTCAGAGCATGGCTGTGTCACTACCAGTTGTGTTTCAACAATGAGGTCTACCTATAGGTATAAGATGACCTTCTAGAGGGAATTCTGTGCATTCACATTCCCACCGTTTACATTTCCCACCCTGTCACTTTTAGTCTTGAGTACAGCAATGGCAATGCAGCTGCACTATCAAACACCTCAAGAGTAGATGCCTTGACATTTGTGCAGGACCAAGCTAGAAGTGCTGGGTAGTGATATCTGGAAGAGACGTGGGATACACCCACATAGTGTGTCTTGTGGTGACTGACACTATCATGCTCATGGATGACTGCTCCCACTGTGGATAAGTTGCATCACGGGGACAGGAATGAGGTCTGTTCACAGTGGCAGTGCCACTCTTCCGGCACGAGTGGTCTAAAGCAGTAAGTCAGTCTTCCTTTGAACCACATGCATTTCCAAAGTAAGGTTTCCGGCTTGTCAGTTCAGACACCCAGCTCAATCTCTCTTGAATACTAAGCGTCGCAGTAACACTGTGCCACTGGGCCAACTTAAAACATTGTCTTTATACAAAGCACGAGCTTAAGAACCACATACCAAATGTTGCATTCTACAATCCGTCCATAACCAACCACTAACTACTTTTTTCTGATCTTCTGAATATAGACAAGAAGGAATGCTAATGTTTTTAAAACAATTCTCATGAAGAACAATATCCAAAATGCATGCAAAAGGCCTGAACAATTTCAGTCCAAACAGCAGATAAAAGCCCTTGGAAAATAAGGGCTTTGCAATCGAAACATCAGTTTAGGCTTTACTTCAGCAGTGTTATGTGGCTCTCCCAGATTAATAAAAAAGAAAAGATAGATTTTCCTACCAGATGACAGTTTGGTTTTCGCTATCATATGCCAAACTTCTTTTCTTTTTTTTTTTTTTCTTTTTTTTTTTTTTTTGCTTTGTGTGTTTATCACTGTCCTACCCTAGATAGACAGGAAGCCCTTTCCTGTAGCACCTGATCTAATGCTAATAGAGCGCCAGCTGTCTCCTGATGATTCATGTAGAATTTATCCTGGCACTATAATGCCCCTTGGCTTTCACCAACCAAACCAGTCACTTGGTTTGAAGATCAAGGGACTTCTCAGTTAAAAAGGTCCAATTTCTTTCCTGGCCAGTACTGAATAGTTGGAAAGAAATGGCCACCTCTGGACTGGCCTTCACCTCACTTGGCTCTCATGCTTTTTGCAGTGAACTGATAAACATTTGTAATGCCACAGGGCAACCTGAATTGGCATTTTTCCTACATATTCACAGAGGTCTAATGACCAACTCGGAAACTGAAGTTTGGTAAAGTTCTGTGAACTCTTGAAGCTGGTGACCCAGCATTCATCCAAAGTAATGACAGAGGACTTCAATCAGATATGAGTATTAAACTCCTGGCTACAAAGGGTACTATGCCATAATTCCCAAAGCAGCAGACACTGATACCACAACACTCAACATCTGCCTCCAGACTTAAAGCAAGTTTGCAGGCCGGTATGCGACATGCCTCAGTTTGCATATCTGAACACAACAGCGAACACTGAGCTGTAAGCAGTTAAATATACAAGCAGTTAAATATACAAAGCATTTTATTTTGGAAGGCAAGTTTGGAAGACAAACCCAAATCATCTCATTGATGAAATATGCTCCAATGAAACACACAGACATTTGTTGGTGCAAAGTAAGCAGGATTTGGCCCTAACCACTGTCATCTCAATAAATCTTTCATTGTAATTTGTCCCACACCATTTTTTGTAGATGATTTCATACTCCAAGGACATTCTCCAAATCAATGGGTCCTCTTCATTGTGTATTGTTATCAAGCTATTTTTAATTACTGCATAAGAGTAGAGTTTCTCTAAGGCTAATAAAAGTTCATGTATTTGAGCACAGTCAACATAGGAATAAGATACAAAACACTGAACCTTCCAAAAGCAAGAACTACATCAAGGGTAGACACCTTGCTGTAATCCAGTCCTCCTCATTAGCACTTACACAACGCAGCTGTAAATGTTAGGAATAGTATATTTTGGATTAAACACAATTGAATAAATTTCAAGTAACACCTAATGAAGAGAGCCACTAGTACCACCTGCATTTTAACAAACAAAACTACTTCATTACACAATTTTCCCTGCAATCCTTTAAAAAACAAACAAACCAACCAACCTTAATATCTCATTTCTTCTACTGTTTTAATAATTTTATCACCAGCACTGAAAACCACTTACCCATTTCAGGAGAGAATTCTACCTCCCCCTTAACTGGGTCCTGGACATGATTTCCAAGAGGATTTCCTATCTTATTCTCTTTCTGTTGCAATTCAGGTATATGAACAGGCCCCCGTGTAAAACGGGGGTAGAATTTTTTTGGAAATGGCCTCTGAGGTTCCAGCCCCTTGACGGGCACATTCTTGAAGGATTGGTTCTCTTCACTGAAGTTGAAATAAACAAAGAGCAGAAGTGTCCAGGTCACAGATGTGAAAAGGCACCCATAGCAGAAATAGCGAAGTGTGACACTTCCCATTGTAGACTTAGCATTGTTGAGGACCCATTCTCAATTACCTGAAAGAGAGTGAAAACACACATTTTGAGAGCGCTGCCTGTTACCTCATCAGGTCTATACATTAGGAAAAGCATTCTATAGGTTGGTCTTCCATTAAATGATTTTTGGAACTTAAACTTTAAGCACACACTTTCAGAATGAAATCCCTTTTCACTTTCCCATTCAAAAAATAAACATGACCAGTTTGCACACCCTGTGTAGATACTACTGCTTTAAAACATGAAGAAAACAATCAATAAGAGCCCAGTGACACATTACAATTACAGGTAAAAATGATTGATTTTTCCTCATAATAGTTATATAATTATCCGTCTTCCACACAGTACATTCCTCGTATGCCTGCGTTCATTTAAAAATATCACTATTTAACTAAATATACTACACCCAGGRAATTGATTCTTCACAGAATCACAGAACGGTTGAGGTTGGAAGGGACCTCTGGAGGTCACCTTGTCCAACCCCCTTGCTCAAGCAGGGCCACCTTGAGCCAGTTGCCCAAGAGTATGTCCAGACATGTCCATTTTTGTAGTTCAGTTCCTATCCTGAAGCATGGAATGAGAGAACACAGACTCAAAAAGCTACATAGTTCAGTCCTTCTTGCCCCAAATTTAAGAACAGCCATCGTGAGCATCCCAGAAATTCCAGAAATCATGGGGTGCAATTTAACAACCCATAGCACCAAGATAGTCACATTTACAGATACTCTTCTCTGCAGAAAGAAAGGAAACAGATATGGGATAGGGAAAGAGCAAAAAGATCCAAGGTAATTTATTGGGTTCCTGCAGGCCTCTGCAGACTCCAGAAGAGCTTCCATACTCCCTGGAGGAGATGCCTGCCTAGAGCTGAAAGGAAGCAACCCAGCCCAGAGTTTTACTTTAGGCACCCATCCACTAACACAACTTCCCCAAGCTATATTGAAAATTACTATCATAAGCAAACCCCTGAAGTGAAGCATATGAAACTGGTGATAACATTTTATTTATGGCCCAGGAGAACCAGGTAAACTTTCTAGAGTTTCTCAAACCTAAAAAAGGCTCCAAAAAACCCCCAAAACCTATACAGCTCTGTTCGCAAAACTGAAAAAAACACTAACTCCAAGAATTAGATTTCTCTCATCATTATCTAACCACAACAAATTCTTTGCATAGTAACCAAAAGTCAGGAAACCATTTAATCACCTTTTAATTAGCAAAACATTTGGTTTAAGAAAATAAAATATTGGGGTAGGAGTCAAAGGGTTTATGTTGATGCATTTTTCAGACTTCTCAAAAAGTCAGAAACTACCAGAAGTCTTCAGGTCAGCCTGGCAAAGAACAAACCACAACATTTATGAGTACAAACAGATTATTCCCTTCTCAATACAGAAAACTACTATACAGAGGTAGAAGGCGTTCATGATCCCAAAGAAACCTATAAAGATCCCACTTATTTTGGCAATGTAATTCTGAGTCCTAAGTGACTTGCATCCAAAAAGAATACACATCAAAATACAAGCTCTCATTTCCCAGACTGCAGCAGGTCATTCCAAAAATAAAATATCCACAAAGTAAAATAAAGCAAAAAAACCAAACCTCCTCAAAAATAATATACCCATTATTCTTACCATGTTAAACTCCCTCACTTCTGCAAGGCAACAATCTACGCAGCAGTTAAGCCCAAGGAGCTTAAAGAGGTCTTAAACAGGGTTTAAATCTCATACTGACCCTGTGCATACAGACAAATTGTATGCTCTGTGACACAGACTCTTTCTCTAATACTGTCACACAGAAATCTTGCCGCTTAACTGTAGGGCCATGAAATTAGTCAGGCAACAAATGCTCTGGGGGCACAAATGATTAAAAAAACCCTCATTCTAGCTAGCAGAATGGGTTTACCAGTTGGAGAGGTACAGACCACCAATCCCCAATGCCTTATTCCCTTTGTGAACAGTGGTCAATGATCATAGCAAGGCAAATCTAGGCTCAGAAAAAGCACGCAAGGCTGCAAAGGAGCAAGATTAGATAAACAGTTATATCCTCTAATTGTAATAATTCTTCTTGCCAGACAGTCTGCAGACAATTAATACTTATCCATAAAAGAAGATCTGGGTGCTTGCCAGGTTTTTTTTGCATGGCCACGAGGAGGTCATCTGCTGTAAGACTTGTCCAAGCCTAATATACTGCTCCTCAAAACCTGCTAGAGTTGTTTTTCCATTCGCTATGGTAACACAGATGCACAATCCTAACATCATGGCACATGCACTTACATTGTGGAACAGAATTGTTCTAATAAGATAAAAATTACTATAACAGAGAAGGAACCTTTTCATTTCAGAGCTGTTTAAGGATACATCTACACTGCAGCTTGCACAGGAAAACCAAAGATAACCCTTGCTATCTCAGGTAACAGTAGGAAGACAGGCACGCAGGGCAAAATTCATCATGGACTCAGTATTTCCCCAGCTTCCTGCATCTCTCTTACAGCTCAGAGCTCCACCTTGCTGCTGTGGCACTTCTAGCCACACTAAAGTTAAAGTTTGCTGTGACCAACATCATGCATACTCAGATTAAAGAGGAAGGGATAAATTAGTAATCACCAGAGTGAAAAGATTGCTGTACATCCCTTCCATCTCCTGAAAGCCCTCTGACCAGCCTGAAAGCACACACTTGGTTACTCTTACAAAGGTAACAAATGCAAACCTGAGCATGATATTATTTCCACATGCTCCTTGCTAAAGCAGAACTGTTTCACCTTCTTTTCCCCTCCTTCACTGTTTTGCAGTTTTGTAGGAGGATACAAAAGTTGAAATACTGCATTTAAATCAAATGACAGAACCTCCACAATGCAGAAAACCAGTCCCTTTCAGTAGCTTGCTATTCAACCAAGACATTTGGTGATACATTTGGCAGGAAAATGCAGACTCACTGTTTATTTCTTTAAGTACCAAATGTTTTGTTAGACACTTACTTTTGAAGGCAGAATGGAAAAAATTTAAACCCTGCCTATGAAAAGCACATTAAGGCTTATTAGTTTACTTTATTCACCAACACATACACATTTACACAACCGCTGTCCTAAGGATTTCAACCACTTCTACCATTTAAGCAGCCACAGAAGTCACAATCTGCAGAGCTGCACACTCCAGTTTTAGACAGTTTTAGGTTGACTGTGACTTCTTACAGATGTGTTTTAGCAGAGAGGCCACAGCAGGTTTTCAAGTCCTCAGCAATGCCAGTCCTGCTTGGGACCTGCCCTGAGGAACCAGAAGAACCTTTCCAGCCCCATCCTTTTATGCRTACAAAGTACAGTCACATCAATACAACTCCGCCTCTCCTCAATATACCAAGAAACAAGTATCCCTTCACTCATTTCAGCATGCAACGAAAAAATAACCACTTTGATACACACCAGAGGGAGGAAGGAGAGAATACTTCAGCTGGTCACAGGGACCCAGGAGGAAACACTCAGTTCAGAGGCAGCCACTTGGCCCTCRATTCTTACCTCATCCATCTCCCTATCCACGATTCTCTTCTGCAAGCCATCTAGATACAGTGAATAAACGCCTTACCCTATCCAGACTCCTTTGCTCTCCAGTTCTGTGAAGTCTTCTAGGAAACGCACTTTGCCAATTTACCCAACAACTGTCTCTGACTGCCTATGCATGGTCACAATACCCTGATGATTGTCTTAAACAGCCATCCTCTCCCAGTTGGTTTCTCCAAGCAGGATTTTGAAACTTAAGCAAAGCCAAACCATTTTTTTTTTCTTTTTTTCCCCCTCACCTGTTTGTTTTTTTTTTTTTTAATGAAGACAAGCTGTTCCTGAATACAGGAGATGCAAAGGATATGCCTTTCAAATCCAAAGTATTAGTATCTTTCTCAGCCCTGATACATGCTGCATGAGAAAAACAGATTATATATATTTTTAACTCAACAGCCCTAAAGCTCTGCTAATGCAAGCAGAGCTAGCAGGTTTGAACAGTTAGATAGAAACAACTTAAATCAAAAAAGCAGAATTGCATTATCCAGATAATAATGTCAATGGGCTCATAAGAATAATTTTCACCTATGCAATAAATACAGTAACACTGAGTCCAGTCACCACTAAATTGCTATTTGAACACTACAGTTAAAACGCATTTCTGTTTATTTATTCAAATGCAAACAAAAATACTAATTGCCATAAAAAAAAAAAAAAATCTATGATTTAAACATATCAAGAAGAATTGTTTCATAATACAGTTCCTCACAGATTTTACTGGTAATTTAGACTAGGCTTGAAGGGTCTGTCGTGTTTCTCCCCTTCATTTCTGAAAAGCAACACAAAAAAGCCAAAAGTTTCCAAAATACCTCAAACAATTCTCTTTCCCAAAAACGCATGTAGTGAAGAACATCCAGAATGAACAGAAGACATTTCCTCTCCCTCAGCAGGAGAGGAGCTTTCACAGCAAATAATAAATGATAACACCTTGAAGTATTTTACAAGCATTCGTTCACATCAACATCCTACCGATACATCAGTTTTATGGCTGTTTGCATTGGTATACTTAGGAATCCAGAGATACTTCAACATGACAAACATAAATCATTTAAGGTGGCAGCATCTCCTACATGAAGAAATTACAATCCATTTTGGAGGCAACTGGGGTGACCAAGAAAGGAAAAAATTTATCTTAGAAGCTGCCCCATCAGCATCAACTCAGAAGAGATCAAAAGTAAAAGGCACAGTATTCTGAGAATTTCTAACCAATTATTCTGCCTTTCTGTCTCTCTCTTGTTGCTCTGTTTTGATTGTCATATATTTATTCCCTGATAGTTTTCAGACTTTGGCAAAGCCTCAGAACTGAGTTTGCAGACCYGAATGCCAGAAATGCCAAGGGTAAAATATTTCTCTCTAATTTTCATGAATTCCAGTAAAGAAGTCTCAGTTCCTTGCACAAGCAGTAAATCATTGATATTTTTTTGAAGAGAACTATAAAACCTAAATATAAGTAACTTAGTAAAAGTCTCTGAAAGTCAATCAATTGCAAAGCTGAGAAAAAAAAAACCAAACAAAAAAAACCCAAACACCCAACTCCAGGAGCCTACCTGCCAGACTCAAGCTTCAGTAATTACTGGGCAATACGGCTTTTCATGTCGCACCAGCTTCCTGTAGCATCCTTACAACACCAGCATGACATTCATTTCGTACATCAAACCCAGTAACATTTACATTCATTTAATAATTGGCCCAACAATGATACAACTCAGTTCTCCCAGCCAGCCTGGGAGAGTTCGTAATTAGTAACCTCTGCCGCTCTAACACTGGCCCAATGTGTTAGCCTTCAATATTTTTAATGGAAAAAAAATGCCAACCACATTTCACAATATTTTGGCTTAAAGAGCAAAAGTAGCTACAGGCTCTATGACCAGCCACTGCTTAAACACTGACATCTGCTTGGATTAACCTCAACAGTTTAGTAAACACACCGTATGACTACGTATTTCATGACTGTGCCAAAACCCATGTTTGTCAGAGGTCAAACAGAGGATCAGATTAACCTCAAGGTTTTTGAAAAGGAGTAAGAATTATTTGAGAAAACCTTAAAGTCTGCTCGTAGTTTTTCCAAGAACAGCTTTTTTCCCWWAAAAAAAAAAAAAAAAAAAAAAMMAAMMAAAAAACMAMAAARAMARARAWACAACTCATACTACCCAGATTTCCTGCAAGACTGCCTGTGTATTTTGGACCTATATTAAGGGAAGGAACAGATGTGTATAATCTTCATTTTTAAAGAGTATTCCAGTAAAAAAATCATTAAACAAATTTTATCTTTCTACAGAGTATTAGGATAATTTGCTGCATGACCTTCTACAGAAGCTTTTAATTTTCATTTTGTTATTTATTTTGTGGGGGAAAAACCCAAGAAGATAAAGTAACACTACTTACAAATGCAATTTTGCTCTTTTAATAGCCTTAACTCTTCATATATTTCTTGGCCGCCAAGATGTTATGGCTACCACCGCTCCTCTTCCAAAACAAGCATCAGCTTGAACAGGCTTTCCTATTTTCTTGTTGAATCACTAGCAAACAACAGCATTAACAGTACAATGAACAGAGGCCAGATTAGGAAGAAGTAGTACTCCAATAATACACTCATCACACAGAGATGCCATTCACATCTGCACTTTCATGAGAATTACTTTTTTCCAGGCATCCCTTACATTGCAACCAGTCTTAAGGCAGAGTCACAGTTAATAGACTAGCAAGATGAAAAAGGGACACCTTAGGCAGCTTTTGTTTCAGACTCCAACACACATCACRAGGAGCAACATCCATTGAACATACATTCAGAACAAAAGCCAGAGATATTTCCAAATAAAAGCTTAGTGTTTCATGTGCTCCGGAATCTAAGCGCCAACTGAATTTAACTCCTTATAAAAAAAAAACTCCTACTGGATTGTTTTAGCACTAAATTGGATCTACCTGCCAGTTTGTTTTTAATTAAAAACAACCATTAATTTTTGACCTTACAGAAGAGATGGGTCATTGTACTTTATGAATTAAGTGGCTATTTTTGACACAATACAGGCAGGTAACTACTTATGTGAAGACAGGTTGGATCTACAGGAACCTACCTTGTGACATTCAGCAAGGACAAATGTTAAGTCCTGCACCTGGGACAGACAAACTCCCTGGCCACTGACACAGCCTGGGGAACAGCTCTGCAGAAAAGGACCTGGGAGGTCTGGCTAAACACGAGCCAGCAGCAAGCCCTTGCAGCAACGACAGCTGACAGCATATGGGCTTATCAACAGGAGCACAGCCAGCTGACTGAGGGATGCAATTACACTACCCCACGCAGCACTCATAAGACCACAGGCAGAGTACTGTACCCAGTTTGGGATTTGCCAGTGCAAGACAGACATCAATAAACTGGAGTGAGTTTAGTGGAAGACCACCAAGATGGTCACGGGCTGGAACAYTTGCCCTGTGAGGAGAAGCTGAGGACAYTGGGCTTCTTCAGCCTGCAGAAGAGACGGCTTTGGTCGGGGAGGGGGACCTAACAGCAGCCTGCTGCTACCTACAAGGATATTATCAAGAAAACAGAACCAGGCTATTTACTGAGGTGCAAGGTGGGAGAATGAAAGAGTTAAAGAAGACTAATATAACTCCAGTCACAGCAACCCTCATTCACAGAAATATACTATGGACCACAGGSTGTCCTTTTGCATAAGATCACTGTTGCCATTCATTTTAATGAGATGACACACTAAGATTTATTTTTAATTAGCCTCTGTAAGTCACTTCTAAATGCAACTTTAAAAGCTTCAAGAGCCAACAGTTTAGTCATCTCAGCACAGCTATACAAATCCATGTCATACCACCTAAAATAAATCCTCCTGGAATGAATACAAATTTGATCAACACTTTATAGATAAATAATCTTAAAATACCAATAACATTCATTATACTTCATAGATAAAGAAAGGCACATAGATAGACTAGTTGCATGAATTGTTGAAGACCTAAGAAAATATATTATGAGTATACTAAGTCTGAAAAGCATAAAGTGTTTTAGGAAAAATTTTAAAATTCATCTTCTTTATGTCTTCAGGTTCTCACCCCTCACTATTTTATCACTGTCAAATGACTCACTTATATTCTCATTTGTATTTCAGTTTTTGGACTTTAACCAGAGATGCCTAAATATTGCATACTATCATTTTTAAATCTGTGGACTATATATTGAAATGCCTCCTCCAGGTACATAACTTCGCTTATCAAGCTTTTTGGAATTTCTCAAGTCCAGTAAAAAAGCTTTACTTAGCAGGCTGCCATACCAGAGTGAATGCAAACACTTTAGCATTTCTATAATAAAAATGTGACGTTCCTTCTTTACCCACCTCAATTTCAAATGCTTCCTTAAAGAAATTTTAAAGTATCTTCTGCAGTAACACCTTTCACTTCTTTGTCAACAGCAAAACATACTAGTTTTTTTTTTTTCTTCTACTTACTGATAAAGGATACCTTTCTCCCCACATAATCCTCCTCTCCAAGGAGTGAGAGTATTTCACAAGGGCTCTCATTTAAGGACACAATTTTAATGGAAAAAGCAGTTACAAGTTTTGGAAAGAAAAAGTTTCATAAGAGTCAGGATCTCATGTTAACAAATGACAGAAAAGAACACCCATTTTAGTTACAACCAGTGGTACAACATTGCATCAAGAAAAGTAACATAATAGTCCAGTCTGATTAGAGAAAGCAAGTACACTTGGATTAGAAACATGAGCTTACCAAAATCCTAGCGCTCAATACCAAGTAAATAAGTGCTATACAGTAGACAGTTTCATGCTGCTGCAGTGTCCTCATTCCCCCCMAAAAAAGCTACTGGTTTCCCAAAGCAAAATTATATGCACAGAATTTTCTTATCTATCCCCCTAACGAACGTTGGACCATAGGGCTGCTTGGCTGGATGTTACTTTAAGCCATCTGGCATATAAATACATGTCATGCCATTCATGGAGTCCTAAAAATACCTTCTTCCTTTTTGTTGCTAATAAATACTTTCTTCCAACTGAAACAGTGAGATTTTCTTTTCATTAGCAAAACCAGCTCTCAAGGAAGCCAGAATGTTCATGTACTGTCCCCAAAGAAAGATGCATGCATTTTGTAATACACCCTTTCCTTCTTCACATATAGCTTAGAAAACAGCAAGATTAAAAAACCCACACCGACAACTTCTTTTTCAATGCATCTCTCTCACATTAAAGATCCATGTATCTAAATATTAGTTTAACAGCCCTCCAGCACTATGTACAAACGCAAAATGTAAGAGAGCTTACAAGGTCAACTACACACAAGTAAGCTGCTTAATACCTTTCCTAAATGTTTTAAATCTACTTAGCTGTTCCTTGCATTTTATGTCTGCAAAGCTCACCAAAATAACAGTAAAAATACAGATGCATGCAAAATAATTAGATAAGACACACTTCTACATGAACAGCTGAACAGAAGAATGCTCACCTTTTTCCAGAAGAGTCGGCACTAAAGAAGCAGTGCAAGGTTACATAGTGAAAACACATTTACTGCAGTAGCAGTCAAATCCAGTTGGTGTCTTCATTCTCAGTGAACAATAAAATGCTGAGCCTGAAACTTAACACTTTGTTGCTGAGTACCGCTTGCAAGTTCTAACCGGGAATGGGGTAACAAACACAAGCTTCTCTATGACAACAGGCTAATTTGGATGGGTCTTAGGACATGAATGCTGCAAGGCTATTTCTCATTTGACTGCTGCAAGGCTATTTCTCATTTGACTGCATACACTGCCTCAAGAGCACCGATATATTTTTCTATTTGTTTAGGGTTGTTTTTTTTCTCTCTTCCCCCCCACCCCCACTAATGCATGATCCATACGGATTCATGCATTTGGAAGCATAAACAAGACTGGTCATTTTACTGCCACTCACTAGAGAAGCATAATCAACCAGTGTATTTCTATGGCATTCTTCATCATAATGTCAATGGATTAGACCATAGTAATGCTAGAGAAAACAATCACTAAGTTTGTATACAAATTTCAATTCTAAAAATTCCTTTACTCCTCATTTTCCAAATCACTAGWAATTTTATAAAGTTTCCACATTTTGACTGAAATTTTCTAGGTATGCTTTCTGTTCATCTTAAAAAATTTTCACCAAGAGTGCTTTGGGCTTTTTTCTAGTCTTTTACAAGCAAAGTAAAAACACATTTTCCAATTCTAAAAAAAAAAAAAAAAAAAAAAAAAAAAAAAAATTCAGACTTCATTGGTACAGCCCTCCTGCCAAAACAGCTGGCAGCAAATTTGGCAACAAAACAGACCTCACTGAAGTACTTTTGAGTGGGACAGTGGAAGCTGGGGTTGACCAGTCTCAGTTTTAAAGTTGTGACTACTGACCATGGACACTGCATTTTGCACAAGTTTTTCTGCAAATCTCAGTTCTGCAGTTAGCTCCAAGCAGACATCCACTTGTGCGGAACTTGGTACTGAAATCAACAGCTGTATACAAAAGATACACTAAACACATTTGCAAACTCAGACTATAAACTTCAAAAGAGTTGAACTTGTATGAAATGCAAAACTGTTGCAATTAAGTTACTACTCGTACTACAGAATTGGAAACTGTGTAATGCTGACAATGAGAATGGTTATGTTGCATCTTATCCTACAGCATCAGATTACAGAAATCACAGACCTCCAAGCTTACTTCCCACAAATCATACAAGGCTACTTCACTTATCTTTTTCTGCAGGGTTTTCCTTTCCAATATGCAGGAACTTAAACATAAAAATACACTAGAAATGCCATGTTTGGATCCCAGACATGTTACATTCACTTACAATCAGATGTCAGAAATTGCCACAGTAAGGTAACACTAGCCTGTCAGCTACTTGCTGTAGCACTGCAGTCTGCCCTTGCAACTCAGTTTGGTTAGCCCGGGATCAAACACYGTTCTGGAGCTTGAAAAACTGATATTAGTATACGTAGACATTATTTGTTTAAAATAAAAGAGATTAAATGTAGCACCAGAAATGTGAGTGAGATTAAAACAAGCTACAGTTTAAATCCCCAAACTGCCTCCGATAGGAAAATGTTTAACTCATTCTAAACTGTTCGGAGTTCTTAACTCCTGTTACATTTCTCCATGCTATTAAGAGATGGCACGATCTTAGAGATTTCCTCAATACATCATGTCCTAACTGAGTTTTCCTGGGTGGATGGCCATTGTTAAAAAAAGTAGAACTGAAAGAAATACTAAAAGCAGGCGTTGAATTGAATTCAATGTCCATTTGCATTTCTCGTGTCCAGAAACAAAGGTCACTTCGAGTTTTTCACTCCAAGCTTTAGCACAGAGTCCACGGTATCCATGCCATTTGGAACAGCAGAGGCATGGGACTTTCATTTTTCCCAGTGAGGAACTCTTCCTCAGAAAGACTAAAAACCCTGCAATCTTCTTGCTTTTGGATCCATTTTCTCAACAGAAGTTTAAAGTAATTTCTGTGCACAGGTTTCTATCTACTTCTCTCATTTTCTCACTAATGTCTCCAGCCATTAATATAAGAGAGGAATCCTAAGGATATACACCTACTACGTGTTCTCACTTCAACTCACTGACTGAACCAGGACACCTATATAGTTATCAGATTGACCCATGGGACATTCTGGTTGAACTATTTGCTCTGCTACAGATTTTTATGAGATCCTCAGCAACTCACTGTCTCAGCTCCCACCTATAAAAACTGAATGTTGCATTAAGGCAAATACATCAAAGGTTCTGAGGCCACAATAACCGGAGAGGATACAAGTATCAAGCAGAGCTCTGGGTTAGAGCGGCAATAAGCCATCTGCTCCCCCAGCAAGCCTATTTCTAAATTATACTAGCAAACTCTTGTATAGGAAACAGTCTCTCTTCTTCCCTTCCTCAACATGATACAGTAATACTAACAAAGAGGTACTATTGCTGGTACAACCATACCTACAGATGGAGTCAATGAAAACACTTTCACTCACACATCTAAACTAAGCTATCAATTTATAAGCTTATCTTGCCAAATATTGTATTTGACAATAGGGTATGGAGTTTTCCAAATATGTAAGTAAACAGACCTTCTATTAGTATGCTTCTGAGAAAAAAAAAAAAAAAACACACCAAAACATTTTTGTGGACATTAACTGTTGGATTAGAATTATAAGTCAGTAGCATAAAGAGATTTTACACTGTTTGTAGGGAGAGCAAACTTCTGCAAGTTATGCCAAAAATTAGTTTTCTTTGTCTTTTATTCCCTTCTACATGATCTTACAGACTCAATTCTCTCCTTCTCCAAAGAAATCCCTTTGAGGAAAGAGTTGTGGACCACTCCTTTTCCATCCCCTGTTGGTCACTTTTCTTCTACTTATCTATTGCCAATGTTTCTAATGGGAAAACATACTCAGGATTTTGATGTTGAAATCAAGGATGTTGCAACTGAATGAATAGCAGATCAAAAATATATTTTCCCACTTCACTAGGAGCCATGCTTTCCAACACTGCTAGCACAGAAGGTTAGCGTGCAATCCAAAACTTAGTCTTCTCTTGCTTCACAGGCGACGAGTCTCAGCGTCTGCTGACGCAAGAGATAAGAGATTCATGTTAACTGACCAAATTAAGGTATTCCAGGAAACAGAAAATTAAAGAAAGCACTTCTAGAAAGCAAATTCACTAACAAATATGAGATGTATCAACAGACACAGTGATATTATTTGTTATTGATGTTACACTTCAGGAATTAGCAAAATAGTCAAAATACTTATGAAGATTGATTCATAAGGGGCTGTGTATCAAAACAGGATAGTTTTGTGCTTCCTGGGGAAGGATCTCTGTTTTAATTAAGGCCACCTCCAAGGTTTAAAGCATCTAATTTAATCCTTGTCTGCACAAGAAAATCTGTGTCATTTAGCCAAACAATACTTGGACGGTTTTACATAAACTAAAAAGAAGACCTCTGTGAACATGCTCCTAACATTCATTAAGTATTTGCTTAAATCAGTTTGGCACATAGCAATCATTTACTGAGGTACCTTCTTTTTAACATGCCTCTGCAAGTTTGTTAGCTTAACCTGACAATTTAAAATTCAACTTCTTAAATGGTGCAGTGTCTCATAGTTGAAGTCTCAGGAATGACAAAAAGTTATTGCAGGTAAGCAGTTACCTCCCATCAGCCGGTCTGCAACATTACTTCATGCACATACTCCTTCCTTCTTGTGCAGCAAGCGAAATGATTTTTGTCAAGGTAGCTTGCTCCATGGCAAGAAGGGTTAGAGCATGCACGCACACAGTGACTGTAGCACAGCCGATAAGGTATAACTTGTCAGTAATGGCAAACCTTCAGTCTCAGAAATGTGGAACTTGCAATGCCACTACTGCCATGAGAGAGAAAACAGTAACAGTTCACCTGCCCCAAACTGAATTTAAAGCCAGCAAAGATGTCAAAATACCTACCTGTGAGCAGTACAGGGTAGTGGGGTCTGGACTCCTCCCTAGCCTGCGCGCCTATTCCTTGCTTATACTACAAAGCAGTCAATAGGAAGTCCTGAGGTTCCATGCATTAGGGGTTTCTAACTAGTGTAAACAGTGGAAAAGTTGATTCACCCCTGAGCACTGTATTCCAGTTTCAAACACGCAAAGTATCTGGCTGCAAAAACCCTAGACTACACAAGAAAGGGCTGAGATACAGCACGTCACTCTTACGGGCACTTCCATCCATACGCTACATTTTGGTAACACCATCAGTTGTTTAACCTACAGACTTAGCATATTATCACATATCAGTGAAGGAGTTCAGAAGTTCATACAACAAAATATCTGAAACTTAGTATACCTGAAGTCAACTTTTGATTGAAACAGTATCATCAGCTTCCTAATTTTCCCCCTTTTTGTTGCAGTGTATTTCTAGTTTTTACAGAGTTTTCAAATAAAGTATTTACACTAATTATTAAACAATGTTGACTCACATGAGAAACATGCTAAAGCACAGCTGAAGGATGTGGTGGATACTATTAACTCTTACACAAAATAAGCTGAACAAATGCATTTACTCATGCTGCTAAACACTGGTTTAACAGCCTAGGCCTTTGTACTGACAGTGCTTTATACATTAACACAGTAGCTGCAACAGCAGATGCATTCATCTCCATAAGCCACCATATGTTTTGAAAAGAAACCTTAGATAAGGATCAAGACAGTTTATCTACCTCCCACACTCTAACAGGGATTGAAACAGACTTCACCTCTGTAATATTTTTTGAGAAAGAAAAAAAAAAAAAGAATTCTGCACTTGAACTGTGTGAGCATACTTTTGCTCTTCAACAGCAAGTAACAGAGTTGTATTGCAGCACGTCTCTAAAATGCATGGTACTAAAGAAAATTACTTGATTTTAGGGATACCTGTAACTGTAGTATTGCCTTGCCAGACAGATGGTACTGTTTAGGAAGTCGATAAACTGAACTGTCACAGAAAGGAATGATTGTATTTTTTCAAAACTTTACCTTTTCCCTTCAGCTGGAGTCCCCCCTTACTTCTCTGCTTCAGTAATCAACACAGCTGCCACACTGCCAAACTCAGCCTGCCAGCTGCTCAGACTGCAACCTTTTTACAGTACCTTCCAAGGTAATGTAACTAAGGTAAGAATGATCCTCCCTCTGTTCTTTTCACCCCCACAGTACCCTATTCTTTCTTGTTAGAAGATCTGAAATCCCTGTTTTTACTGTCTGCTCAGATACTTCTAACCTCATCCATTTGACCCACAGTCTGCCCTGCTCCACACACATGCCCTATAACTACCACTAAAACTTTTGTTTCTCTAGCATTTACTATCAGGAGGCATGTACTGTATAGACAAATTTTCAAAATACTAATAATTCATCTTTATTTCCCTTGCCATGCTGTTTCAGGGCTTTCTTCCTCCTAAAAAGCTTGACTCACACATACTGCTATTTTACATCACTATGAAAAGGATTAACAGATTCACCCATTCTCATAAACTACTGTCACACAGTAGCTTATCAGGAACTCTTGCCATTTTACTCCTACGTATAATGGAGTATTGATTTGCATCCTCTGAGACAAAGTGATTAGATAGCAGAAGACAGGCAACAGGCCCTGAAATCTGCAGTCAGAATCTCTTAAACCAGAACACATGTACGTAGCCTGCTGGCTTCCTCATCTGAGGCTGAGAGATGAAGGCTCATTAGAGCTGCAGTGTTATTTCTTTCCTTCCCTGCTGCAGAAGAGCTCCTAAAACTCTGCAGGAGCTTATCTTACCCAGAGATGAGGAAAAGCTTATGCAGAAGGCATGCAGTTCTTCAGAGACAGTTATACTGGGGGAGGCCAATTGCTTGTTAATCAAAAGCCTCTTATCTGGAACCACCTGGACCTTTATGCTGTTCTAAAATGAGGTCTAGGAATCCTAGCAGGACAATTTCACATATGCAGAGGTTCTCCACGGGGTAGCAGGGCAGAAACATACTGTCAGGGAGAGGTTGGTACCATCCTTTCCTGGGCACAGCCTGCACTTGGATCAGCTTAAGCTAATCAGAGATGTCTGGGAGCAGTTTCCTAATAAGATGAGATCCATATGAAAGAAAAAAAAAAAAAAAAAAAAACCAAAACAAGTAGATGCTAGATCAGAAAGTATTCAAGAATATTTAATGTCACTTACAGACTACTCCTTCTAAGTAAGGACAGAAGGGATTTGATCTGATGTTGAAATACATTTTCCAGAAAAAAAAAAAAGCATATTAGCAGAGTGCTGATGATCCTGCCCACCTGCATAATTACTGTACTGGCATTAAGAGATTTCACCATTTCTTCAAACAGAAAGCAATACTCCAAATACACTAGACCAAAGAGATAAAGTACAGATCCTTTACAGAGCAGCAACAAAGCCAGGTCATAAGATTTTTTTTTTTCTTTGAAGAATAGGGGCTGCACTTTATATCTAGTTATACAATAAAGTTCTGYAAGGTCTACTGCAGCTGCCCTGCAACTGATATTGAAAAGAAGTCAGGATACAGTTTGGCAGAGATGCTGTACTAGACAGCATCAGCGTTTCAATTAGTCTCAATGGCAGTTTTAAGGCTGACACCTATGAAGAAGCGAATGAAGGTGAAGCAGCTATCTGGAAAGGCAGCTTCTGAACGCAGTGTTTGCTTCCAGTGCCACACTACAGCAGAAAAGGGTCCGACCTGCTAAGCCCCCTGCTACCAGGAGCACAGAGCTTTTGGTTACTTGCTCAGCTCGGTCTGTTTTCATGCAAACAAGGGACCAGACCACCTTTCTTTTGCCTTGCAAGTAACTTGGAGACAGTTAATTTGCTATCAGCATTTTCTGTTGCAGCCTTCCTTATAAGCTTTAACACACAAAAAAAGCCCCACATGGCAATGGGAACTAATGAGAAATTCTACGTGGCTGGTCTGTAGCCTAACACATATTTGCTAAGAGGAAAAGGGAGCCTCAATGTTGCAAAGTATATACTGAAAACCACAGGAACAAAAAAGGAGAAACCGTTTAAAAATAAATTTCCCAGTCATAAAGATAAGAAAGCTTTAATACACCACAGGGTCAAACAGCCCTCCAAAAAGCAACGCCTGCCCTCGCCCTGCAAACGAATCAATGAAAGGAGCAGTGCCAGCAAAACTAACACGTACGGATCCCCACATTTGGGGCTGACAGTTGCACAGCTTCCGCCTACCTGCTGGCGGGCTGCTGCTGCTGCTCCTTCACATGCATTTAAAGACTAAAAAAATAATAATTACGTTGTCTTCCATCCTATGTAGCACAACCCACACCGGCCCCACCGTCTCTCCCCGGGGGAGTGCTGTTGGTCAGGTTAAACTAACAGCCCTCACCATGCGGCTGGCTCACCCAGCGACCCAACCAAGCGTGGCCTCCCCGCTGTAAGCTCACACCGTTCATTTTAGCCAGAAAGGGGGAAGCCCTGAATCTGACCCCGGCCTCTGGCCGCCCCGGGCAGCGGCGGCAGGAAACAGGAATCGCTGCCCCCAGGAGAGGCTCCGCCGCGTCCCTCAGGGCAGGCGGGAAGACGGCCGGGGGCGGCCTGATACCGCCGCCGACCCCGTCCCTCACGCCCCGGGGCTGCCCCTCACACTGCTGCCAACCCCGTCCCTCACCCCTCGGGGCGGCTCCTCACACCGGCGCCGGTTCCCCCGCCGGGGCCGCCTCGCCTCGCCTCCCCTCACACCGCCACCGCCACCACCGACCCTGTCCCTCACAGCCCCGGAGCGGCGGGGGCGGACCCGCACTCACCGCAGCGGCGGCGGCCGGCGGGACGCGGCGGTGGCATCGCCCCTCCGCCCGCCCCGTGCCCTCGGCGGCAGCGGCGGTGGCGCGCACCGCTCGCGCGCGGCGTTGGCGCCACGTGACCGCTCCCGCCTCCTCCCCCTCCCTCCCCGGCCGGCGCCGTCACGTGAGGCTGGGGCGCGGCCGCCATGACAGGCGGGATCGGGTGGGCCTGAGAAGATGGCGAGCTCTGAGGGGGGGAGAGTGGTGGGGCTGCGGGGCTCCTGCCCGGCCCCCTTTTGCTGAGCGGTGCACGGCCATGAAGCTATGGGGGGATTCAGGGCCGGAGGGCTGTGGATGTGCGGCCTTCAACCCCCCTCTCCCCTCAGAGTTGCTGTGCATCTGCCCATCCCACCGGGAACTAGCCCCTAGGCTTGCAAGGAGTTTCCTTGCAGCTCTCTCTGAAGACTAAAGCCCTTTCCAGTCCCTCAAGGAGGTGTCTGCTTTGGGCTTTATGGTCTTAAATGGCCCCTGGAAGTACTTGTCCAGGAGCTTTGAAGGGGAGAAAAGAGGTGTAGGTTAGGCTGATGGAGGATGTCTGGGCCAACTAGCAATGTTTTCCTCACCGTGCAGTTCGAGTAGCTGTCTGGAATGTGGGGGACTGGTTTCTTCAGTTCAGCGGGAAGGGGAGATAGCTAAGGGAAATGAAGCACAACTACCCTAAAATAACCTGAGCTTGGCAGTTAATGTGCATCTATAGCGACAAGAGTTGACGCCCTCACAGGTGGAGAGGTGTGTTGAATCCTCAGATCTTTCATATCCAGAGTAAGCGATCTAACCACTGACTTACGAGACAAAAGGGTGGTGGGGTAGCTTCACCATTGATCCATCTTCATGCGGGACCTGACTTGGCAGGTGTCCTTTCAGGAACAGGGGAGGGGAGGGGTGAAACTGGAAGGCATGTTGGGTTTGTAAACCCTGGTGAGGTTTAAGAACGAACTAAGTGTGAGATTGGCTCAGCATAGTCAGGACTGGGAGCTTTTTTGTGAATACCCAGATACAGAACTTGAGCTGCTGAATGACACTTTGAAGATGGCAGATTTTGTTTTAGTAAAGTGGAAATCAAACAGGGTTGACACACCCAAGTCCATTCTTTGGTGTATATTGCCCCTGGTGTACAGAGATTATGGCAAGGTGCTTTATAATAACACAAATAGAGCAGAATACAGAACTTGTCAAAAAGCTGTAGCTACAGCATTAAAGTACAGGGGCCAAAAAGGCACTATATAGTCAGAAGCTGCAATGAGAGAAAAAGGAGTGACAGTCTGTGGAGGGGTTAGCAGGTGGATGTCAAGGAGGTAGCAGAGATCAAGATGAAAGTAATGTGTGCAGTTAAATGAGATAGGAATGGTGACTATGTGGCTATCAGCCAGCTTTTCATAATTCCTGTTTCATAATAGCTAATATGCAGCTTTGATCTCTCTCTCATAATAATTTAGCCTGAGGACTGGAGGTGTGTGTTAAGCTCTTTTAGGTAAAAGCAACCTCAGCACATATGCTATCTGCTTTCTGCAAACCATTATCCTTGAAGTCCTTCTAATTTGTCCAGTTCTGGACTACCTTGTAATTCCAGGTATTTAATCTACCCAAATAGCTATTTTAGTTCTTATCAAAAAGAGTTTCCCTGGTGCTTGGATTATCATTTTATTAACAGAATTAATAAACTGCTACTTTTTAGCGTCATTTACTGTAAGGTCTTTGAGACGTGTTTCATTTCTCAGAATCCCTGATAATGATAATCTCCCCAGCCCAATTGCTTAATATACTCTATGATAACTCATTAGTGTTAACTAATTGACCCACTTCCTATGTGCTCACAGCAAGGGACAAGAACTCATGTAAAAGTGCTGGTAAGAAATCCCAACCCAAAGTAATCCTCTGTCAATATGGGCTGTCGTCAGAATTTGGGATCCATGTGTACTCAAGCACTGCAATTTCATTTATTAAATGTTCCTGTTGTTGACATGTCTTAGACACAGAAATGACACAGGAGAAAGGGACACTCTGAGCTACAAAAGATATTCTTTAAGTCCTATCTGATTTCTTAGATTGGCTCTTCTACTTTGTGAAAAACGAGGCAAATATCCCCAAACCCAAACAGAATTAATGTATATTATTTTTCTAAATCCAAATCGTTCAGAACAAATTTCTCCAGCTAATGTGTAGAGCTCGTTGGCCAGCTGTGATAGAGAAGACTGGAGGAAAGTCCAACTGTTCTTTCAATAACTGGGAGAACTTGCATTTGTTTCAGTGGTTTCCTTTTATAATAGTTTGCCTATGGGCTGTCCATGACTGAAGTCAGAGTCTGCACATCCCCTAGTAGAGTTTCTATGTGATTATGGTTTTGAATGGAGTAAACAAGCCCTTGTAAGTGCTGGACAGTTTATTTGGAGTACTTGAGGAAGCAGGACGCTTATCTGGTTGCTCTCAGACTTTTCCTTCCTACTGTTACTTTTGCTGCATATATTTTTTTTTTTTTTGCCTGCTTTCCAAAAGAAAGAAGGTCAAATGACAACTCAGAATATGCATAGGGGTTTATCTGATCTGCTCTCTCTTCTCAAATACTTTTGAAATCTTGGACCATATTCATCAAATTTGACAGTGGGCAGAGATCTCGAAGAGATTATATTCTAAATAGCTTTGCAAAAATAGATGTCTGAATAGAAGAGAGAGACTGTTACCCACTACTGAGGAAAAGCCTGTAGAACAAGTTCATCCCACATATCCTTAAATTCATTAGGAGCACTCAGGAAAGAATCCATGGAGCTGTTGTGGCTAGTCTATTGAAAACGTCAGTTCTGTGCTTTGTAGTAGGTGAAAAGGCAAAAAGGATGTTAGGTATGTTAGGACAGGAATAAAGAATAAGACGGGATACTGTTGTAAAACCCAAAGTGCTTGTACATCTTGAATATTGTGTGGAATTCTCCCTAAAGCACCAAGAAAGGTACAGAGAAAAGCAACGAGCTGATCAGAGGTATGGAATTGCTTCCTTAAAAAAAAACACCGGAGTTGTTAAATATACTCGAATGGTTTAACTTGGAAAAGGACTATGAAGGAATGTGATAATGGCATAAAAATCTATTGTCATAGAGAAAGTGAATTCTGTGTTTCTTATAGCACAAGATTTAGGTGTCCTGAGTGAAATTTCCGGGCAGTAAATTTAAAAGAAACAAAAGAAAGTATGTTTTTTCTTGAGTTACAATTGTGAATTGCTGCAAGTGTATTGTAGAGGCCAAAAGTATGAATGTGTTCATGAGTGGATTAGAAATGGAAATAGAAAAAATGTCCATTGAGGCCTCTTAAACATAATGTTAATGCAGCTGCCAGCTCAGGAAATCTCCAAGTAAAGGGGTGGATTCAGCCAGCAGATTAAGACTTCTAAATTTGGGTTTCAGTGTGTAGGTGTCTCCATGTGAACCAGATGTCTAAGCTCCCTTTATAGTCAGTAGAGAACTAATGTGGAATTTAGTTACATAAATGCAGGCATCAAATGCCATTTTAGGCATTGTGGAGTTTTCTGCCTGGCCTCCTGCTCCAAGAAGCAGCGGGTCTCCTAAAAAGCCTGTCATATCTGAAGTCTCACGTGGGAGTCTTTGATATCTCAGACCATCACAGTTGTCACTAAGCACCTGTGGTTAGCAAGCTGAACCCTGCTCATAGTTGATACAGCAAGCTGTTCAGATCACCTTAACGTAGATATATCAGTGTATTTTGAACAGCTGAATAGCTCTCAGCTTCATTAACTGTATTGACTGTAGGAGGAACTTCTATTCAAATGAAGACATCTGCATGGGGACACTTCAGTGTAGGTGTCAAAATTTACAGGTTTTGCCAGGCTGTACCCGAGGGCATATTACTTAGCTTTTTAATGCTATTTCCTTAAGTTTCCTTAGCTAGTCAGACCACCGACTTGATTCAGCTGGGATTGATTTAGGGGAAGAATACAGGAGATTATGTATGAAAAACCTTCTTAAGATACTCAGATTTATTGATAATGAGGATTGTGTGAAGGTTTAGATTCACGGTGCATTGTATAGTGGTGCAGTGATGTGTAGTGACACTTCGAACACAGCTTCATAACTCCCTAAGCCTGGAAGATACCCGATGGTCAAGAGTTCTGGGGCAACCACAGATACTGCTGATGAAGCCACCAGAATTCTTAAGCCATTAGATCCTGTAACTGAAAGGGATTTTTTTCACAAAGGTAAATCAAAACTAATTTGGTTGGTGACAGGCTTTACACCCTTCTGTGAATCAGACCAGTTAGATCTTGTTAGAGTAGCAGAGCTTGCCTGAGAAGAATTTGGGCTAAGATTCAGGCCAAAGGAATTAGAAAGAAAGGTAACTAGAAAAGCCAGATGATAATTAGATGAGTTTTGCAAAGCAGAATCAGTTTTTTCCTCAATCTCTTGCACTTCAAATTATTTACATTTTCTAGTTGGAAAGACAAAACTTTTAGCACTAATGCTGTCCTCTTGGGCTGATGAAAGTTTTAACAAAACAAGTAAACAAGTCAGCAAGCTCTGACTTTGTTTTTTGGATATCTTAAAACAAGCTATGAAGGAGAGTTTATGCTTTTAAAGCTGCATTGGTCACCAGTTGTGCTACTGCAGCAGTGTTCCCATTTTATATTTATTGACAGAATGCCTTGATAGTACAATAAATAATAAAGACTCCCTCCTAGCATCACTGCTGTTAACACAGAGTGTCTGTATCTCTCAAATGTCCTGCTCTTCAAGACGAGACAGAGACAAGAACAAACCTAATATGATATAATGGGCAGGCCCTCTCCCTTTTCCCATACACGGGACACAGATAAGATCTACCAACCAGCTAAATATATTAACATTAACCCATGCTAATGAAGCAAGAAAGAAGTTGTGGGCGGAATGATGAGCATATGTAATGTGTCCCTAAAATCTGCAGGAACATGAGGAAGAAGCCAGTTGTGCGAGTGACAGTGCTTGGGAGAATTCACAGATCTAAGGATCTTGCCTTTTTTTGTCTCAGCAAGGAATTGCAGCACTGAGCATACACAGAAGAATAGTATTGTCATGCTCTATTCAATTCCCTTCAACTTTTTTCCTTCAATTTTCAGTCCGATCTGTGTTATTTTTCTGTACTTCTTAACACCTCTCTTCTGATATTTTCTGTAGACTCTCTCCAGAACTGTGGAAAAGTTGTGTTTTAGCTTTGAAATGTTGCTGACAAAATTCCGTCTGTTTTTGGTATTCAGAAGTTCTCACTCTTAAGATCTGGGAGCGAGATGTTACATTTTCTGTCATTTCTTTTTATTGAAATAAAACATTCCTTGGAATCTGTGGAGGGAGGTAATTGGCTAAACGTTCTGTCCAGTGTTGCTCAACTGTGCTCAGATCACTTCACAGGCTTGGGGTCTGGGCCAGCCTGGGCTGATTTCTTTTCCACTTTGGACTGTTTTGCAAAGTTTTGAGAATGAAAACAATCCCATAAACCCCAGAAATCTCATCATTGAATTGGCTTTTCCCCAATGAATTATATTAGAACTCTACCAAGAGTTTCCTTCCATATTCATTTCTACTCCCTGATAAGAGGAGGAAAAAAGTTCATTTGCAGAGGAGGTCAGTCTCATTATCTTCTTTTTACAGATGTGGAAGTTAAAGCACAGAAAGATGAAGTTGTTTGTTCCAGGTCATCCAACAGAGCAGTGGCAGAGAGAAAAATAGAACCGAGACCTTCAGTGCTCACTCTGTTGCATCACTCTGTCTTCCTGTTTTGATGAAAAGGTCTGAAATGTAATTTTCATAGGTAAGTATGTGAGATAGATTCAGACTTCCTGAAGCATGGAAACCAAAACCTTTAGTTATGTCATGTAAACAGAAGTTAGATAGAGTTCAGACTGAGACAAAGACTCCAAGCCTGAGTTGTGGCACTTCTGTTGTACAGGTATCCTTTTTGTAATTCTTTTTCATAGCAGGTATAATCTTCTCAGTATCTTTCATCAAAAGATACCTCAGCCTCTAGCCCCATACCTATTGTACAACAGGATGCTGAGCCTTTTTTTTTTTCATACTACAGTGTATGCATTTTCTGCATTCTCAGGGATGGGGTTTTTACTTTCCTAGGACTGAGRAAAGCATAAAAAGGAAGTATGTGTAACAAGCAAAAGATGATTATCCACTAATATTCATAGTTTCATTTTAGCTCTATTTTTCCCATTGGTTTTACAAAATTATGCTGATTCATACCAACTGGGGGCAGTTCCTGCTTCTTTGTAGCGACTTTACTATCTCTTGTAGAATCGCAGGGCTTGTACCCCTTTTTCTTCCGGCCCCCTCTCCAATTTGTCATTCTTGTCTGCTGTTTCTGTAACCCATCCTAAAAAAATTTCACAACTTTAAAACCATCATAAACAACCAGACAACCATTTAGAAACTTCTACTCTAAATCATTCTTCTTTTTTAGAGGCCTAAGATATATTAGAAGTATACCTCATCTTTGTATTGTTTTTTCAAAGGAGAATATGTGACATTCAATAGTAGTTGTGTTTCCTAGGTTATTATGTGTATGTGAGAAACTGAAGAGAAATTATATTCTTACAGCTAAGAGGACAAGAATTAGGAGACATGACTGTCCGTCAAGGCTCCCTCCATAAGTCTAGGTTTATTGCTTGATGTCTTCATCTGTTATATACAGTGTGTTGATAAAATTCTTAGCCCCACAACCTGTGTCTATTTTATCTATTTAGATTAGACCACTTTTGGCCACTTGTGGCCAAACACAGTTTCTTATTGGGCAATTATGTATCACTGCAAACAAGGACACCTGACCTCTCTTAGGATTTGTAGGTAAATCCAAAGCAAAACAAAAAAAATCCCCATCAGCAACATACTCTTTGTTGCATTACTAACTTGTGATTTACCAGAGAAGTGTGTTAGGGTAGGCTATCAAAAGCAGTGTGTTGTGATTTAACCCCAGTCGGCAACCAAGCACCACACAGCCGCTCGCTCACCCTCCCTCCAGTTTATATACTGAGCATGATGTCATATGGTATGGAATATCCCTTTGGCTAGTTTGGATCAGCTGTCTTGGCTGTGCCCCCTCCCAGCTTCTTGTGCACCTGGCAGAGCATGGGAAGCTGAAAAGTCCTTGACTTAGTGTAAGCACTCATTAGCAACAACTAAAACATCAGTGTGTTATCAAAATTATTCTCATACTAAATCCAAAACACAGCACTATACCAGCTACTAGGAAGAAAATTAACACCCAGACGAAACCAGGACACAGTGTGTCTAAAATGTAAGTTTTGGAAATGTCATAAACTTGGTTTCAATAAATGATGAAAACAAACTAGAAAGTAAGTATTCTAGTTGGTCTATACAGAACCCAAGAGCTGTGGAGTTACTTGTAAATTTACTCCTTATTTTAGCATGAAAAAAAATCTATATGATTAAA
Source organism: Phoebastria nigripes (assembly GCA_035582835.1). Classification (NCBI taxonomy): domain Eukaryota; kingdom Metazoa; phylum Chordata; class Aves; order Procellariiformes; family Diomedeidae; genus Phoebastria; species Phoebastria nigripes. Next base: position 3,111,998 of record JAYKAV010002662.1, on the reverse strand, counting down.
AAGCTGAAGATAATTTTGGGGCCTATTAAAAAACCCTAATACAAATAACATGACCTTTGTGTTAATGATTTCAGTGAAGGATTAGCATAAATGAATGACTGGAGGAAACCATTATTGCGCTATCTGAAAATGTCAAGCTCTGAAAAAAGTATACTGCCCAAGGAAAGTGGTGAAAATGGAAGATAAATACTGCTAAAATCTGTCCTGGATAGACACTGTGCTGTACAAGGGGATAGCATAACATTCTGTACAAGTTGTGAGATGCCCCCTGCTGTTATAAACCTTAGCTGTTTATTTCTGTTGAGACATTGTACATGGTCAGAGCAGGATAAAACACCCGAAGTATTGACAGAGGATAAGAAAGTGTAAAAGGTAAATGGAAGCTACAGAAGGCCACAAAGCTGCAGAAGAGGGATTGGTAGCAATGCCATTTAGGATCTAACCACCGTTTACAATAAGCAGAATTAGCTGTAAGCTTCTCAGTTTTAGGTAACCTAAAAAATAGGTAAATTTTCAGTAGCAGGAGTTAGAGGATGCTGTATGGTGATGAGGATCCAGGTGGGGAAGGGGTCAGCAGCATTTTTTTGAGGCTATAGATGGAAGCGAGGCTTGGAGACATTTTGGTGAACCACAGAGAGAGGAGTCTCCTTCTTCACCCAGATGTCTCTTTCATAGCACTGTGAGGGTTATGGGACCCCCAAACCTGTCCTTCCAGCCATGTGTCTCAACTCTAATCACCACAAGGAACAATATACCCTGTCTTCTTCCTACAGCAATTTCTACTTATTTGGGGCTGCTGAGAAGAGGAAGGAGAAGCAGGGAGGGGACAGGAGAAAATGAACTATTTCAGCAAAGGGGAAGGGACGAATAGAAGGTGCTGAGCCAAAGAAGAAAGCCTTAGAGAGCAAGGCTTTCTGTTCCTATTACTGGGGTCAAAAATCACTGCTCCAAAGAACCAGTGCTCTAATAGTAATGCCTGCTTCCCTTTCTTTCAGAGACAGTAGTGGTTGTGCAGGCAGAAGGCAAGTATGGCCTGTGCGCCTTGATGTTTCTGTGTAGTCCAGAACCGTGAGGAGAGTCCCTGTGTCCCAAGTAGCAGTGCTCTGACTACTGGGACACACTCTTACAGGAGCCCTAGTTTTCAGGTAGAGCTTTATGTAAAGTATCACTTATTAGAGAAATGCTAATAAGTAGTAGTATCTTGAAAAAGATAAAAAGAGAAAAAAGTGGAAATAAAATATTTTCAAGGTCTGAGATTAGGCTGGTTGGCATGAGGAGGATTTAGAAGAGTCAGGATTTTCTTGGAATAGTCTTGTCAAGAAAGAGGAAAGAAGAAAATTGTAATTAGGATAGATAAACTAGAATTCTGTTCTTGCCTCTAAATTGGTATAGCCATTCTCCAAACTTAAGTGGCGGTTCTAGATGCTAGCAAGTGGTTCTGTGGGGTTGGTTATCCAGGACTTTTCTGGAAATAAAGTCACATAAACCATATGGACCTAAAAATGTATAGACAAGAGCAGAGTCAAAAGCAAGTGATTCTAAGAGTTTCGGGGGAATTCCTATAACATAGCTATTTGTTACTGGATATTTAGTATTTGCAACTTTGTTTTGGAGGATCTTCTGATGGCAAAACAAAAGATGTTTGCTGCTTCATTCAAGCAGAAAAAGAGTATTACAAGCTATTTTCAATACTAAATGAATACCAAATCTCTACCCCTTTTTTACATCCTTGTGATGGAAAAAAGAGCATATAATCTTGTGTCATTAAGAGAAAATACCAATGGTTTAGCCAGGTGTCTGATTTTAATGTCTACGTATCTTGGAGATTTATTACTTATGAAAGTTTTAGTTCTCTTGTGGATTAGATAAGTGAGGACAGGGAAATGAGGAAATGAGGGAAAAATCCCTTTGAACAGATCGGTATTGGTTGTAACAAAATTTGCAGCACTTCATTACGTAAAAATTTGTTGTAAACCAAACAATCCTAGTGGTGTTCTTATAGCCTTTGCTGCCAAAAGAAATAAGGTAAGAATTTCAGCTTTCGTTGTCATGAAAGCCTCCAGCCCTTGTGGTCAGAGGAATAAAACCTTGAACATTTGACACATATGTAAAATGATGGTTCATCCTACAAGAGTCAAATTAAAATATAATAAGAAAAGAGACAAAGTGAAATATCTTCTAGTGTTTTTTAATAAAGCCATTCTTTGGCTTTTTACAGAGCCCAACTCCTGTTTTTGTTAGTGCTCAGGCTGGTAATATTGAGCATAAGTCCCAAATATGTCTTCTGGCACTGTACCAATTTGAGTTAAACCAAAATATATTATCCATTCTTCTAAATGCAAGCTTCTGCTGTACCATATTATGGAACCAAGTTATCTGAGAGTTGCAAAGTAATACCAGATGGTGATTGTAGGTTGGCTGGAATTTGCGGTCTCTCTTGTCTTGCCACATGTTTCACCACTTGGAAGCTTCTAAATTATTTGTCTCCTTGTCTCAATATCCCCTTTCTTTCATTTTCTGATTTGGTGCAATTCTTCATGCTTTCACTAGGTGGGTCCCCACAACAGTACACTGGCTAAGCAATTTGTTGAATAGCCTGAACACATTTAGGTAAATGTATCTCCCAGTCAGTTTTATTACCACTTTCTTTGGCAGAAGTTCACTGCACCACATGTTTCGATGTACAATTTAGTGATTTAAAAAACGATTAGAGTGTTGGGAAGTTGTCATAAAGGGACTGGACTTGGGGATCTTCCTAGGACTATTGCCTTTCTAACTTGCCTATTTCAACTGGAAGTTAAAACAAATGTGCTCTTCTTGTAGCCAGTCATGTACAGTCCTATCAAGTTTTGCGATTATTTTACCTTTCAAAGGGTGATGCAAAGCTGGTTGGTTAGCAACATTACATATATTCTTCCTTTCCAAAATCAAAAGTTAGTCATCTTTAATGCTTTAATGCTTTAATGCTTTTCCATACTAGTCAAAACAAAAAAAAGAAATCATATTTTTCCATGTGTATTAGGTATTTACTGACTACACAAGAAAAGAAAGACTTTTTATCTAAAATCTTCAGAAATTTTCTTTCCAAGTACAAATATTTTATATGAGTGTGTACTTACATTAGAATCATAGAATCATAGAATGATAGAATCATAGAATCATTAAGGTTGGAAAAGATCTTTAAGATCATCGAGTCCAACCATCAACCCAACACCACCATGCCCACTAAACCATGTCCCTAAGCGCCTCATCTACACGTCTTTTAAATACTTCCAGGGATGGTGACTCCACCACTTCCCTGGGCAGCCTCTTCCAATGTTTAACCACTCTTTCAGTAAAGACATTTTTCCTAATGTCCAATCTAAACCTCCCCTGGCGCAACTTGAGGCCATTTCCTCTCGTCCTATCGCTTGTTACTTGGGAGAAGAGTCCAACCCCCACCTTGCTGCAGCCTCCTTCCAGGTAGTTGTAGAGGGCGATAAGGTCTCCCCTCAGCCTCCTCTTCTC
>JAYKAV010002662.1:3085103-3107501 GCA_035582835.1 Phoebastria nigripes | reverse complement strand
CACATTGGCAAGCCTCCAGTCATCCGGGACCTCCCCCGTTAACCAGGACCGCTGATAAATGATGGAGAGTGGCTTGGCAAGCTCCTCTGCCAGCTGCCTCAGCACTCTTGGGTGGATCCCATCCGGCCCCATGGACTTGTGAGCGTCCAGGTGGCGTAGCAGGTCGTTCACTGCTTCCTCTTGGATTATGGGGGGTTTATCCTGCTCGCCGTCCCTGTCTTCCAGCTCAGGGGGCTGAATAYCCTGAGGRTRRCTRGTCWGACTATTAAAGACTGAGGCAAAGAAGGCATTAAGTACCTCAGCCTTTTCCTCATCCTCGGTGGTAATGTTTCCCCCCGCATCCAATAAAGGATGGAGATTCTCCTTGGCTCTCTTTTTGTCATTAATGTATTTGTAAAAACATTTTTTGTTGTCTCTAATGACAGCGGCCAGATTGAGTTCYAGCTGGGCTTTTGCCTTTCTGATTTCCTCTCTGCATGACCTAACRAGATCCCTGTACTCTTCTTGAGTYKCCTGCCCCTTCTTCCACAAGTGGTAAACTCTCCTTTTTTTCCTGACTCCCAGCAAGAGCTCCTCGTTCAGCCAGGCCGGTCGTCTTCCCTGCCCGTTCTTACGGCATATGGGGACAGCCTGCTCCTGCGCCTTTAAGACTTCCTTCCTGAAGAACGTCCAGCCTTCCTGGACCCCTTTGTCCTTTAGGACTCTTTCAACCAGTGTCCTGAACAGGCCAAAGTCCGCCTTCCGGAAGTCCATGGTAGTGGTTTTGCTGACGCCCCTCCTTACTTCACCAAGAATGGAGAATCCTAAAAAAGATTTACCCCCTAAACCTGACCAAAACAAAATACAAACACAAAACTTCAGCTCTCTCTGACCCATAATGCCCCATAGAGAAGATTAAGGAGAAAGAAGTCAGAGATTAGCAATATTTTTTAATGTCCTATTAGAAAGCCAGTCTAACCCAATGGTGGGGTAGCATAAAAGCTAGACATATGTAGCTCTTGAGCCCTTTGTGGTGCCTTCTCCAACAAAGTCTGAATATGATTCTTGCCTGGTGCAGCACCCATCTGTCACATCAACCTAGGAGAACACTGTAAGTCAGGAACAGGGCAGCTGTTGCTGCTAACTGACATATAACATAAAATGATGGCTCATCCTACAAGAGTCAAATTWAAAAATAATAAAAAAAAGAGACAAAGTGAAATATCTTCTAGTGTTTTTTATTTAGTGTTTTGTTTTTATTACCCTGCTAATTTTAAGAGTTAGAACTATATGGGCTTTAGAAGTCATGGTGCTCTGAATGAGGAGGCATGTAGCTTCTTTACTGTCTCAGGTTGTATCTTCACCCTGCAAAGAAAGAGGATCAATTAACCTGCAGAGAGCTCTATACTGTCATGTCGAGGCTGTTTCTGACATTCAGGCTTGTACACTTAAAGCTAGCTCTCTTTATAGTGTAGTCTGTAGCATTGATTTAACTTTAGAATGGATAACTCTTACCTCTGGGGGGCTTATCTAAAGATATCTTTTCAATGCCGACTTCTCATATCTTGGCACCTACAGAAAGAAAATCAAAACAGCCAATTTCAATTATTGTGAGGTTTGGTTTTGTTTTTTCTTCTTCTTTTGTTCCCCCTCTTTTCCAGGCTCATTAACTGAATCTATTTCATCTGCTTATTTGATATGGTAAGACAATTCATGCGGAAGTCTAGCAAGAAGTGCAAATTTTGTGATTTATGTTTAGAGGGCAAAGAAAGGTTTAGAAAATTCTTGCATTATGTATTACAAAGATAAGCTGAAAACTAAAATTGATTGTTTTCTTRCTCGTAACCAACTTAAATTAAATAAAACTGATAATCATTATTGAATGTATTTAAAGTCAGAAAATCTTGGTCTGTCAAATAATTAATGCAAGACAAGAGAAAGGCTGTCACAGTACACAGAGGTACAGTAGTACTTAATGTCAGAGATCTGGCTCAGAATTAATCCTCAAGAGTGACTATAACATCTGATTTCCTGGTTTTAGCAAGTAGGTAAATAGAATTTTCTGTGTTTTACCCAAACCAGTTTTAATGGTCTCCTTGTCTTCATTTTGATAGCAAGAATCCCAACTTGGAAAAAAATAGCTTCTATATTGTTTTAGTTTACTTATGTCTCTCAGTGATGGTTATGAGCTCCAATAGTTATCTCTTCATCATCAAGCTAGTATCAGTTACAATCTCCATTCTTCAGCTCTGGGCCAAATCTACATGTAGGCTGAGTGCAAACGCTCTAGGAATCCAGGAAAATGAGGAACAGTGAGAAATTCTGAATAAAACTTTGATTCAGATTTGGAAAGTTCTTGCGTGTCTGAGCCTAGAGGCTTGATCTGGTAGGGGGATCTCATGCTCTCCTGGATTAGAGTCACCCTTCTGCGTCCCTGGGCAATTACACAAAGTGTAGTGGGAGTGCTCATCATTTCTACTTCCAGAGTTACAAACCACAAAGCCAGACATACCAGATGARGTTGGTCTGCTCACACTTGTCTGGCACCATCATTTCCTCTGGGAAAATGGCAAAAGCAAATAGCAACTTGCCTGTTTGCATGTAGGCGTGATCCTCCTGAGAACATATAATTTGGCACCATGCACAAGTGAAGTTCAAACATCCTCAAGCTATGAGTTGTTGACAACATCTCTCAGAATAGACATATAAACTACGGAAAGCAGTTTTGGTGCTGCCTTATCTCAACATTACCTTCAAAACCTGTAATGGTTCCCAAGTCACTAAGTCACCCTGGTTGGGGAAATATGCTTACAGCAAAGGGTGTTAACCGCTTAACCTTTGCATCAGCCCCCTTGTCTGCAGGCAGAGAGTAACACCACTTACCAGCCTCATCAGGACCCTGGGAGATGCAAAGCACGCTTAAACTTTTGTGTGCATTGATGAATGCTGCCCCACAGTGGCTGTGTTTAAAAAGGGTATAATCCTCACAATAAAGGCAATGGTGAACATTTCAAATATTAGCAGTTTCTCAGTCAGATTATTAGCTGTGCAAAATGGGCATTGCATTTAGACTGGTTCCCTGTTTACTACTCAGAATTTGAATGCAATTAAGCATAGCTGGTGGTGTCACACCTATATTACTAGTGATGGACCTGTGCCTCCTTTATTGGAGGTTGTATAGAAATGCCAAGTATCACTACTGTAATGAAATCAGAGGGAGGTAAATATACCATATAAATATACGAAGGCCTCTTGAGACTGAGAGTCAGCAAGCGAACCTTGGCTACAACACAGAAAATTTGAGGGTTGTTAATAAAGAGGATTAAAGTGGTAGGCATCCTCTGGGCTATAGCAGGATTTAACAAATGCCTGCGAATGCAGTGTTCAATAGGACTCCAAGGCAAAGCTCGACTGTAACTTGGAGTCTGCACAGAGGGAAAAGAGAAAGCAGTCCAGGATCATGTTACTCATCTGATTGCAAAGGGCTCTGTTTTCAGCGCTGCCCCCAGGGCTTTACCTGATCTATCCAAATAGAAGATGTCTGCCCTTCCCACCCTGCAATCATTCATACATAAACAACTCTAAATACTTCTCTGACTGTTCTGCCAGTTTCAGCTCTTCTTGCTTATTCAGTGCCTGGTCTCCTGCCAAAACAACAAACTGAGCTCGTGTGGGTTGTGGTTGGGGGCAGAGGCAGGCAACAGCGGTCTGCTCATTTCCTTTGTTTTTCACGTTTCTCTTTGGCCTTTTCTTGGGTAAAATCCAAGGGATGGATCATTGCTGGTTCCATCATGATGCAGAAGGAACAGACATCACTTTTCAAACAATGACAGCTTTATGAAGCTTAACAGTCTCAGCCAAAGTCTTGATGCTATCATCAGACATGTCTTTCTTCCCAGTCCCTGCAGGTGACTGCAGCTGGCAGCAGATCTTTTGACAGTCAGATTCTGTATGTTATCTCTGTTGGACCAAGCCTTTAAATAATTGGACGGGATGATATGGGAAACAGATACGCTATTTCAAGGCATAAATAACATCGTGCTGAGTGTTGCAGAAAGCCTTTATTTAATTTAGTTCGATTTGGTTCAAACGTGGTCATCTGGTTTGGCTTCCAACCAGGATTTCTGTAGATGTATGCTGTTTCTTCTTAGACCACCAACTGTCATATACAAATCACTTCTCACTGTGCYTCCATTCCTCAGCTCTTCAATGGGAATAAGAAGATGTTCTTGACTTACAGGAAAGAGAGATAAGGAGTGATGGGAAGTAAGTTTGTGAGATTTTCTGATTTTCTAGTAATAGACATCCATATAAATAACTGAAACACAGGACTGAAATGGCGAGAGTAGTTGCTACTAACAGCAGAGAAACGTGGAGAGCGTTGCTGGTACACTGCCATTAAATCACATCGTATAACAGTGAAATCCATCCCTGTGAAGAAAGCCAGAACATGCAAAGTAAAAAATATTTAAGCTGTCAGAGTTAAAGTGGAACTTAAGTTTTGGGTACTCTGTCTGACAAAGTCACCGTGATAGTTTAAAGAAGTTTAATTCTTCAGTTTGCTTATTGCCACTTGTGATGGTTACTCAGAGCTCCATTTTAGGTCACAAAGTATTTTTGATAGTGATCAACTTCACATTTTAATCTACAGGTATTAGCCCAAGGCTATTTCTCTGCTTCCAATACACCAAAAGTATTTAGCTAAACAAAAAAAAAAGAACCTCGACAAAGTATGCACACATTCCTGTTTGCCTTTTTTTATTCCCCCACCCTTTTTTACAAAGGGGCAATTTCAGCTACCTGGCCTTTTCTGGAATGCAGTCTGGGAGGTGATTTCATTTTGCTGTGTAAAGAGGAACAGCACAATCCTAGCAGTGACAGCATCCTGCCAGCTAGTGCTGCCACCAGCGTATCAGCAATAGCCATCAGTCTGAGGACTAGCAGTTCCCCAACAGCTATGGATCAGAGACAGCAAAGAAGCATTAGATGATTTGACCTATGGCATTTTAGGATATTTGCTTGCTTCCCAGAAGTCTGGGAGGCTCTGGATTCCTTGGCRTCTGGTTGAGCCAGGGACATAGATTAACTGAAGGACTGTTACTGTTTTGTCTTGGGTGAGGCCTTCTGGGCAGCCAGCTGTTTTATTTTGTGTATTGCACAAAAGGTTGCTTTAAAATCGTGTGTTCTAGGGATGAGGGGTTGGAAGCGAGAGGGTAGGCTGCGGGATATTTTTTTCCTTTACACAGAAGTCTTCACTAGCCAACATTGTTGGCAAAAGCAGGCAGAGAGAGAAATTCCCTTAGAGTAATGGTAATACACATTGCCCTATCATGCAAAGTTTAAGCCAGAAGGGTCCAGTCCAATATGGTGCTAAGGGCCTGATTTTAAAATTATTTAGCTGCCTGTCCCTAACTCCTACAGGTTGCTTTTGGAGCACTGTAATACGCTGAACAGTTCTGAAAGTCAGGATTCAAAAGTCTAATGCTGTAGCTGGACTACGATTACCGTGCTTTTGTGTACACAGTGAGCTCCACTGACTTCAATGGTTTCTCCATAGACAAAAGTGTTCACCTGGAATTAAATGCTTATCTGTTTGCAGATACTAGATCATTGGTATCCTACGTGCTGTCTAGGAGAGAGCCTGAACAAAACCAGGAGAAACTGTAAGGTCAGTGATATTTGTGTAAACCACACGACGTGTGCTTTCTCAAATCATCCTTTTATAATGCAATATTCTTGTAACACAGTTCTTACTCTCCTCCACATTTGAAAGCAGAAAAATTATTGTGTGCTTTCTGCAGTATATCCCTTCCTGCCAAAGCTGACTCAGAACAGAAGGAAAAGACAGCTTTGCTTTTCCAGCTATGGCTTTTTAAAACATTTTTGTCTGATTCTGTTAGGCTCCCAGAGAATGTTTCATGGATATGTAGCATGTTACGTTATTACTGCAGTGTATATGTGTTAAACCCTTTATCATTCCACAGCCCTTTGAAAGAGGGAAGACTTATAAGTCCTGGGTTACAAACGAGAAAACAGTAGCACAGAACTTAACCTCCGTAAGATTTCTCTTGGGCAAAATTCCCACATGGGAGGAGTCTGTTGCCTTCTTTGTTCTTGCCTCAGACCACTAATGTCAGTGATGGTGAATGAACCATGTGGGATCGGGTCCATGCTGAGGACAGGGGGCAAGGAGATATAACCTGACCTGCTGGAGCTCCCACTTACTTCAATCAAAACTGTGAGCACACAGTACTCTCGAAATGCAGGTCTTAAATGATTTGGCAGTAGATATCCTCTAACTGCTTGTAAGAAAACTGACAGTGGACATCTCGGTTATTTTGCCAGTTTGGTTTCTTCCTGACTGGAAGATAGGGAATGTGGTACAATAGCAAATACATGACCCAATTTGGGGTACCAAGGAAGGCACTTGTGTGTGAGTCTTGATCTGCCTTTGTTTTCCTATGCAAACAATAATGAACAAAAAATATGATTGATAAGCGTATTAATAAGTTAATGATTAACTTACTTAACAATGTTGGCCTTCAGATTGCCATTAGGAGGCATTTGAGCTAATGTAGAGGTCTCAGCATTCTTATTCCAGGTTCCTTGCATACCTGTCTGTCTGTACTGATCAAATTCTTGAGGTTTTCCTCACAGCTGTTAAGAGACAGAAACTTTACTCTTTAATAGCATGTACGCATGCGTTGTATGGCCAGGTTAAAGTCCATACTGCTAAAAGAAACTTAGGTATCTCAGGTTACCAGGTTTATATATAGATTTTTTCTGATGCAACAAAATTAAAAACAAACTCATAAAGCTTGTGGACCCATGCCAAACTGCAGATGAACACACTTTAAACCCCAAGACAATATAAACAGGAAAGCATTTGCTGCATTCAGGCTTCTGTCCTAGATTTACCCAGACAGTTCCAAACTCTTTTTGGTTTTCCTGGCAAGTTTCTGGATCTAATTAGATCCACCTGCATTTCACTAATGTATTACATGAGATATGTAACATTAGAGAATCTCATCAGTATAAGTTCAGATGTAATTTAGATTGTCAGCTTAAAAAATAGCATTGTAGTGGTGACCCTAAATCTTCAACCCCTCCATTACTTCACTGCTTGCCGAGGAGACTTGGACTAAAACTTGCTAAGCAAGTGTTGCTTTTCACCCCAGGAACTTGTGCTGTCTGCCTGTGGCTCAGACCTTGCAGCTTGTGGGAGTCCCACAAGTGGTGTGCGATAAGTATTGCAGGAGTTTGCCATTCACCCACCAAGTAATAGATTCATGATGCTGAAAGGAGTGCTGTATTCATATGTCAGATGTGAAGAATCTGCTTTACCACTAGAGAAGATTTAGGGATAAAACAATAGTTAAGAACACAAGATTTTCAATAATGGAGAAAACTACAAAAAGATACAAGATGGGTCACTAAGATTATGTTTGGCAATAAAGCCCTTTCATAGCTGCTCCAACATCTCATCCAGTAAGAGGCTGACAGACTGATTAGTTTCTGCTGTCTATATCAGACTTGGTTCACCTTTTAGAGTTACATCTTTCATGTTCTAGTGATAAAGAGGTTACTCAGAGTCTCCTGGAACAGCTGTCCTAGCCTAAAGCAGACTGTCTTGTCACCTACCCCTGGTAACACTTTCCCTTCTTATCTCTTATGATAGGACACTCAGACTCATGTTAATGAAGGAGATCAGGTCATTTCTGTACACTACTCTCTTTAAAGTGCCTAATTAATTTTTCTGTTGTACGCTTTGATTAGAACACATTCCTGGCTCCAGTTCTGAATTGTTTTGGGGTTTTTTTTCCTTTACAGGTCCCTTCAGACAGGGTGCTAAATTTTGCAACTCATAACTTATAAATATATAATGTGCAATTCATAAATAATAAATAATTACTATAATTCCTTTTGAAAATGCAGCTGAAATTAGCTCATTTTTAGCAATTTAAATACGATACTTGAAGATAAATGGATGGCAAAACTGAGAAGTGGAGTTTCTAGAAAGACAGTTTCAGGAACTCTTAGTTACAGGGAGCTTTTTCCTCCTGAGCCCCTCACRCCTCTGCTTAGCGAAGAGATGGGAGAGTTTAGCCACTAGATATATTGAATGTACCACTCAAGAGTTCTTTGTTTTTGTGTGCAGGGTTGTGTATAGGGGTGTACAGTCCTCATACCTTTACACCTCTGGTGTAACCTTTTTCAGGTATTTTTACGTCTGTAAGACTTTGAACTTGGTACAGAATAGACGTGGTCTCAGCACAGTATGATGACCTGTAATACAGTCCTCCTTGCATTAAAAYTGCCTGCATCTGACACAAGAGTACAAAGTTCAGGCAGTTTGATGAAGGTTGAACTGGACTGTTCTGATACGATTTTCTTTATCTTATCAAAAGTCCCCCAATGAGCCAGGTGAGTCCAGACTACTTTTTGGTCTCTGGTTCCTTGGCTCAGTCTTTGTCTTCAGGCTGCATGAGTCAGTTTGCTATTCTCTGGCTACCGTTCTCTAATTTTCTGCCTATTTTTTCTCTGGTCATTTTTATCTGTGACGGTATGTTAGGAATATTTTCATTCACAAAACTCTGACTTGCCTTAATCCATCTTAGAATAAAACCTTTCTCTCTCACATTTTACTAGTTCTGTCTCTGAACGTAGCCACAAAAATTTTGATTGCTGTGTGTACTTTGCCTGGCCATTTCAGGTTCCGTGCCACCTCATTKCCTATGCACAAAATCCGATTGAACTTGTTTGCTGTTTTCCCACTTACGATTTCTACATCCTCAAAATGATGATTGTATATTAAATAGAAATTGCATCTTCACAGGGATAGTCACAGCTGTGGTGCCCCTGAAAACCGGGTTGTAAATTTGGCCCACTACATTTATTACATCTCTCTGATCTGAGAAGTGTTAGAATCACAGTTTAAGACCATTATGGACAGTTCATCCRGACTTAAGTGAGGCTGGTGGGTGCATGTTGAATGCCAGCCTGGGACTGCTATGAAATGAAAATAATTTTCATATCTTTAGCTCCAGTTKTATTTCTCATTATGTGTGGCTAGTGGCTCATTTTTCTGAAAGGCCTCTCTTTGGTCAACTTACTTTCCAGCTGACCTTATAAGACTGCAATATGCGTCTGAAAAATCAATTTAAAAAGAACTGAAACACACTTCTATTATATATTAACATGTGTCCTTGTAAAGAAAGGCCGTGATCTGGGTATGCAAAGGCTAATAATTGACCAACTTGTGGTGCCATAATATTTGTTCTATTTATTTTCTTCGCAGAAAGCATGCAAACACTTTGGAGGGACACTAAAAAAAAATCTACACAGTACTCATACCAAGTTTAAATAGGCACATTTTAAAATGTTGGGCAATGATTATCAATGTTTATTGCCAAGGGCTCCAAAACTCTTCTGTCTAACAAAAGAGAAAATGTAGATTTTATAGGTTAATGGTAATGCATGAAAAATAGTTTTACTTTGGCTCATTGTAAGGCTACAAAAAACGCTGAAGATCTGATGTGATAAAGGCACATGAAAAGACTGGTTTGTGGTTTGGTGTTACTCACAAGAGACAAGTTCAGCATTTGATTTCAGGAAGTTTCTGAGGGCTCCATGAGGTGCTCAGCATTTACACAACTGTGTCTGCAAACCACTATAAAACTGAAGCTTAACTGTGACATTTGACTTGGAGGAGAGGCTCTCAGTGACTTGCAGTGTTTTGGGGGGACAAAGAGGACAATGCATTCCTGTGTCAATTCTAGTGGCAGAGGGCATGTAGCCGGGGACTCTCATGTCCAGTGGCAGCTGAGAACTGATTTGGCCTCCACCCTTGTTTGCCTTCCTTAACTTGTGTGCTTTTTTTTTGTTATTCACTGATTGTACTCCTTTTCCTCCAACTAGAATTGCCTTGTGCCCTGGAAGTATTTCACTTCCTCAGATTTCATAACACAGGACTATTTCTTCCCTAAAATACTCTGAGCTATTACAAAAAGATTTACTTTCATTACAGTATTCTTCACCAGGCCAATTGATACTTGGTTGAGAAGTCATTTTGAATTGCTACGCTCATGGTGGTGCCATACCTTCTTTGGCTTAATGGTACTTCCAGGAGATGTCAGGACCTCTGAAAGAGTCTCATAATGCTCAGAACTATCTCACAGTCTGTAGGACTATGGTAAAATGAGTCGCTCTTATCCTTTCCCAGTGAATTTTGGGRGAACTCACCTTTCCTTCTGGGCAAGCACATATATTCTGGGAAAACTTCAGAGGACTTGGAGCATTTGTATAGTTTAGCTTCTATCCACATTATTCTAAGGGAGTAATGGTCTTTCACTCAAATGAGTAAGTTAGTTCTTTAATTTCAGTTTATAACTCAAAATGAGCTTGGTAGATGAGCTAATCTGTGGTGCTTTCTACATAGGCTTTCTAGCTTGAGAGCACCAAGATTTTAGGGTTACATTTTTTTTTCTCTGAATAAGAGGTAAACTGGGGGCTATATTTGAACAATATAATGGCAGGGCAGACTCAGTTGTGGTATCCAGCTGTGAATCTGACACTAATCTTCTGGTAGTCACACCTTGTTGGGCCTAATTAATATTTACATTCTGCATGGGAACATATTCCAATCACCTGTTATTACCCATATCATATTGTATATAATCCCTTTCATTAATATATTGCGGGGGGGGGGGGGGGGCGGGGCGGGGCGCCCCAGTTTCTCATTGAAAATCCATTCCAGAACTTGGTTGCCCTTATATATAAGAAACAACTTCTAATTCCTGGGCTAAATGTATACATGCCAATTTTTTTTTTACATTGGTTCTTGTGTCAACTTTAGATTTCAGCTTAATTGATTTGAGTTGGAGCTGAGAACGCTTTCAGAGTCAGGCTGATACTTTTTGAAAGCGCTTATAAATCTGTAATTCCAGTGCTCTGCAGTTTTCTTCGAGGAGAAAGTACATGTTTCCTCCTGCCCAGTGATGCTTTGATACCAAGAGCTTTTTATTTGCTTAGAGCAATTCTTCAGTTTTAGGGGTTTGTTTTCATTTGGCTTTTGCGACTTGAAATATCTGGTCTCTTGTAGTAGATATTAAAGAGAAAAACAGCATGCACTTCTCAGGATCAACTTTGTTAGTAATTGCTTACCCAGAGGATAAATAATGAAGCAGCTTTACTGTGAAAAGAATTAATGAGACATAGATTTTTACAGATAAGAAAATGGTATCCTTCACTCAACATTACCACTGAAGCTGTAATCTTTTGTGTGATTCAGTGATAAATATTTGTGTGAACTTTGATATATACTTGTTTGGGTATTGGGATTTGCTCAGCTTCTCTTTTAGTGCTAATGAGCAGAATGCACTAAAAATATTTTTCCTGAAGTTGCCCTAATTTCATGGGACATCTGTGTTCTGGTAGGACTAAGCCTTTTGCTAAGGGATTACTGTCAGATTCTGAAGAGATGAATGGGAAAAGTTCTCCCTTCATCTCCAACAGCTTAAAATGAAATGTCCGAGTTTCCACTCCCAGGAGTCAAGTCTTGCTGCTGAGTTGAATGACAGCAAACCTTGGGGATTTGAAGAATAGTGTAATCGTTAGTCCAAATACCAAAAAGTAAATTCTGAGTATCAAGTGCCTAAGAGTGGCATCTGAATAACAAATCTGAATATTCCATTAAATCAAACACATTGTACCAAGTACTTTGCATTTTATTTTGGCAGTGAGATAATATTTGTTTAATATGGATCCTGAAGCCCTGATAAAAACAAAACTTCCGTTATGATAAGATTGCAGGATTAGCCCCAACTTTAGTAATTAATGGCCTGCTTCCAGCAAGARCTATCAACACTTTTTCCTCACTAGAAAATATAGTTATCTTGGGGCCAATTTTGTATGGAATGCTTGAGACCGGTTTGAGATATATATGCCACATATGCACATATGTTTATGTCTGCGTATTAGCCATTCTGTATCTTTACTTTGGCATTGCCTTTAATATAAAATTAGACCTGTTTATGGGGATTTTTACATGTGGATGATTCTCCTGTACTCTTAATTAGTTATACATTATTTAATTACTCTTGTACTATATGCTAGTCAAAATACAGATGTGTTACAGTGCTGATTTGGAGTTCCCAGCACAAAATGCTTGCCATTTTMATCTAGATATTAAATATCAGTTCAGATATTCATAATTCTGATAATTCTGAATAACTGATAATCTGCTATCAGTTCAGATAATAGAATAATGCTCAGTAGAGCTTACTACTGTGCAGTAAAAAAAAAATCTTCCACATGATCAGCCTCATGCCATCAGGAGTAGTGTTGATGGGCAGGAAGAAATTTGACAGGAGAATGACTGCTCTCTCCCTCCTTTCACCCAAGCTTTTGTGGCCCCATAGCTGCTTACCAGTACACACTGGAGTGGAGCACCGAGACTCTTGGGACCCCTCACCTCATGATCATCTCCCAGGGGAAATGGGTCTTGTGTGGACCACAGTAATGCTGGGGCATAACGAACATATTTCACTCAGCTTAGAGAGTCTCCCACATTTCCCACCCACATTTTTATGTATACCAATAAAAAAAAGAAAATAAATTTATATTTAAAAAGAAGACCATAAGTTCCAGGTTATACATTTCCTGTCATCTGGGAAGCTTGCAGAGATGCTTGCAGAAACAGATGCAGACATTGTTTGCATCACACCTGATACAGGACTTTAATCTTCTTGTTTCGATCTTCCTCCTGCTATTCATTCTCCTCCAGTATGTAGGTTCTGTTCCTCTCCTACAAGTGTTTGCTGATTTTAGTTTTCTGTCACACAGCAGTACCACTTTTTCACACTAGGAGCTCTGCTTTGTTGCAGGATTTTGGTAGTTCATGATACTAAGCACTGCCAGATCTAGCTGCTCTGTGAATAGGGAAGGGCACTGGAAGAGGAGACATGGCCCTTTGCTTGGCCTCAGTCCGATCATGTCACCCCATGCAAGTGTCCTGTATTAGTGATGCTAAGGGTATGCTACAGTCCGTTCAGCCATTTAACTTCCACCAGTTCTCCTGCTAAATAAACACCTGATGATCTTTGGCTCTAAATTATGGCTCAAGCATTTGCCCCCTTCTCAGGTTTGCTCTTAGTCTGTAGGTGGGGACCTCTCAGGGCTGGCATCAGGGCATTTTAGGACTTTGTTATTACTCTTTATATGCTATTTGACAAGATTTTTACTAAGAAGCTGCCTTTCTTTCAGTCTGATTGGCAGCTGTCTGTCACATATTCCAGCTGGGAGAGCTTTCTGCATTGATTCTTGGCCAGTTTTCTCCCCAGCACCTGACCCTGTCGCTCACGCTTGTAAGTGTGACTTCCTTGGTCTGTAGAAGTGGATATGACCTTGACACCTGTTCTTTCCAAGCAGATCTTTTGTATGCCATCCCTTCATGATTCCTGCAGGCAGTTGCACTGTATCGATACTTCCTATTGTCTTCCACACTTTCCCAGCACTTTGTGTGAGCTTCTGACTGTGTCCTCATTCACTAAAGCAAGAGATATTCCTGCTGGTTGCTTCTGTTTGTTTGACTCGGTAAGCTGATTGCCGAATAAGGAGTAAACAGCACAAATGGGGAAGTCAATTCGACTTAAAGTAACATAAATTCAACACTGTTGTTCTCTGTGCTCTCCCCGCAGCGCTGAGTAGCCAGAGAGCTAGGAAGATTGACTGCTTTCTGTTGAAAGTAATTAGGTTGGCCTTAATGGGGACCTATCTGTTACCAGTTACAAAGGTAAGAACTATTTTTTTTTTTCATGTTAGTTTTCTTTTCATTTTGTGGGGGACATTCAGTAGAAAATACTCTGATTGCATGGCCAGCATACCTCTGAGGATTCATGTTAACTGTACCTTGTGCCTTTCATATGTTATTTCATGCCCTACCTAGGAACATTACAACTATAACCTCTTCATCAGTGACAGAACACAATCAATTAATGATTTTTTTGGTTTTGTCTTCTATCTCCAACACCTAGAATTTCTCCTTTAGCCATTCCTTTTCTTTAACTCGCTTTTTATCCTACATGTATCTACTGAGCTTCTATGCATCTCTAGTGCTAGCTTTTGATTTTTCATTTAAGACTCTGAAGTCCAGGTACTTTGCATAAGATGACATTCAAAATTTCGAGAAAAAATTAATAATCTCAATGAAGCTACACTGAATCACACTAACTAGCATCTGTTTGGAGCTCTTTGGATCCAGGGTGGGGAGCACCTTTATGTTCTAGGGTCATCTCTAGACATTCATTGCTTCTAAAACTCTTCTGATAAGATTTTAGACCATCATCTTAAGAAAAATGTTAGGGTTATTTTGAGATATTTCAAAACAAAAGTTCTTCCTGACATAAAATTATATTACCATAAATCTTCCCTTACTGTAATTTTTGCCATTTTCTAACACTGTTGGAGAGATTTAAAGCTATTCTCCTGGCTTTAGAATCTCAGACTGAGTTGAAAAATGAAATGTGTTAAATCTGTGCTTGCTACGTTATAAATACATACTTCGTTTGGAATTCTGTCGTTGCTATGGTAATGTACAATCTGCAGTTTTTAACGGGATATATCCATCACCATTCATGTGTCAGAATGATTTGGTAATAATTATGACCCTTGCTACCTTCAGCATTATACACCTCAGCACAATGTGAAGAGCATTACTCCTTGTATCTCTCATTTTCTGCTGAAAACAGTAGTAGTATAGTAGGACATTGTGTTTGTCTCTTCCTATGGAATTGGTCTGCTGACAGGCCTTGAAAAGACTGAGGAGCAACTTCAGTTTTGTTTTCAGAGAGCCCAGGGATGCAGGGAAGCCAGGATCTAACATTTCCATCCTCTTGGCACAGGTCCAGGATATAGACCTCAGATGGCTTTCCTGCCCTGAGGCCAACTGGTACAGCAAGGCTTGTAGTAAAACTCTTATCACTGAGACAGAGCAGCCGTGTCCAAGCTTCCTACTAGGAATGATCCCTGACCGGTGTTAATTCCTGAACCATGCTTTGGCAGTGTTTTGGAGAGTTGTAGTTGGCCTGAGCCAAAACTCTGCAGAGACTGTGTGAACAATTTAACAATATGGACAGTCACAGGACAGTGCTCAGGCCCGTGCCCTGACGCTGTTTGGTTTGCTAGTGTAGATGAAAGTACTGTTTCTGAGCAACCTTTCCAACATGTCGCCTTTCGTTCTGGGGAGATGGCATCTTGGATCTGCATCAATGCACACTTCACACCTGCTCATCATGCTTGCCTGTGCTCATCACGCATGGAGAAGCATAAAAACAATTTCTGCAGCACCTCAATTAGGCAGAATAGCTAGCTGGGGATTAAATAATGTGTTGGCATTGTTGCAAGCAAGACTAATTTGGAAAGACTGTGCTCTTAGTACAAGAGAAATACAATTTATTTATGAAAACAAGGAGAAGTTGCCATTCACCTCTCATGCTTTTCTGATGTTTGGATCTTGTTGCGCGCATGTTGTGATATCCATAGGTCCTGCCAAGCTGTGTAGGCAAGCAAAGTCTCAGTGTGTATTGTGATCCTCTGGAAGGCATTGTGCAGATGAGGTTTCATATCATTCTGGGATTTCTTCTTTTTTTATTCACTCCTCTGTCTCATCCATAAATGATCACCTTCTCGTTGGTTCTCCACACATAATGGGATTTCTGGTGCTCTGCTGTTATTAGTTAATACCATGTGAGAAAACATGTTTGAATTGTTTTATGCAGGAAATACTCTTGGTAAGTGCAATTTTGCTTTCCCTAAACAGAGCCTAGCCACTGGCCTTGGGCAGAGGTCAAGTGGAGGAACACTGCTACAGGTATGTTGCAGGACATCTTCCCACCAATACTTTGCAGCATAATAAATTTGAAGCTAAACATGCAAAAATTATTTTCTTTGCGATCTTACAGACCATCCTGGAAATGACTGCTTATGATTGCTTTTGGAAACCTCACCTCTTTTTACATCTGCACCACCAAGCAGCAACAGGCTGATGTTTTGGGGCAGTTTCACCCACTTTGCTCCAGAAGGAAAGCGTTGTTACTGCCTACTGTACTATTTGAAGCCCAACACACTCTATGCCAAGGAATAAATTTTGAGATTATTGCACAGAGAAGGCTTACAGAAAGTGCGTTTGTAATTCTTCAGCTCTCTGAATTCTTCCCAGTTCACTGGGAAGAACATGGAAGTATTTTCAGATTTTTACTGCTGAAAACACTTTTTGTTCTTGTGCCCACACATATCTGGTAGAACTATGCCTCTGCCTCCTTTAAATGCTCTTTTAGCTAATGTACTGCATTACGCATACTGTTGGAAAAGAAAATGAAAAGCAGATGCCTCTTGAAGCCTATTTGTACTTCTCTGTGTTAATTTGCAGGACTGACAAAAATCACGCTATATGGGAAACGAGTATCTTTCCACTGGTTTTGCATATAATCTGCTATRTTAAATTTTGATTGAGGTTATCTGTCTAACTTGTAGGCCTATATATGCAAATCAAAAGTACTAAGTATTGTGTCTGGCTAACAGCCAGAAAGTCTGAATCACAATCAGCAGAAAATACAAAAGAAATTTTCCTGTATCAGTAAGGAGGAAATTAGATGCTTTACAGCACTTTGTCCATTTCTTCTGTGATGCTTTAGTACTAAGAAAACTTGAGGCTGAACAGCATCATTCCAGTTAATGGAAAATTTTTTGTATATAGAAACCAATATAAAAAAAAAAGATATTATTTATCTCAGAAGGTACTTTGATCATTGAAAGGCTCACCTGTCTCTCAGAACCAACAGAGGTTGTGTGAACCTTGAAAAATCAGCTTCAAGGTCTTTTATCAAGCTGTCGTGTTTCAAAAAAGAAAATGTGTTTTTCATGTTTGTACCTAATCAGGTCTCCCAGACACTTACCTTCTATGCAGAGATGACACTGAGAGTGTTATTCTTATTTTACTCTTACACTATAGTGATGCAAATGAGAATCTGAACTTACCTGTCACCATAGTCTACAGTACAGTGCTGGCACTAATGCGAACCACGCAACGTGGTTCAGGTCACATCATCATGCACCCATCTGATTTACTGTGGTTGCATCTGTTCTTGTGGTGTCAGTACTATGGAGTATGCGGGCAACTGCGGGAGGATGATGGCTGTGGAGCCGTGAAGATGGGAGATAATGAGGCAAGCCTTGCATCTGGCAAAATGGGGAGCCTCCTGCCAATCCTTGCACCCGTGCCCATGCCAACCATGCTATGGCTCTCTACGTACCAAATTAATCTGTTGCATGGGCCTACTCATTTCAAATGAAGACTTCTGAAACTTTTTGATACCCAGGATCAATTGTCAAGCTGCACAAGATCTGCAACTGACACACTTTTAGGAAAGAAAACTCAAAAAACTGCCCCTGCCTTTGGCTGTTTGGAGAGAAATTAGCAGTCAGATTAAATTAGAGAAACAGCCTAGAAAGTTCCTATGAAACTGCTTCTCTCTCACTTCCTCTCCTCCACATTATGGTTCGGATGAGAAGACATCTCGCTGACTCAGTGGATGAATCAGTGCAGCGGCTCTGGAGTGACCAGCACACCAGCAGAAATGGTGTGAGCAAGAGGAAGAGAGCTGTAGGGCAGAATGGCTCAACCAGAGCACGCAGCTTTAAAACAGCACCGTGTGCTGCTGGGCTTCAGGTTAGGAGAGAGAATTTATTTCAGTAACCACTCATGTACCAGAAGGCATCTGACAGCCTGGAGAGGAGGCACAGCCACCTGACCACACAACCTCTCTCCTTCAGCATAAACATTTGTCAGTCTTTGCTGCTGTTATGTTCCTGGGGACCTTCTGGGGACCAGAAGTTCCTCTCTCATTAACCTCATTATCTCACCTTACTTCAGCCAGTTAGGCTTTCCTGGCAGGCTTGCAATTTCCCCTGCAAATTTCCCCACGGAAGACCATTTTAATTGCAGTTTTGCTGCAAACAATGCAATGTAGCTGTTTACAGGTATTTCCTCATGTTGTCTATATTCTACTTGACTTGAAAACTGCTCGCTGCATTGTGCTGAGTGTCAGCATGTAGCAGGTGAGAGTGTGAGGTAGGGGCAGACAGATGTGGAGGTGTGTGTCCTCTCTGGCCTCTACAGAAAAGACTTGTGCATGGACTACTGCGTCCTGATACTGCATTGTGTTAATTACATTGTACTGTTGATTAAGTTAAGGAGCCCTATGCAGCAGGGTCGAATTCAACCTATTAAATGTATTGAACAGAAACGGAACAATCGACTTTATGCATGCTCAGGAAAGTGAGTGCCAAACTGGAGAACAGAGAAAGATGGAGAACAAAAATGGAAGGATGAGAACAAGAGGTGGAATATGAAGCAGAGCAGAAAGGGACAGGCGGAAGAGGAACTGCAGAGACCAACGTGGACAAAGGTTAGCATAAGAAGAAAATAAAGAGAAAAATAGCTGTGATGAAGCATAGTAGGTTCTGGGATACCAGATACCAGTAACAGCCAGACAAGTTCTTGGGCATCCAGATTTCAAAATATATTGATTTTCAAGGATTTGACTTTAAATCCTGGAAACATTTTAAAAAGGTTTGAGAGTCCCAAGTAAGAATATATGTATACACATACATAAGAAATAATGTGGTTGATCTGAGAAATTACAATATTTATCCTGGTGTAATATAGGCATTATTCATAGTGGGAAATTTAGTCCCCAAAAATGGGACTTCTGCAGGTGTTAGTGGCTGCAAAATACTTATAGAATGCATGTGTGCAAAATCTACATGAAATGCTGACAGTAAGATTAATATATGTGTTACCGTAAGTCGGTGAAATAAGAACTCTCTAAGACTCAGTTTGGAGTTTTAGAAAGCAGGCATTCTTTATTGCGGCGTAGTCTGAAGAGAAAGAACAATAGTATTTTCATAGATAGTTTTTTTTCTGTAATAAAATATATACGTGCTTGGCAATATGACTAACAACAAACTTTAAAGCATTAGCAAAAAATGCTGGTTTTAATAAAGATTCAAAACCTACCAGCAACTCACATAATTCTCCCCATGCACCACCTTTTTAGACACACTTTTTCACTTAAATTTAAAGTCTTAAAAAAATCTCTACATATTGCATGTGAAATTTCAGCACAAAAGTTAGCTGGTGACATATTATTTTACTTAGGGCAACTACAGTCGATACAACCAAGGCTCAAAGCAAAGTTTTATGGCTATTTTATAAACTTAGGAATGTACTCTGGGAATTCATCATGGAAAAATTGACTCAACCTGTATTTAAGGAATAACTAGGGCAAGTCCTGTGATGGGGTGTAGTCCAAAATGCACGTGCTACTTCTGTTGAGTTACAGGTATGGCTTGGTAATGGGGAGCACTTGGGTGGTATTAGGGAGAGGCAGAAYGAGGCTGGTGTGTTTGAGATCCTCTTCTGCTGCCCCCCCTGAGGGTGCATGAAACCTCGAAGTACTTAGGGTGATATTCTCAAAAGTATTTTGGTACCCATTTGCCTGTGAAATTAGTAATTCAGATGCTTACGTGCCTCTGAAAGCACGGTTGTTAGTAGCCAAATTGACAGGATTTAATGTGGAAAAAATAATTTTAACTCTTATAAAAAGTATTTGTGATATTGCTTGTTCATATGATGGCTGCATTTGTCCCCAAAAGATAAGAAAAAGAAGGATAAAAACATGATGCCTTACTGTCTGAAATAATTGGCAATTCCTTTATTTTATAGCAGGGTCTTATTAACACTTGATTTTATGGGGAGTCAAGCTCATGAAGTCTAGCAGCCGTAGGAGGATTTGGGCTTTAGTTGTTTGTTTTTTTTTTTTAAAAGTGTCTCTAATCCTCAGAGCTGCAATGAAAAGTTTAAAAATATGACTGGAGGATCAAAGGTCATATTTGGGATCTTGGAGGATCAAAGGAGAAAAATAAGAATAACCCCACATTGTGGTATTATTAAAGTTATAAATACGCTTAAGGCAATGTCATTGGTGGGGGAGGCTGATTCATGGGGTTTTTTTCGGTTTAGGAGTTTGATCATACTGCCTTTATGTTACTTCTTCAAACTTATTTTACATTATCCACCCTTATTCATAGAAATAATCTACAAGAAGAAAAGGAATGAATTTAGATTTAAAATACTAAATGTGGAACATAAATTATAATATTGTAGGAAACAATTTTGCATAAATAAGGGAATTGATTATATATATGGTAGATTTCATTCCACCTCACATGTTTGTTAATTTAATAAAGAACAGCCAGGAGATCTGCTTACTTACAATACCTAGTGCTAAAATCCTTCTAAAGAAATTCTACCTTTTTTTTCCTTATTTTTTAACTTAGCAATGAAAAATGTCATGACAGTTTTTTGATAGACATGTTTATTAGTAATTTTCTCRCTTCTGGATTCCAGGGGTCAGTCATTCCCATATCCCTTAGCATGAGCACTGTTGGCAGAAGAGTTTATATAAATGTTGGGGGAAAGAGCGTGTTACAGACCCGCTCCTCTTTTTTGGGGGACTCCCAGGCTGCCCGAGAAACCATTTACTGTCTGGGGGAATTCTGCTTCCTCAGTCCGTGTGCTGTTAATATCCCTTTCTGATCCGGTGACAATGTTGTCAAACCCTGCGGTCTCATTTCTGGGTCTGTTTCCTTCCATGACATCCTGTGGGAACCTATAGGACAGTTATATATAACATTAAAGTAGAGGGTTCATATTTTTATTTGATTCTGTATGGTTTTAGAGAAGTGGCTACAGACTTTATACCTGACCTAGCTTTGCATTTGTTAAATCCTGAGATTTCCATAAGGAGAGAAATAAATCTGAATTCTTTTATTTCTTGAAGATAGCCATCGCAATCCTCTATTTTTTCAGAAGATAAAAAGATTTTCGTGGAAAACACTCCCCCTTCTCCCCTCAATGCTTATAAATCATTGTTTTATAGAATCCCGTAAGATTTGTTGGAGGTAATTTTGTTGTAGACTCTGTGAATACATACATGCACAGCTTTGAACCCAGTGAAAATTTGTGTTTAAATGATGTGATCAAAGGTCTGTAGCTGTAACGGGCTTGGTCTAATTGTCAAATTCAGACAGTGTAAAATGGTGCAGAGATTGTCAAGGGAAGAAGAGTCACTTCTAAAACAGAAACTTGTATTTTGATCCAGAATGTATGTTTGTTTCTATGTGTATGAAAACCACTTGCTGTTTTAAGGAAAAGACATCTCTCTCTCTTTGCTGTCCAGTAATCTCAGCCCTGAAAGCCTGCCTGGCAGCAGGGGTGGCATTGGCATGGTTTTGCTCTGTAGCTGTAACGCTGTGCGCTCCCAAACGCCAGCAACCGGCGCAGCAACAGGTGAAGTGGATTCTGAAAGCTTTTCATTCTCTGATACTCTGTAACGCCAAAATCGTTTGCCCGCGGGGTGTGATCTGCCTCTTTTTGCTCGGCTGAATTTGCATTGGCGTTTGAAGACTTTTTGGAGGGAGGGAGCGGAAAAACCTATGTTCAAGAGTGGACTGGGGCCCTCCTGGGCTTGGGACAAGTTCCCTGGCAGCAAGGGGGAGGGCAACCCTGTGGTTTTGCTCAGCGGGTGTGAGTCTGGCGGGGGCGCCGGGCTGGTCCCCGTGCCCAGCGCCATCCCTCGGGCCGCGGGGCCATTGCCGCAGCCGGGATGGGCTGTGCAAAGCCGGCTTGCGCAAGGGTGCAGCTGGCCCGGGAGCGCTGCGGGGACGGAGGGGTGGGAAGGGGCTGCCTCCGGGGAAAATAATCCTCCTTTAGGGCACGACCGGGAGGAATCCTGGGGGCAGGGAGGTGAGGAATCAGCCTGCGAGGTCGGGAGGGAAAGGAACTGCGCTGCCTTTGTGCGTTTTTGGCAAGGTGAAACCCAGCCTTTTCGCCCTCCCCTGTGCTCCAGCAGCCCGGGGGATGCGGGCACAGCCCCAGCTCCTCTCCCCCCCACCCCCCAAAGGGRCCGGCAGGGCGGCCCGGGGCGAGCGGGAGCCGGGGAGGCGGCCGGGCTGCGGCGCGCCCCGCACACGCGGAGGGCTGCGGAGCTGGCCGCGGGGAAAAGTTGCGTTGTGCTCGTTTTGCACTTCCTGGCGAGCCGGCCGGGGCTTTCGGCAGCGCCCGGGCACCTCCTCCCTCCCCGGCCGGGCTCCGCGCGGGGCTCCGCCGGGCAGCGCTCGCCGGCCGAGCTCCCCGCGGGGCGCGGAGCCGGCCCGCCGCGGGACATCCGCGCTGGCTCCGCGGCCCGGCCCGGCTCCCCCGCGGCCGCCGGTCTGCCAGGAGCCTCGCCCGAGCGCCTTCCCCTTTTCGGGTTTTTGTGGCGTTTGGCTGTTTTTTTTGGGTTGTTTTTTTTTTTTTTT
>JAYKAV010002662.1:2847874-3075246 GCA_035582835.1 Phoebastria nigripes | reverse complement strand
TGCTGGCTGGGCCTGATCCCCTGGTTGTCCCGCACATGGCTTGCRAGCGCCCCCAAGATGAACCGCTCCATAATCTTCCCYGGMACCGAGGTCAGGCTGACATGCCTGTAGTTCCCCGGGTCCTCCTTCCGGCCCTTCTTGTAGATGGGCGTCACATTGGCAAGCCTCCAGTCATCCGGGACCTCCCCCGTTTACTTGCCCCATGTTGTACAGGAGTGTGACAGTTGGGACGCATGAAGTCTTGAGACCTAGTTCACTTACCTTAAACATAAGCCCAACCTTCTTCCTGTGGTATTTGTCCCACAAGGATCCATGTACAATCTCAACCTAAGTCAGCAGTGATGGAAAGTATTTTTCCTTTTGCTTTTTGAAAATACGTGTGAAGTGAAAGGATTCCAGTCTGATGTCTACAGACAGTCGTGCTGTGCCCTAAAATAACACTGTTAGGACTCTTTTGGCAGTCTGATCAGGAAGACCAAGGATTGAGGATGTTAGATAAATTACAGGAGACTACATTAACTTCCAGCATCAAAAGTGGTACTTCAATGAGTGTGCCTAATTATCACACCCTCCGTGTGGTTCATATGGTTGTTGAAAGCTGTGAAACGTTAGTCTTTTTTTTTCTGAATAGCTGGTAGCACATCAGTTGTAGAGTTCTTGAAACAAGGCATCTGCAGCCATTTAGCATGTAGTCATCTATAAACTCAAGCAGATGGGGTTTGGGACATCCAAAACAGCACTTTACCAGCCACGTTCAACCTACAGCACCCTGCAAAGAGTTTGCAGGCATCCTGTCTCCATTCCTGCTCTCCACTGACTTGTCCTTCCAGTTGCTGGAGCTGGGCATTCCCCAATACTACTGCTGCCAGCTAGTGCAGGAGAGAGAATACCAGCATGGTCTCAACACTGTTCTTCTTGGATACTCCTTCCACTAATGCTAGATCAACTCTGCATTTTTATGGGAAAATGGGGAGCTTCTGCCGTCTGAAAAGTTGAGCCAACATTATTCATAAACATAAGATTTAGAGCCTGAAATGAATGGGAGGTAGAAGATGTTATTCAGCTGTTCTCTTTGCCCTTTTATTTAGCTAGTTGATGTTACAAGTAAATACTAATTTAATAGACTTCTAGTTGGATGACGATTAATTATACATTTTCCTTATTTTTTTTATGTTTTTGAGAATGACTGTACATGCTCTAAGCTATGCAGAGGCAGGAGGGTACATGCCAGCATTTTTCTTTATAAAGTAATAGCAGTAATTCAAAAACTGCAATTACTTCAATTCTTTTTTCTGTATTGTGTACTTAGAGTTCTGGCTCCTTTCACTGTGGCAGACCTGTGGAGGCACCATCAGTTGGCATACAAAAGTTGCTGTTAAWTGAACTCTTCTGATTTTCAGCTGTAAAACACTGAAGTCAGTAAAAGAGGAAACATGCTTTACTTAACCAGGTACAGTAGTGGGCTAGTCTCCATTACTCAGTAAGACAAAAATGTTTTTCACCCAGTATTCATCAGCTGTCCTGGTGGACCTCAACCAATTGTTACCAAAGCAAGCTGCTGTTCACCAGTTGGCTTTATTAACAGATTATGTGCATCCTCCTATGCCACCGCAATGCTGAATAAAACATGTTGCCTTACAATGCCTTCTTAGTTAGCCAACATGTTTTATTTTCATGGTGTACGTTGTCAGATAAAACAAGTGAATGGTAACTTGGTAAGCCTTGGTAACTCATTCACTTTTGATGTCCATCTGTCTACAATCTGAGATCCAAAAATCCGAGAACAACAGATGACTCAAGTTTACTTGAAATGCCATTCACAAGATTAATCCTTGAGAAAAATGAACAGGTGCTAAGAAGCCTAGAAGTTCAGAGAGATGGGATTTTCAAAAGAATTTAGGCACATTAGGTCCCTTTGCAGTATTTGAAGATCCTACTAGTCAACTTGCATCAGGATGTCCTTAAATACATTTGAAAATCGAGCTTTACATCTTTCAAGCTTTCAAGATGCCATTCCTCCCCCTCTGCTATTTATACCTGTATTACAAAACAGAAGCTGATTTTCCTATTTTTCCACTCCCAATAACATTCTCTTCCACCTGATAGCTAAAATGGAAAAAAAAACCCAAAACACCCCAGGTCAGAAGATTGTTTTTTATGGAACAGAGATTGAAAGTAATACTAGGAAGTAATTTGGGAAGAGATAAATAGCAGCTGTTCTCTTGATGATAAAGACTGAAACTAATACCGATAGTTAGTGCAGCACAATCCGTTGTGACACATGATAAAGTCTATGTACGACCTGATGTTTGACTGAGAGTGACTAAGTATTACATATGATAAAGACTTCAGAAAGAAATTCCTTTTCTGTTCCCTTCAACTTTTCAATGTAACTTGAGAAAAAGCTGCAATCATTTAAAATTTGAGAGGATTTTTTATTTATATATTACCTGTGTAAACTTTTAAAGTTTTGCAAACTACTGTAGGCGTTTAATGTGTTTAGACTCACTGTGGATAGTTATTTCAAATTTACTTTCAAATATACATGTTTTAAATGGAAAAATATATTTCACTGCCATAATCTGCATATACTTTTTGTCAGCATGTTTATGAAGCAGAGGTATTTGGGTTTAAAGGTATTTGGAGTTTTGCAAGTCAGTGTCAATATTGCTTTGTGGGCTGCTGGTTGTTGAGGTCACTGGAGAGAGACGGGAGAACACAGGGGAGTTCCTCAGATTGTGAGAAGCTGATGGGGTAACCAACTTAGTCTTTGAAATTTCTCTATATATATCAGTTGTAAAACAAGCTTTTAGCCTTGACTGTATTTGGGTTGAAGTAACTGAGGAAGAGGCACACACGTAAAAGCGAAGGCTGGTAATATCAATGGCACTGATCAGTATATGCACTTTAATGGATGAGAATTGGAACACACAGGCTGAACACCTGGGGACATATGTCTGGGGATCACCTTCTCTTGCAGGAATGGTAAAATCTAATTTCTCTGGACTTTAGCAACAAAATGAGAGGAAATATTAAGTATACACTCAAAGGAAACATCCATTTTCAGAGAAGATATTTCCAAGAGTTCATTTCCACAGAGCAATAGGTACCTTTGATTATGTTTTATGGTCTTGAATGTTCTGTGCACTTGACTAGGTTAATTTAAAAAACATGTAAGGACACAAGTGCAGAGCCTGTGTGTGTGAAGGGAAGCTGCTCTGTGTGCAGCTGTTTACTATAAACTGAATACATTCAGTGTGTATGTACAAGCTGGCAAATTGCTCATGTTGCAGAGAAATGAACTGTGATGGAAAATGCAATAGATATTTAATTATTTCAGAAAAAAACACATTATGAATATGCTTCTGCCTGATGTTAAAACATCTGGATTTAGTTTCTAGCTGTACTAAGATTATTTTCAATTTCATATCCTGTGTTTTAATGTCACAAAACAAATAGAACAACGAGCTGACTTTGCATCTTGACCTTTAGGCTGTTTTTATTTCTGGTGGGGTTTGGGCTTTTTTGGTTTACAAGATTAAGTAATTTAAAGTCCAGTCACCTGGGGTATTATGCTCAGAGATTAACGCATATTAATTTGAGTCCTACTGTCCCAGGTAGTTGTAACCAGGACTAACTTTCTTCTTCTTTGTCTCTGTCTGCTTCCCTGCATACGGCCGTTGCTGTAGAAGGCCTCCAAGTCATGTCATGTCAAATAATGCATGGTCTTCAGAGCTCACTGGGGGAGAGAAAAGTCTGGGAACAATGTGAACAGGCACAGCCAGGCACTTCCACTAATTGTTGATGTGGACGATGGAATACAAAAGCAGAAGGAGGGAGGGGGGAATGGAAATGTGTCTTGGTGTGGAAACGACTGTGTAAAAACAAATATGCCTGGGCTTGCTCATTGGGAATGTACATGTTGCACAGGAGAACTCCCACAACAGGAATCCTCTGCTTTAGTCTGCCCCTGCCAGATAATTTTAGAAGGTTTCTTTTTTTATTTATTTACCTCTASAGGCTTTCTTGGCTATTTGGGGATGTGGACTTCAGCAACCATGAATYGTAACAGGTAGTGGCAATTTACTGCTGAGCTAGCTTGAAATTATCTGTTAATTTTTGGTTCTAGTTATTTGGTATTGCCTAAATATTGGGAATGGGAAATTTAAATGAATTAATTATTAATTTAACATGCTAGTGGCATTTCAAAATATATTCTGCTGAAGTGGAGTTAAATACCTAAGTGACTCTTCCATACTGTGTCCTCTAACCCAAAGCAGGCTGAAGTGCTTTGCAGATCAATTATATAGAATAAATAAAATAGAATAAAATGACATATTTGGGGTTTTTTATTCATAATGAAAAACAGAGTTTCCTCTCAAGAACTGTTGTGCTGAAATACCTACACTGTATTTTGCTTAAACTCTGAAAAAAATCAGGTAAAGACAGTGATGAAGGGATGACCATTTGGTAGGATGAGCCTGAAAATGGAACATTTATCCTATAGAATGGGAGCTATACAAAATTATGAGCAATTGAAAATGAAGTTAGTAAAGTCAGTGAGATTCATAAAGTAAAATGAGTAGGTTTATACTTTATTACACAGTGGAACTTTAGCCACACAGGGAAGCTACCAGCCCATGCTGGGATTCATCATCCCCAGGAGATGAAAAGACTCCTTACATCAAGGAAACAGAAAACACAAGTGATACACAGGGCACTTGCATGTTCATCTATGCCTGAAAGATCATCATACTTACGCTGAAAAGTAGATATTTCTGCAGTGAAATGCAACAGCTGCAATTAGTAATCAGCACGATGCAACACAATTGGTAAAAATCCAGATGCTTACTTTATCCATTTACTAAATGAATCACAAATGTCTAACTGATCCAAGAACTATTAGGGAGGCAAGAGGAAAGGGAATAGCCAGCAGAAACACCAATTTGTTGATTATATAATGGACCTATCATTAGTAACTTGATTATGCCAATGCAATTGCTTTTTCTCCAAGACAGATACTTGTTCCTACCAGGGCTGATTGATCTTGAAAAGCAGTCTGATTATGCCAGAGTGTGTTTTAAATGGAAAATGATAATAGAGTTAAGGAAGATGGAAAACTATTTACCGGTAGAAATATGATTGGTGATAGCATTGCAGAAAAGTGAGAATGCAGAAAGATCGGAAGGTTTATCCAAGGAGTTAGATTTATCCCTTTTTAGTTAAAATTATGTAAATTCAGTGCTGTGAAAGTTATCAGGAGGACAGCCCTGAAGACTGATCGTGGCTCAGAGCACAAATCAAGTTCATCATATAAAATTCCTCACAACAGTCCGTTGTGGCGCTTCTATTTTGACAAGCAGGATTGGCCTTCCAGCAATTACCACTGAAGATATTGATCATTGTAGTGTGGAAATCCGACTTCCTGGCACTGGGCTGGGAACTGCATTTCACAGCGATCTCCTAAACATCTTTGCTGACTAAGAGTGATTTTGAGCATGTTGCCAAAAGATCTTAGTTTGTCGGTCTTCTTCCCAGTCTTCCAGTTTTCACATCAGATTTCTCTTTTTACTATGTGTTCCTACTTTTGCAATCCTGTGATTTCCGAAAGCCACTGTAACCTCCATGCAAATAATATTCCCTTAGCAGTATCCCCCAGCCCAAACCACTAGCTGTTATCTCTCGATACAGTTTCTAAAACCCACCACAATCACAAAATACAAAGACCACAAAAATCAGCCTCACAGAGTTCCACATTGGGTCTTTATGGAAAGGATTTTTAGTTTTGTTTACATCCCTGAGACGTGGGCAAACTTTAGGGATGAATATCAGTTTTTTCAAAAATTTTGATGACTTTGGCTGCCCAAGGGTGGGATACTTAATGATAATGGGAGCCACAAGGCTCCTGCTGTTTCATGGAGGATATCCACAATTAGCATGTTAGGGGATTTAAAGACTATTTTTTTGGCTTAAGTGACCTGTTCAGCGCAGAGCAAGGAGTGGCTGAACCTGCTGGAAGAAGATTTCCAGCTGTATGAGCTGCTCACCACTAGATATGCTGGGTGTGATTCTGGTGTTACTTGTCTTAGCGGGAATATTTTCCCTGTCATCACTGAAACCGCTATCATCAATGGGACTGGCGCTGGAGGCACTATTTCTGCACGAGATGAAAATGTTAAGATTTTGTTATGGCTCTCTGCAGGTTAGAGGGATGGGAGAAGGAACCACCTAAAGCTTGTGAGTGTACAAAGTATAAATGAGCAAAGTATGGTGTACTGGTAAATACCTCATCAATGGATACCAAAATATCAGTATTTTTTTTCAATTTTGCAATAATTCAATTTGACAGACATCTAAGTTTCTTCTGGATGTTCTGCTGAGAGCTTTCTCTCCTTGCAAACAACTTTTACAGTACTGCTTACCACAAATCTTACCACATTTAACAGGAGTATGCAAAATGCCTGATATAAGAGATCAGCGACGGAGATGGGAGACTGAAACCAGGGCAGAGTGGTAATATATGGCTAATGCTATGATTCACTTTCTCTGCTATTCTGATTGTGTTACAACTGTAATTCTGTAGCTGTGGTTTCTTCCAGCGGTCTAAACGGGGAGGCAGGTAAGAGGTTGAACTCACTGTGAGCCAGAAAACCTAAAATATCTCTGTGAGTATTGGCAAGGTGCCCAGACCAGAATAAATACGTTCAGCCTTTCTCTTTCACATCCCCCTTGTAGAGACAAAATACAAAAAGGCCAAACAGAATTCTGACAGACCGTATTTTGTTTAAATAGAAGCCTGGTAACTGTATGAGATCAAGAGACAGTTATAAGGCTAAGTCGTGTACTTTATATGGATTTATAACAGTCATTTAAATAAAGTATGCCTTTGTGCACAGGCTGAGGATTTGTAAATTCAAACTGTTTTATGTATGTTTGCATAATATATGAGGGTTTTTATGTGTAGTACATATACTTGGCTAGATTTTTTTCCTTGGAATCATCACGGTGATTTAGTTAATGTTGTTTTCTTTTCTGAGCATCGTGTCAGAATTTATCATGATCTATTTCATAGAAAAACCCTTCTTTTTTCTGTCCCAGTTTGCACACAAGACCAGTTCCGAGGAAAGCTTGACTTTTCCGAGAAGCTTCCAGAAGTTCCAAGAAAGGTTCATTTCCATCTGGTAATTAATTAAAAATAGGCCTTAAGAAGTTAATATTTTCCTTTCTAGGATATTCTGTTACTCAGGCTTTTCAGCACTGCTGTCCATGAGTCTGACTGTGTGTCATTTTACAGAACTGCTAAGAAAAGGATCCATGATACCAACGGAGGGACAGGACTTAATGGCTGGAGCTGGAGTTCTTGGTCTGGCACATTGGTTGGGCTGCACAGGAGCTTATAACTTTAGGAAGGAAATTTAATTATATATTCTGGCAATAGCCTTAACATTTTCTTGCTCTTGACTTTTTATTGTTGGGAAATTATATGTAAAGCAACTGCGACTGGTGCAACATATTTGTATATCTTATGTATAACAGAGCGAGTATGAATGTTCATCTTGGTTAAGTCTTTTCCAAGTATATGTATTCATTAAGCTGACCATAGAAATTCAGTCAAACATAAACTCAACTATYGCTGGTAATTCATTAACAGATTCATCTAAAACTTTGTCCAAAGCTTTAGTTTCTGAATCAGGTCATGAATGTCTCATTTCCTCACCAGTCCAAAAATACACAGTCGATTTGGTGGTTAAAGCCAAGTCTAGCCAGACTGCGAGCAACAGTATAACCTCTTAACCACAAGCTTGCTTTATCTTGGATCCAGCTGTGCTTCTCCTTCCACGTGTCAGGGCTGTAGAGGAAGAGGATATCCTTGAAGTATGAAACATGGCAGTCTTGACCCTAACAGCCTGATGGCTTTGTTCTTGATCTTGAAGGGAGCATGTAGCCCAAACCAGGCACTCGCTCTACTGACCTTCTGGCAGTTAGTTACTTGGCTGAGTACAGAGTATGTGGAGTCAACTCTGGAACCGATACAAACCTTCTCATATGAAAAGTTCTGAAGTGCTTTAGAAGTTATGTTTTGCCATATGTGACTGATATATAGATAGATTTGGGACAGAGATCACTAGGTGTTTCACTGGTGCTTAGCAGTACTAGGAAAATTTATGCAGGAATTTGAGAAAATTACTTCTTCTAGAATATAGAATCATAGAATAGTTTGGGTTGGAAGGGACCTTTAAAGGTCATCTAGTCCACCCCCCCTGCTATGGGCAGGGACATCTTTCAACTAGATGAGGTTGCTCAGAGCCCCGTCCAACCTGACCTTGAATGTTTCCAGGGATGGGGGCATCAACCACCTCTCTGGGTAACCTGTTCCAGTGTTTCAACACCCTCACTGTAAAAAATTTCTTCCTTATATCTGATAGGGAGGCCTTTGCTAAAAAATGCAATGTGTGGAACAGAGTTTGGAGTCAAAATTCATTTTCTAAAGGGAAGTGTTGTGAGATCTTGAATGGACACAAGTGGTTTACTTGTCTGTGTCTAGAGAAAAACATGTTTTGTTCATTCCATGTAAACTCAAGTGCCTCTAGCACTTTGCCTGCCTGCACTGGCCCTGGTTTGGAGGGGTTCCTGGTGAACCAAGTAATATCAATGCCCTAATTACTCTGAATCTGAAATGCAAAATATCACCAATCATTGGACTGTCGATTCTCGGCATGCAAGATCTTGATACTCCCCGGTCTCATCTTGTTATCCATATGCTATTCAGTTTATCCTCTGCAGATCGTAGCTCTTATCAGACAAGTGTACCCTCTAATATCAACCTTCTGTGCACTCAAGTTTTCACTTGCACCTTAAACATAGGGAGACCTGCTTTATTTGAACTTGCCAAAGAAGTGGACTCTTGGAGGATATCCAGGTTTTTATTGGATCCTCAAAAGAAAGCCTGGTGAGAAAGCCAACATAACATAATAACCCCAATGCACTGCCCTCCTCATCTTCCTTCTGCAAATTTCAAAATGTTTAGGAGAAATGGTTGAGTTAATAATACCCATGTTGCCCTGGAAGTATCATTATTTCTGATTTAGAGCTTGGAAAGCAGAAATATAACAAGTAACTTGCCCAAGTCTATAGCAAGCTGGAGAGCAGAGCTCAATGGCTCCCTAGTCTTATACGTAAGCTAAAAAAACCATCATGCTTAAAGCCAGACCGTGCTAGGTAATTCAGCACTGGCAGGTGTCTTGGCCCACTCCACTCCTGATTCTGCACTGATTCTGTGTGGAGCTTTTCATATATAAGATCAACTATAATGAGGCTCCCTTTGGCCTCAGGAGTTTACCTGTGATGAGGTCTGTTGCCAAACTCCTGTGTCAGATTTACTGCCTTCAGCTGTGGATGAAGTCAATTTGACCCAGTTGAGGCAGAATCACATAGCACCGTGAGCCTATGGCTCCCCATAAAACATCCCTTCTCTGCCATTCATTGTTGTTAAGGCTGATGAAAATAAGCCAGCGTTAAATAAGGGGTGGGAAAGTATAGCCTTGCCTTAAACTGAGTACAGCTGCTCTTTTGTTACTTGAGTTGTACGCAAGGGCATGCAGTGTTTTGGCATGCTCTTGGCTCCATAAAAGCACTGCTGAGGGAGCAACGGAAGTTACTCCCACTATTTTAAAAGACAGGTCACCAGTCTCCCAAAGTTACAGCAGCTGATGCCTCTGGAGAGCTGGCTGTTCCCTAAGCCCTGGGGAGAGCTGAGGAAGAGCATATGCTGCGAAGGACGCCCTCATCGTGGGAACTGTGGTTTGAACCTGGAAAGACGGTGACAAATCAGTTCAGCATTCTCCGAATAAGGGTCTGGTTTTTGTAAATGTGATAAAAGTAGTCTTCCAGGTGGCTGAGACAGGTGAAAGTAGGGACCATGGTGGTGGCTGGTCAAATGCTTGAAATACCAATGCTGTATATTTCTGTGTTCCCTTTCCCATCCATTTTCAGGAATTTTTTTTTTCTCTTTTCTTCCTCTGTCCTGTTTTACTTGTAATTTCACTTTTAAAGCTTTTTCTTCCTCTTTCTGAGCTCCTCTTTTAAATCTATTAAAAAGAAATTTCTTTCAGAGTCACAGAAATAGCGTTTGCTTGCTTGTTTGTTTTTCCAGGCTATTTAGTAGGTTACGGAGATAATTTCTGCTTGTTGGTTAGTTTACATAGGTAGGATCATCTTGATTCCCCTTTGGAGTCATTATACAGCTCTTCATCAAATCTTGGGGCATTTGAGACTCGTGTTTAAGCAGATGATACTTTTTATGAGTAGTATCCCATGTTTGTCATGTATATATGTATATGGGTGTGCCTGCATACACCCATATTTCCATGTGTATTTTTGCATATAATCCTTGCAGCATATTTGATGTGAGATTTTCAAGAAGGACCAGAAGCATGGCATTAGGGAGCAAGGACTTCTTACGACAAGT
Organism: Phoebastria nigripes; assembly: GCA_035582835.1. Taxonomy (NCBI): domain Eukaryota; kingdom Metazoa; phylum Chordata; class Aves; order Procellariiformes; family Diomedeidae; genus Phoebastria; species Phoebastria nigripes. The sequence continues at coordinate 3,064,778 of JAYKAV010002662.1, read as the reverse complement.
TTAGTATGTTTTGATGCAGGTTTAGCAAAAGAATATGGTTGGCATACTCTGAACACTGAAAGGGTCGCTCTCTGACACGTAGCCACATGTTGTGTACCAGTCTCTTTCCAAATTTGGAAAACAGTTCAGAATTAACCTTTGAGAATCATCCTATATTTTTGTGTTGACCCTCACATTATGCATAGAATGACTCCTTTCCAGATGTCTGCAGCCCTTCCTGATCTTCCAGTCATTAGACATCTGAACTGTTTCTGTTCTGCGGCTCTGTCAGCTATTGGGTCTCCACAGTAGGAGCAGAACTTCTTGAGCCTAGAAAAAAATGCTAGAAATAATTATTACTCCTTTTCCTTCTTGCTCTAGAAGATGCATAAAGCAAGAAGGAGCCTTTTTTAACCTCCCATTTATTTCCATTTCCTGCTCCTGTAGGAAAATCCTGTAGGCATACAGGATCCCCCATCATATCTTCCCTGTAATAAACTTCATCAGTCTGAAAAGTGGTGATGTTTCTTGCTCTCATTAGAGCTTTCCTCCAGAATTTCACTCTTCTCTGTTCCTAATTTCCAACCTAAATTTATTCACAATCAGTTTCCATTTTCTAATTGCACCCACAAAGTGTCCTTTATCTCTCTTCTCCCTTGTTGGTGTTTATCCACCTTATGTAACTTTGGAGAAGGATCGCATACACTCTCAGCTGTCAACTGTGAAACTAAGAGAGCCAAGCTTTTTTAGTCATGTCCCACAATAGAGACTCTGTGTTCCTCTCATTGTCAAAATAGTCTTTTGGTGCACCTGTTCCCAGCTGAATTAACCTTTCCTGAGCAGATGACCAGAACTGTACATATTATTCCAGATGAGTTTTCACAGTGCTAATATATACATATGGTATTAAAGCTTTTTATCTGCTCTGGAGGCTTCCTGATGCATGCTCTAATCACACCCGTGCTTTATCCATAGCAGCATTACAATGATAGCTCCTAGTTAACCTTTCGAGACAGGTACACTTCAGTTTGTCTCTATTCAGCTGTTGAATGCTCAAGTTTTAGACAAAATTATAGTCTGTAAGTACGTAATTTAGGGATTAAACTAAATTCATCAAATTGATTAGATTAACCTGATTTCTGTTCCTCCGCTCACTGATATTATCCAGTCCTTCCTGTGAGATATTCTGGTGCTTCTGTTAGGGAGTGAGCCCAGTAGCTTGGTATTATCACCAAGGTGTCTGGCTTAGCTTAAATATATTGAGGTTGTTTACCTAGGTTTCAGTAAACTGTTTCATGGAAAGATTATTGCTTCTCTTTGCACTAGGGATTTGAAATTCCTAGTTGTCCTCCATGCTGCCTGGGATGCCAGCAAGAGAGAGCACAAGAGACTCCTCCTTACTCTCAGCTCTGATAGCTGGCACTTGAGTGGCCCAATGTGGCAAAGAGAAACAGCAAGAGGATGTACAGGGGGTAACAGAGGGTTTGCTGTGTACAAACTAAATCTTGGAAGAATTTACTAAGAAATTGAGATCTCTCCCACAGCTGTCTGGCTTATCACTAGGCCAGAGTTGGGTGGAGTCTCACCGAAATGGCACAAGACAGACCTGTGTTACCCTATGAGGCCTTACCAGATTTCATGGTCTTAGTGACAGTGATAGATCTTTTTGATCCAATATTGTAATTTTTTTTTTTTTAATTTGACAAATAATTTATTTTTCTAACTCTGCCTTTTTAATCCTGATTTTAGCTAAAACTTAGCTTGAAAAAATGTATGTCTGCGGGGAACATTTGTCGAAGTTTGTCAAATTATAGCCCACTAAAACAGGGGTTGTGTTTGCTAACTACTTGTGTTGTGTTTGCTATAGGTTGTATAGCCTATAGACCTCTTGTTGCAGAACTATGAGTGAAAATAGATCAGTTTAGTGCAGGAAGACAAACTAATTATATGACCAAATTGTTAGGACAGAATTAAACATGTTTAGTTAGGGCTACTTCTGTCATCCTTGCAGCAGTAGTAGCTGTCTAGAGCTTTAAATTTACAGTAGAGAGAGTGATTAGGGCAAACAGATGGGGCAGATGTTTGGTGGTTTGGCTAAAACAACATGACCTTTGGAGCTAAGCCTGCTTATACTTTGATCTCCCCCTGTTTAGGGTAACCTGCTTTTCACACTTCTTTTATTGATGGGGTATATAGTTCTTGAGTGATGCTGAGCCCATTTGAAGTAGAAGGTGCTCAGACTCTGCTTCAGGGTCTTCTCCAGCTGGTTTGAGAGGCTGATAATGCTTGGAATAATTTTTAAAGCTTTGTTTCATTTTTCTTTCTGCTACATTTTATAAGCTTTTCTCATTCCCTGCTTCCCTTTCTTTTATTTTTTATATATATATCTCCCTTTCTTTTATTTTTTATATATTTTTATATATATATTTATATATATATGAATAAATTTCCCCCCTGCCTTCTCCCCCCTTTTTGCTATCTGTATTCTCTGGTCTCTTTGAAGGGTGTGAGCAGTCCTTCTTCAGTGGTGATATGCAAGCGAAATAAAAGGCTAATACAAGATCCGGGCAAATAATGATTCCTTTCCAGCAATGCTACCAGCCGAATTGGCTTTCAGCTGCATTGTGTGCTGAAAACTGATGACTTACAATTAGCTAAAGCTGACGGTGGGGCTGGAGCAGCTGTGGTATAGCAGGATGGCAGAAACTTGCAGAAACAACTGGTTTTGTTAAAGCTGAAAAAGAATGTCATTTTCCCCCCTTCTTGTGTAAGTAAGTGCTCTGAAGGTTTTCTTGTGCTGTTAGATACCTGCTGAGAAGCAGCAAGATTTCAAGAACAAAGCTGTTGGCACGTATGTAAACTAATGTAGTGAAATGTTTAAGTAATACTTATGCCTTAGTAAGGATTTTTTTTTTTTTTCCTGTGGATTTAATGCTTTTGGAAAAGTTGCTGGATTAACAGCCCTGTAGTAGTCCGTTTATCCAGGGAACAGGTACTGCCTAGCCCCTGGCCTGGCATTGCCTTTGGCTCACCTGCCAATCTAGACCCCCGTGGGAGGATGCTGGTGTCCATTTCAGTGTCTGTTCACCCCACTGCCATTCTGTGGAGGTCTGAGAAGTTATGCTTTGCTGAAAGCTGTGATAGTTTTATGTTGCAGACTGTGGACCATTTGAAATTCAACTGAGCACAAATTCATCTCGTAGCAGTGAAGCTGATTTATGAGGGCCCGCTCTGGGAGGTCTGCATGGCATTTGCCCTGCCAAGGGAACTGTGTCTCTGTGGCTGGTGATTCTGGAGAGAAACCAGCTGCTGCTCTCTCAACCATTATTTCTACCAACTCCCCTTTCTGCTCTGCTGCTGTTAGGACCAAAGTAGTTCTACCAGAGAGGATTTTCTTCTGGGCAAATGTGTTTTTTATGCTATTACCTAAAGTCTTTTCATCTATGCTAGCAATGTTACTGCTGCTTCCCCTGGGGCTGCAGCATGTACCCTGAAATGCGTCAGTGTGTTGCCATAAATGCTGAGCACTTCGTTGTTTCCTTAATCCATGCTGACTCCATCGTTTCTGGGTATTATCAGAAAAGTGCTCACCTTGGTAGCAATTGCATATGGTCCACTAGGCTTCATGTTCTTGCCTGCGTCATCTCATGAAGTGGCGTTAGAACTGGCTAGATCTTCACTCCAAAGAGAGGAGAAAACAAAGGGGAAGGAAGAACATAAGTGGCTCTTCTTATCAGCAAAAGAGAGGATTTGTTTTCTCGCAGACTAAGCTCCTAATGCTGAATGACATAAAGAGATAAGAGAGCTGCTAAGTCTCTGAGGAGGGTTGTGGGGACAAAGTATGCTCTCCAAGGAGGATACAAAAGACAAAACAAAGCAAAACCAACACAGTTATGGAAAGAAAAAATTAAGTCCCTCCAAGAGGCGGTTTAGCAGAGAAAATGGGCAGCAGGCAGAAAAATCATGATGTCTACATCAAGGAACCCAGGGCCAATAGAGGCTGGTGAAGATCATCCTCCAAGTAACAGATACAAGATCCATAAGCAACAGAAGAGCAATTTAAAAGGGTAAGGGGCCTAATTTTCCTTACCTTCCTCCAAAATAATTTACTATAGCCTGCACTGCTTGGAAGAGTTACTGCATCAGGATGGGTTGTTCCCATATAAAATCCTCTGGCTTCCATTGATTAGTAACAAATAAGCTTCCAAGGCCAAAGGTGAAAAATGCCTTCTACTGATGTAGTAATTTCCTGGAAGAGAAAGAAGTATATGAAATACCAGAGAAAGATATCCAAGAAAGAGTGTCTCTCTCAAAGAAAGGTACTGAAGAACTAATAAATAGGTTTGAGTATTTAGCTGGGAAGCCTAAATCACCTTCACAAAACATTAAAAGCAAGAAAAAAAATTTTGCAGTGTGATGAGATTAGGTGAACAGACTGAAATAGAGGTGGCAGAAAATCTGACCTTTGCTCTTTGTTAAGTACCCAAGGGATTTCCCATGGAAATAGAAGCTCCCAGTAAAAGTTGTTATGAGATACCTTAGTGTTCCTGACAAATCTGAGAACTTCGTAAGAGTCAAACTCAGGACGTCCTGAGTATTGTCCAGATCTTTGATGTAGTTATGAGTGGGACATGGTGAAAAGAACTGGTGGAAAAAGCAAGGCCAGCTTGCTTTAGGCATTCACCAGGCTTTCTGGAGTTGGTGATGTGTGTTAATAAGCCATTTTACCTCGTTTCTTAACTTTACCTAGTAATAGTGGAAATGGAGATCTGAAACAGCACAGCCATACACAGCCTTGTGTATTTTGGTATTTCCCCCAAATTGAGCTTACTTTAGTGAACTGAAATTTTAGCATTTTAGAGAAATAGAAGTGACACTGATTCCTGGCATGATCTACCCTTACTTCTTGCCATGGGTTTTGCTATATTTGCCATCTGAGCTTCTCGTGTGCTGGACAACACAAAGCAGGGCTGCTTCAAAACAGAACAGTCGACTTGTTATTAGTAGCTTGTTTGTTTGTCCTCAGGCCTATTTATAAAAACAGCCCCAGGCAGGGAATTCTGCCAGCAGCCCAACCGCTAGACAATTACAGATCTTTTCTCAGAGCAGTGTGTTCGAGTCTATGCAATAATTCAGCAGCAAACCATAGCCCCTTCTCACATGTGTATGAAAGTAGCCATTTTTGTATGTGGCACTTTTTTYCCTTTAAATAAAAACACAGTCTCAAAAAGTATCCCATGTTAATGTGTATAAAAATACAAAATTTAACTTAATGGGGATCACTGCCAGTTTAGGGAAACCGGGCCTAGTAAGATATGCAGAACTCAAAAGGAAGTCAAAATGGCCAAATAAATATTAATCAAAAACTATACATAGGCTGCAAACTCAGACAAGGAATTCAAGGGACTGGCACTCACAAAGGGCCAAGCTTTCCAGCTCCTTCCAGTTAGGTTTAAGCAAAAAATAAAAGGAAATGCCTCTGCAAGGGAGAAGATTCATCTTATTTTGAAAGGACATGGTAATACCTGGTTTTATCAGTCGTATGATACTTCACAGATTTCAGTTCACAAGTGTGATAGATGGTTGATTGGTTTTGCATGGTTAATGTTGCAATGCAGATTAGATGCATGCTTTAATTAGTGGATGTAGAACTATAGAGACCAAATGATAGTCCCTTCGTGACAAAAATATGCTAGAAGTACAAGGAGGCTTAAACGTTTGGATCTCGCTTTTGGTTTTGTTCAGACTGCTGTAACAGCATAGCAAGAGGATTTTGTGAGAATATCATGTTAAACAACAGACAGTAAACAAGTCTCGTAAATCTTATGAAAGGTGGGAACGTTCAAGTGAAACTTTAGGGGGAAATCCTCTCTGATGGAGATTGCAAACTTTGCACAAGGCTGCCTCGGCTGGATCACTTCTTGGTACAAAGTACAGAAGTCATGAACTGGAACATCTCTGCTTGGGGAATGTGTGTTTGTTAACCAGATTGGTTGTATTTCAGGGGTTTGAAATATTTGTCTGGATTTCCTAGATGTGACGCAAGGTTTTGACAGTTTTGCATTTGATTTATAACTTCAGACTTAAGGAAGACCTAGAATTTGGGATTTAACCCCCAATCACTATGAAATTTGTTAGCTCTTTAGATACTGGGTTTTTTAAAACTGTTATTTTATTTTTTACTCTATTCTTCCTTGGAAGGAAAACAAAGCAAACCTGCCTGACTGCTGCCATGGAGAGGTGTGGCAGGGACAATCTATCCCTCAGATAACTTAGACCCGGATTATATAAATACACCCTTGAAACATTTAATCCCTCCATTGATGTCTGAAGATTGAGGCAAATCCTGAAATAGCCAAAAAATCAACTGCTGTGCATAGGACAAGAGTTGGAAATTCAGAAACCCCGTCCCCTTTTCCTGTGTACCCATATTTTGGGAAAACATGCTCTATTAAAGGTATAACAGAGGCAGAGTTGCTGCATCTCCAGCACTTACAGCAAATTGGAGGGATATGGCGCATGGATGGAGGAAGCCCACAGCATTGTCTGCGTCTCCTCTCATGCATCAGTCTGGTAATGTGAATGAGAAAGATCGTATTTTAGGATGCATACTCTGTCCCTGTTCACCCTTCAGGTTAATGAGAAAAGACTAAAGATGTCACGTTTTGGATGTCATGGTTCAAAAATGAAGCCATCCAGTATTAAAAGTGTATATACCTCTTGAACTAGGAGGTGAGGGAGTTGGAAGGAGTCCTGTAGAATTTGTACAAGCTTTTTTCTTGTAATTTGTTTACTTTGTCATGTGCAAGCTAATATATAATATTGGATTAAGGAGCAGTTGCAGATTTTAACTATAAAATGTTAAGTTCTGCAAAGTTAGTGACCTGTTGTTTCTTTTTATCTTTTTTTCTTTTACCTTTTTCCTTTTTCTTTGTCTTCATTACAGTTTAAAAATGGGGAGCTGAGCAGAAATGTAGCTCTCGGTTTCAGTTCCTCCTTTTTTGCACAGAGCCCTTGTTGGATTGCCCTGATCTCCCTTCCCTACAGATTATTCATTCACTGTTCTTTATATAAAGGGTTAAGATCTGATGATGTTGAAACCAGTCTCCTGTTTACAATCATTACAGAACTGTAGTATGGAAATTTCCATCTGCAGCAAGATTTAAAAAAAAAAAAAAAAAATCCCTGCTGATTTTGTGAACATTTAGATCCAAATAAAGAAATAGTGGCTGAATCAAGCATATTAATTCTGATTAGCACATACAGTGTGTTCAGCCAAAGAGGTCTAAGCTAATAGCCCCCCATCCTCTGAAGAAATTAGCTTGCTCTGCTGCTACAGCCGGCAAAAGTTTTTCAGTATCAGCACAGGAACTGCAGTTTCACTGGCAGAGGTACCTCAACTGTGATGATRATCTTTGTATTGAGGTCTTCTAAAGTGCAGTGCTTCCTTCTTTAGGGAGATATGATCAAGGTAAAAAATTATTGACTATTGCTAGCAGTAGGTTAATTTTTCTTGTTGTGCTGACATGAATTATTCTTGTTACTTAGMGCTTTCATCTGTTTGGGCAATGATAAGTACAAGGATGTTGATACTTTTGGAGAGTACAGTTCATAGTGCAAGATGTCTGTGATAGATTTAAGTCTACGATTTGATTATTTTGAGAAGGGGGAAAAAAAAAAATCTGTGGATCCTACAGGCCTTTTGAAGAAACTAGGCAGTTGCTTAACTTCTCTAAAAGTAAGACCAGTTCTGTCTCTACTTCATATGCTGTGTTTTACACATTTCCAGAATTACAAGGGGCATAATATAGAAGTTGTGTTGGATTTTCYATATCAGTTCTGAGCATGCACTAATAAAGCACCTATCTCCCTGCAACCACAGCTACTTCTTCTGCTCCTTCCACAGCCCAGCGGTGTAACAGTCATGTAGTGTTTGCACTGCACACAGAAGTGTACACTGCTTATATTCAAAACACTGAAAACTTTAAAACTTGCATTGAAGACTCTGATATTTTCTATTAACTCCAGAATTTAAATTATTGTTGCTGTGTTTAGTTTCTGACAGTAGCAGATTACAAAAAGCAAACTTTATGACAAAATTCACAGTTGTGGTTTTGGGAAGAGGATCTTCCCAAGTTGATGCTTTTCAGTTGTGTACATGTTAAGGTTTGTCACTGGGCCAGTCTGAGAAGGAGCATTTGATATGTTTGGGAAACTATTGCTGGTCTATGTGCTGCTGAGAGGCAGGAATCAACTGATCCCTTTCTTGTGGGCTGTGTGCTTAGTGCTCACTTGAGCACTCTTGTACACTGGCTACTGAGCTTGGCAATCTCAGCATCTTCAGGCTGCTCTAAGTGACTGCGTTTTTTCATGAGAGCAAAAYTGAGGGTGTTCCACTTCCTCCTATTTTGCTTTTAGGACAAGTTGTAATTAATCTTCTCTTGCCTTTATAAACCCCAACCCAAAGTTCTGCATAAGCAATAATAATAAAGGTTAATAATTCAACACTATAGTGATTTGTATTTTCAGAGATCTTTACAAGCATTACACAGTTAACTGTCAGAACACTTCTGTTGTAAATGAGCATTATGCTAATTTTTTAGCTGGGGAAACGTCTTGCTGAAGTGCAGAGCTGTGTTGGAAGCATGAGTGAAATGACTGGTGGCCTTGGGATGGACTCCAGCAATGCCTTTTGCCAAAATAAATTGGGATGTCTTGGGTTTACCTGGCAGGGAGGAGTATATGATAATGCATAACCTCTGTAGTTGCTGGGAAGAGCAAGCATCTCCTGACAGCATCCAACGAGGTTGTACCACACGTGTTTTTAACTGTGCACTGACAGCTGTGGATGATCTCCTTTTGGAATAGCATGGAAGGCGGTTCCTCGGTCTCTCTCCGTTGCTGTGTTGATCATGTGTAGAGGTTTTGGCCTCGTGCTTGCTAGATTGCTGGTGCAGGGCACGCTGGAACAGTCAAGCAGGATTTGCCCAGGGGAATGAGGAAACACTGTAAGAATCAGAATCATTTAATCTGACTGCCTTTGGGCTGCCGGTCTCCACGTGAAGCATTGTCTGTGGCACAAAGAACGATTAATGGCGCTTCCGTGATTGCTCTTAAACTGGGTTTTTTTTTTTCAGTCATGGAGTTGTTCCCCTGGTAGCGTCCTTGTGGGAAAGGTAAGTGGATGTTAAAAAGGAGAACGTGGATGTCAGAGGTGCGGATGAAATGCTGATGTGAACAGTATTCCCACCTCCGCGCTCACCTGGGTCTCACAGGCACTGTGCTGGTCTCAGGGTGCTTTTCTAAAGGATGCTCTGCAGGCTACTGTGTGTCAGGAGAACACCCTTGTGCCAAAGGGTGGATGGAGCATGGTATCTCCAGCTTCACCAGTGGTGGGAAAGGCACTGAAATGAGAGGAAGGCGTTTGAGCTCCTTGCTATTCCTGAAGCCATGGCTTGAAAGAACAGAAAAATCTGTTTCACAACTTCTTTTCCAGACAGTTCCATTGTTTTTGCTTGCATACACAGTCTTCCTAATTTGTATGGAAAGAAAAATCTACAGTGGAAGAGAGAATATCTTAAAAATGAGACAAAACCCACACACAGCTCTGAGGGAGATCACAAAGTTTTTCAGGCTTTATTGTTGCAGAGAGATGCACTCATAAGATACATCTGGGTCTGCATGCATGGGTTTGGATGGTAAAACATGGGCACTTCAGATTAGAGGTGAAATCCTGGCAGTGGTCAAGCCAGTGGGATTTTTGCCAGTGATTTTAATCGGAGCCAGAATTTCACTCTAGGTCTATAATCTTGTGTAATCTCCCTTTGAAGTCACATGGATTTTTAACCAATGTTTTATATAACACCAAAACAATTCACTATCCACCCAATATTGTCTGTTTTCCTGCGTAACCAAAACTGAATGTTCCAAATGTGTTTTCCAGAAACTGAGATGATACTGAATTAAAAATATGACTTTTTTTTTTTGCCTTTTTTGAAATATGGGGTGTTTGTAGAGTGACTTTGACCGTGTGGGTATATTTTTCTTTTAAACCCCTCGTCTGACCTCATAGCTAGCCATGCTTTAAGCTTGAGGTTGGGATAAAAATTTTTGTAGATCCCTTCTAACCTGAACTATCCTCTGATCTTATGGTCCTGTTTTGGATCTTAGAGAAATACCTTTTAAACTCATCTGCTGGTTAAGAAACTGATAGGCTGCTGAAAATGCAGTTTGTCTCCTTAAAATTAATAAAATTATCAACCATAGTTCCAAGTAAGAATTTCTGAGTTTAGGTTTATATCTCTGCATATTTGGGGCCCTGTAGCCAGGGACTGGCTCTTCTGAAACCTGAGGAAATTCCATCTCCAGCTTACGTGGACCCAGAATTTCACTCTATCATCAGTGCAACGTCTGGGGTTTTTAAGACTGCAGATGTGTTTTGAGCCTGCTGGGCTGAAAGAGGGAAGGTGAGATGGAAACACCTTCAGTACAATAGTAAAATGCTTCCATGTCAGAGTGAATTAGAGGTGTATCACACACAAACTTTATTTTGAGGCCAGAACTCCTGTGTTGTTTTGAAAGGGGTCGTTTCTTTCAGATCATCAAAGATTATGAATCTTTGGAGGTTTTCAAGACAAGACTGGCTAAAGTCCTGTGCAACCTTGTTGGAGTTCACTGTTGACCCTGCTTTCAGCAGGAGGAGGGATTAGAGACTTGGAAGTCCCTTCCACTTTGAATTGTTTTATGATCTTGAATCATGCACAAATCTCCTTGAATAAGCATTAGTCGATCCTTGTCAAACACGGACTATAATTCATCAGGTGATAGTACATCAGATAGTCTTTCTAGTGCAGATTGGTTTTAACTTCTGTGCTCATGGAGGACTGAAAGCTGGACTTTTGCTTTACATTTAAATTCCTCATCAGATGTTCTACCTGTAATTAATGTATTTGAGGCTTCAGTGCCACTTACATTCAGAATTGGAGATCAGTGGTGGAAGGGATACAACAGGTCAAGCACAAGTGCTTGGGATTAATGGAGAAATTACTGTATAACATTCCTTGGCCCCTGCAGAAATCAAACTACATGGGAAAAACAGCCTTTGAGGGATTTATGAATCTTTCTTTGTTGCTGCTTGCTTTAAGGTAAAATCCTTGTTCCTCTTGGTGCTAGGCCCTATATAGACATACAGTGAAAGAAAAATTTTGCTTTGAGGAGTTTATATTATTTATGGTCAAAGCTGAGGAAGGGCTTCAACAGAAACACAGGAGAAATTACTTACTAAAAGTCAGAGAGTATGTCAGTGACAGAGATGACTCTTAATTCAGTGTCCTGTTGACTTAATGATGCGATCTTCCAGGATTTAGGAATTGTAATCTGGGAGGATTTTTATACTCCCCAACAACAGCATCTTGATTCAATTGCTGTGGACCTGGCCAGGTTTATATACACATATTTTAATTTTCAAACAATTAAGGAAAACTTTCTGGCTATATTAATTCATCTATATTGTCAGTTTAATGAGTTACCTTTTTCAGCCTATTTTGGGTTTTGTTAAAAATAATTGGCTGGCAGTTCCTGTTTCTCTGTGGCTGCTTCGTTTGTGTGATTTTTATTTTAATCAGTTTTTAACCTTTAATTTCCTTCCAGTTCTTCCCATCTTAAAAGAAAACCTCTGCYTTTACAGATCAGTCAGGTTTGAATGAACTTGCAAGTATCTGACTCAAGCTAAACTTGCTGTAGAGCACATCTTTTTAAAGCTATGAGTTTTCTTTGGTGAGGGTTAACTTCATATTACTTTGAGTTGACTGTTCCAGCCTGGGAATTGTTTCAAGTGGCAGATTAAGAGGTTTATGAAGAGGTTTGTCTAAAGTACTTAGGAATGCAGGATTTGCAATAGCAGGTGAAATAATTTGTCAGTGAAGTCTGGTAACCTGCCTGCAGCAGTTGTCAGTCTCTAATGCCATGGTGAAAATTTGTTCTCTTTTCTCAGCCTCCCTTGTAAAATTGGGCTGGTTACTTGTATAATGCATTATAGGATAACTGTGGGAAAACATAAGTTGTGTTTTAAAAGAATAATTAAGCTCCTTACACTGCAAATTTGGCCCATATTTTAAAATTTTGAATTTGGTACAGAAAGTTTCAGATGGTAAATCTGGTTTTTGTTCTCAAAAAAAAAAAAACAAAGGGGGGGGGGGGGGGGGGGGGACGACAGAAAGCTTTACACGGGGCCTGTTCTCTAATTTCTCTGAAATAACATGTGTTTTTCTATAGAGGTCAATATAGTTCAGAGCAAAAGAATTAATTAGGCTTGGTGATGTCCCTAAGGACTACTTTAAGACAGTAATTGGTAAACAAGAGATCACCAGAATTAGAAATTGGTGGATCAAAATTTGTTTGGTGGAAATAAGGCCCCATTTCTAAATGAGAACACGACCATGCTGCTCACTACCACTTTCTGGCATCCGTCATTGGTAACCAGAGAGTTAAAATCTGCATCTGATATCTGGGGACTTGGGGACCAAAGGAAGCATGTCTTTCTTTCATGACTGCCAGCCCGCTATCCTCCACCTGCCCGACCTGTCACCACACTGGGCCTTCCTTGTCATCATCCCGAGGAATGCCTTCATCAGTCTGGGATGGAAAGATGGACATACGTAACAGTATAATCTCTTTGTCTAGCTCCTGAACTCTGCCTAAACAGGAGGGTTTGGGAGTTTTTTCCCCCATCCCTCTTTTATTTTGCGTTTCTGGAGAGAGCACAGGCTGTAATCTGTCATGTGGCTTTTCTTTTGCCTCATGACTGTCAGCACCTGAAGGAAAACCTTAAATTGCCAAGCACTGCTGCAAATTGGACAGGTTGCTGCTGGTTGGGCATTGTACCGTGCCTGTGTTTCTCCAGCTAAAAGCAAAAGGAATAAAGAACTGTGTTGAAATGAAAGCTTTACATTTTTGGCTGCTTTAAATTCTCTTTCCTCACTTCTGCACTCGTAATAAAACACTTTTAAAGATAGTGTTTACTGCTTTGACACTAATCAGGCCAATGTTTCTGTACCTTGAAACTCCAAAACTTGTTTAATTATTAAATGTCATACCATGCCAGGGTCATATTTCACCCTTGCACTCTCAGCACTTATTTATTATATAAATATTATCACAGCAAGCCCACTATGGTGGAACAGGGCTTTCATCAGAGTTTCTGCTTTCATCAGTGTTACCCAGACAGCATATGAAGAAAAATCCGTAAGCAGCAAAGGAAACAAGGACAATGGTGTGACTTGGTGTTACAGTACAGTGACAACCGGTTCACCTCTCCCAACTCCAGTCTTCATCTTCTCATGGGTTACGGAACTGGTTGCAGAAGGGTGTGTTGGCTGAGGAACGTTAATGAGTCAGGACAGTTTTTGCTCTTGAATCTGTGATTGACTTTATGGGCAGTCTTTGTACTGTGTTCTCACTATAAGTGAAATGGAAAGTGCTCRTGTATTTTGCAAGAATGCCGAGATGTAGCTAAAGTGTTTGGTGAACAGCTTGGGTGGGATTTTAGCCTGGTTGGAGCATTTTGCAATGTAAACATAGAATAAAAAAAGGCCTGATCAGAAAATATACTTGACCTGTTTGTGAGTTAAACTTTGCACTTTTTCTGGAGCTCTCTTTCCCAAAAGTGATCCTTGGGTTTTGCTGAAGGGAAGGTGCAGTTTCTGCCAAAATAACGCCATGTTTCTGGTGCCAAAGAATAGCAGATTGTGCAGACAGGAGGACTTGAGAGACAAAAAGGTTGGCACCTACAGGACCTTGCCCATTYGCTGTGGGAGCAGAGGACTGGCTAAAACCCACTGTCCACCAATCTCAGTTAAAGTTCTGAGTGCACAGGGAAAATGGTGTTGATGTGGTTGAAGGAACAAACAAGAATGGATATCAGTATCTATGTGTTTGTTCATGTGCTTCAGGGGTTATTTTCTATGTTAATTACGTAACTTGTTGAAAACTATAGACTTTGCATAGAATCCTGTTTGTGGAAAGTTGTTCTCTAGCATGAATAATTTGAATACATAAGCACTGAACGAAAGGGAAAAAATGATTACAAATTTTGTGATTGTAAGAATATGTTGGAGACTATAGCATGTGAGAGAGCTATTAGAGCCCCTTAAGACCAGGACTATTCAAATATATATTTTTCTTTCCATTTGTGATGTGTGGTGAAGGGAGCCAGGTCTAATGTTATGAAAACTATATTTAATTCCTGCTGTGTATCATCAGACAGCTCATAATTATATTGTCTGTTGTGGGAGAAAACAATTGAAACTAGAATGGATTCAGCCTTTATGAAATCAAAGCCAAGGTCTTAAGCTCCATCCCTGTGACACACCTTCTGGAGGCATTGGCTTCCCATTCTGGACCTTAGGAGATCACTCCGTCCAGCCTCTTGCACTAAAGCAGGATACATGTAGCTAGACTGGATTGAGGTCATGGATGGCCGATAGGTCACACAGAGCCAGCAGGACTGATGAAAAGAGGAAACGCCTGCTTAAGCAGCACATGGTGCTCCCACAACCAACTCTCTCATCCTAGTCCTGCACACAGACAGATGTACAGGTCGAAGAGCTGCCTCTGCTGAATCCAGATGGGATGAGGAGATGATGCTACAGTCTCCATCATCCAAGACCACCCTTTCCATGAAAGTGGAGTGTGTGGGACGTTACAAAACTTGGATCCAGCCTCCAAAGCTAAGGAAATCAGGCCACCTCTAGCTAAGCTGTTTTTGATAGAAGTTCTTATAGTAGGGTATGCCACCTTCCAAAGCAGCAGGTTCTGCAGCATCCCTTGGTAGTCTCTTAAACTTTGTCATCATCTTGACAGGAAATTATCCCTAGTGTCCAACCTAAATCTTATTTCCTGCAAATTAAGTTGATTTATTTTTGTTCTTGGCTTAGTGACCATGGAGACTATTTGACCATTGACATGTTATTTCTTGTCTTCTCTTTCCTAGTCTTGAAACCCCAGTTCTATCAACATATAAGCCATATTTGATAATCTTCCTCTTGTTCTCTGGACTGTTCCATTTTGGGGCACTGTGTTTTGAAGAAGCTCTGGACAAACAAGGTATAGAAGGGGACTCACAAAAGTCCTATGAAGTGGAAAAATTGCCTCTAATGCTGTCTGACAGCTCTCCTAGTGTACCCGTTGTGACATTTGTCCTTTTTTGCAGCAGTTTCGTGTCACTGACTCATCCTCAAGTAGTTATCCCTTTTAGCAGCCCGGCTAATAGCCAGCTGTTCCCTGCTTCATATTTAGGCATTTCCTTCCTCCTTTCTCTAGCACTTTGTAGTTTATAGTGTTTCATTTCATGGATGAGGACCATTTCTCAGTTTGCAAGATCATACTGGTTACTCTTGCTGTCCCTAAGAAAGCTCAGAAACCTCATGCAGTCTAAATGAAATTATTTCATAATTATTATGAAGTATCTTCTCTAATCTGCTATCCAGGTAATAAATAAAAGCACTGCCTACAACCAGGCCAACAGTAATGCTATGCAGGAGTCTTCCAACCTTAGTGGCAAGCCGTTACTTGTTCCCCTTTTGAGGACTTTTTGAGAGGTGCCACTCTCACGGTGATTTTTATCTATACCTTATTTCTCTAATTTTGTTATGACAATGTCCTGTGTGGCAACTTAAGAAGCTTTACAGAATCCAAGGCATATCGTATCTGCTGTTTCTTCTTGACTCGAAGGCTGTTTACTGCTTCAGATTAAATTAGATTAGTTTGCGATTTATTCTTAACCTACCCATGTAAGATATTTATCTTATTCTCATCTGGATAGCTGCAGTAATTCATTGATCCCCCAAAAGAATCTTAAATTATAGAATAGGGTTGTGCCTCCTGCTCTGTAATTCCCTCATTTGGATGATGAAAAGTACCAGTCAGAGAGAAAAAAACTCCACAGCAGTCGTATTTATTTTATATTTTTTTTTAATACATATTTTTGGATGCTTTTGTTTACTGCCTGTATACAAATTGAGAAAAAAGAGCTAAAGATTTCCTCTGCAGGCCTTGGTGGTCACATAGGTGACAGTATGGCTATTATTTGAGTGGGTAGAAAGTGCTTCTTGTGCTGGTGGAGAGCAGAGTGTTATTTCCTTTGGTGACAGGAATGTTTGAGAAGCTTCTATACACAATTTTTTTTTCTCTGTCCGTGCTTAAAAATGACTAAGCTTTGTATTATTGTCAATCTAAGACTGTTCTATCATGTAACACCTCGTACATCTCTAGAAATATTCCGTAATTTATGTCTGCTCTGACATCTTACAGCATCTGTCTGTAAACCATGTTTTCTTGACTAGCTTTATTTTTTAATTCTTGTGTAATACGCATATGCCATTTATAAGATTTCACTGGGTCCAGGTAAACAGAGTAACCATCTCGAAAAGACAGCCTTGTCTGTTGATTTGTGACCTGGAGAGTCTGGGATGTGGAAACAAACCTGGAGAGGGGCTCTGGTGCATGGTGGGGAGGAGAGCAGCCTTGTGCTAAGCAGGTAGGCAAAGTGGGGTTTGTGGAGCCAAAATGCCACTGTGTAGTCCATCCCTGGGTTGATTCTAGCTATTTTTGGTAAAAAACCAAACACAACACTTGGCTGTTAGTTTGAACACTAGTTTAACTGTATATATTTGTGTGTGTGTGAGATATGAACTGCTGAGCTATCCTGCCTCTGAAAGTGGAGTCCTGCTGCTCAAGAAGTTGCCATTTCCCAAAATCTCCTGGTGCATTTTTGCCACGTTGAACAAAGAAATAAGGAGCATGTGTACATCTTCATCCCTCTGGGCAGTTCTCAGCCTTCACTGAATTACGAGCTTTGCTTATAGTTTTGTTTGAAGTCCTTACTTCTGTAACAGTCCCTAATCCTCACATTTACAATTATCCAGGTGTGACCATTTTTACTCGTAGAGGCAGCCCTGTTAGCAATACCAAACACAGAATATTTGCATATCTCTAAGAAAAATTGCTGCAGAAAGAAGAATGCAAGTACAAATAAACTTCTTTAGGAAAGCAGCATCAGTGTAGGCAGTAAAGAAGTTGTTGAAGTGGAACAATGAAGTAAACCCGACGTTGATTGGATTTAAGCCTCTAATCACTTTCCCTTGCACATGAGTCTCATATCTGTTGTTAACTTTAATGAGACTTATGTGCCAAGCCTGCAAGGAGAATCGGTCCTTAATTCATCTCGCTGCTGAACTGTTTCATTAGAAAGTATTCCCATGTCTTTCTGTTGAAATTTTGGTTGACAGTATTGACACAGGAGCAGACCTTGCAATGAGGAATTTGCCTCAGATCTGGTAGCTGTGGTGGGAAATGGTGCCTGCGTAGATCCGGGAGACATGTGCCGACTAGTGCATGACTAAAGATCAAAAGCTTGTTAGCTCCTGCTCGCTCCCACAGTGACTCTGGGTAAATTACTTTCTCTGTTTTTCTTTCCTTAATTTCTAAAAATGAGGATAATTTGTCCTTATCTCCTCGATAGAGCTACTGTGAAGATGAATTAGAACATGTTTGTAGAACTCTCTAGGCTTGAGAAGTTTTATTTGCACGTTATTGTGAACTCCACTTCTTATTCACCCAATCAGCATTTCTCTGAACTTTGATGTTAAACTTTGGCCTACAAATATCTTATGTGATTCCATAAAAATGAATACCAGGTGAGCAGCTTCACCAAATATTTGCAGTGGCTTAATGAGTATATTTATAGTAATGATCTTATAGATCCAGAATACTTGAAGAACAACCCACAAATCAGTCACAGCCTGGAAGATCCTAATTTGTGACCACTTTCTGCCTTCATCTTCATAACATTTTTAACTTGTTGCACTTCTTTTTCATGCTAATTTGCCCTTTTGTGTTGCAAAAGCTACTTCAGCCTGTTGGCAGCTCAGGAATGGGAGCAGACCTGTCGCTCCTTGGCAGCAGGTGAATGCTTCATCCCTTGAAGAGCTGTCCAGATTCACATTTCCCTGGCAGTTCAGCCAGGCCTCTTTGCTGCAGAGCTTTCTGGGGGAAATTCCTAACTTGTTTTCAAACTCCTGAATAGCATTTTGGCTTCAGAGTTCCTTTCTGCTCTCAGCACCCCRGGGGTTTGCCTGCTGGGCTGCCTTGCCTACAGAATTTAGACCTTTTAGGCTTGAAGGTGGCATTATTTAGGAACTGCTCAGAAACGGTACAACCATGTGGGACAGGCAACAAAGAGAACCAAATTCCCATTTTAAGGTGTTGAGGTACTTGAGGAAGGTAGGATGTTTTTCCTGGAGTCATTCTTAGTTGCTATAATTGATGTAAATATTTCTTTAGTTTTATGTAATATGCTGCTATTTGTGGTCAAAAATATTCACGGATATCAGTAGGGAAACATGGCCTGTGGAAATTGCTGTTGTTGGCAATATAATGCAGGTTCTTGACTGCTATTAGTATTAATATATGATATTTGTTAACAAACAGTACTTGAGGGTTATCAGTCATTGGGAGGTCTGCTGTGGGTTGTTTTGGGCTTGTTTGGCTCTTCCATCAGCAAAGCTTAAGAGCTTTATCATTTGGGATAACGTTAAATTGCGTTTTCTGAACTAACCCTGCATTCCTTCAACTAAAACTACAATTATTGTGAGTTGAGTTGGTGATAGCTCTTTGGCAAAAAAATTTATTTTATTTTTTGCTAATTACAATGCTCTGAGATCTCTTAAGTGAAACATTGTATTATATATGGGCTGTCAATCATGTTTTCCTTTTCCTGTACTCTTGCTACATACCTACTTAGAAAAATAAAGTAAATTACAGATTTTCACTTCCTTCTGTAGATCTTACAAGAAATGTCTTCAGTCAATAGTTAGTACAAATCTCAGTTGCTCAACTTCTGGCCAGTAATGATGCCTATAAAGCATTACGTGAGTGCCTGAAGCATTTCTCTGAGCTTGGATTGTTTTTGTGGATATGGATGATAAGATTGGGGGTTTGCCTTGTTTTTCTCATATACAACTTTACTGGGGTGTTTGGCTTAAACAACCATCAAGAGACAGGGAAATTTTGAGAGCATATCTGTAATAGCTATTGGCACGTACATATGGGAGCAAATGATAAATGTGGTCATTTCTGAATGG
Organism: Phoebastria nigripes; assembly: GCA_035582835.1. Taxonomy (NCBI): domain Eukaryota; kingdom Metazoa; phylum Chordata; class Aves; order Procellariiformes; family Diomedeidae; genus Phoebastria; species Phoebastria nigripes. The sequence goes on along the minus strand of JAYKAV010002662.1, from coordinate 3,045,660 downwards.
TTTTGCTCTTTTGGTTTACATCAGAGTAAATGGTGGATGGGGATATATCTTTGTGAGGACCAATTCAACTGGTTGGGTTAGTTTTTCATCAGGATACAGAAGGAACCCTTAGAATCACTGAGAGATATCCCAGAACTGCTCTAGCACTCCCTGGAGTCCCCGAGAAGACTCCAAAGGCAGGAGTAGCTGGATGCCACCGGGAAGGCCTGACACACAGTTTGCACGGGAGCTGCGTAGGGTTTTGTTGTGCTGTTGGCAGGCACTAACAGGAGGTGAGTCCAGCTTAAGTAGCTGATGACTCCCTGAGCTTTTTTTGGTCCAGTTGGATGTGCAGACTTCCAGTGTCCTTTCAGCTTTTCTGTAGGTCGGTCTAAGAGATGGACTGGGGACATGTGCTTGTTTGGGAATGCCTCTGTGTGGGCTCCCACTGGTATGTTGGGCCAGGTTGCAATTATCTTCAGAGCTTTTCTTTTGATAGACCTGTGTCTGGGGAGCAGCACACTTCAGTTGATGGTGTTCTCCCTTCACAGTCCTCTAGAAGTAGATGTGTGAGCTTGAGGTTTTAGCAGAGGTGGTGATGAGAAAGGCTGAGATTAAGCAGGATAATCATACCTTTCAGCCCCTGAAGGACAAAACACAAAACTTACTTCATAGTCTTGACCTACGTTGGAACACTGAGACTGAGAAAAGAGGTAATCATGTTGGAATATGTGCATTTTGGGATGTTTGGGATAAATTGTATCCTATATGTGAAACTAGAGTGTGAGCCTAAGAGATGGGGAACTGATATCTAATGAGGACAAAAGTTAAAGACTTTGTATTTTATATGTGTGTTGGCTGGCAGAACAAAATGATGAAAGAACAGAAATAAGAGGGAGCAAAAGAAGTGATAATGAGAAACGCAGGCAAATGTGTTATTGCCAAAATTAGCCAGCTGAATTGATATCAGTGTATCAATAGATTAGCTAAATAAGATGGAGTCCTCCCTAAAGTTACATGATTTAGTAAACCGCAGTGCATCATAACCAGATGAAGCCAGTTTATGTACCCACTATTGGTTAAGGCAAGGGTGGCATCACTGATATAATAACTTCCTTTCATCTCTGGAAAAAAAATCCTGTATGATGCTGCTTGGAGACATCTGCTTTTCCACTGTAGGAAAAAATATGTGCTTGCTAATGGAGTAACCTAGGAGAGAAGACCTATTCCCAAAGAAACAATACAATCTCTTAAAAAATTGAGAAATACTTATTAAAAAAAAAAAAAAGAGTAGTTCTGTAATACACCTCTTAAAAGTTTGTAAGAACCATGGGAGATTTATAAGGCAAATGAAATATGGAAGGGTGAAAAAAAAAGAGAGAGAAGAAAAATCAGAGAAAACTGATTCCTGATTTGGTCTTGGGGTCCTGTGCTTCTCTCTGCTGTTGGCTGTTTTTCTATCTCATCTTGTTCCTTCAGTGAAAGCAACAAATCAGAAAGTTTTGGTCAGAAGAAATAGCAACAGAATATCAAAAGCAGTTGAAATATATTAGATGTTAGGACAGTTTTGGGATGACGCACTGCCATTATCCTAGGGATATTGTGGGTTTTTTTCCAAGGGCATCTGTGCATTCCCACTTAGGGGATCTGGTGTGGAGCTGTGAATGTGTTATTGAAATATTGTACAGTTACAAAATCAGGCCTAAAAAGCTGAGGTTGCTGAGATGGCTTTGATTTAACCTTTCTGTATATATGATACATATAGCAGAAACCTGTAACTCTGTTATTTGTGAAATGACAAACCTGCTTGTTTCTGATGCTTCTCTTGTTTTCCATCTCCTATATCTTGCCTCATATTTTCTCTGCTTCCTGTCCATTCCTAGCTGCAGTGCCATTTTTCTATATCTCTGTATTCTCCTGTTCTCTTGCTTCTATTCATGTGCATTCTTTTTTTTATGTCTTCCCATGCTGTTCTGTTATTTGCTGATCTGCCCCCTTCCCTTGCCCTTCCTCTTTGACTCTTATGATATCTCTGTGCTGCTTTTTCACTCCTGTGCTTTCCAGTCAGGCTTCATCTTCCTCCTCTTTGTCTGATATCAGCAAGGGAAGCATAGAGAAAAGATCTTTTTGACCTCAATTTCTGTGTCTGGGACTCCCCTGATCACAAGAGATGCGAAGAGCAATTTAGAGGTAAGTCCTGGCTGTATCCCCAGGTTGGGATATGCAGAGTAAACCAAATGTTATGATATTTTTCTCTTGCAGTTTTCTAATGGGTATGTGTGAGCAATGGTTCTTTCTCATTGAAGATTTTTAGCTTCTCATTTTCTGAAATGCATGATTTGTTCTAGCTTTGGGTAGATCACCAACATTAAACATCTCAAGTATTTTCCACGGTTAAGGCCAGAGGTGGCAAAAATACAGTTGGATACAGTCTGGCAGAACATTTCATCTGCTGCTCTTCTTAAGGGCTTCTTCAGCCTAGATGTGTGGTATGTCAGATCATGTGAATGTGGAGAAGATCATTTCAGTGCTCACTGTGCCAGCATGACATTTCTGATCATGTGAAGAAGCGCACAGATACGTGCCACTTAGTGTGATGCGGCTGCCTATATGTTGGTCACCTGACAGGAGAGGGATTGGGACAGACTGCCCTTTAGTGGCTSTGTGAGGGTCCACATAGTCCATCCCTGCTGAAAAAGATACAGTGTCCCCTTGCAGGGGAAAATTTAAGCTTCTGTTCCCTTTCACGATTAGTCTTATAAGCTCTTAGGTTTTTATTTGCCAAAGTAAACTGGTAAGCAATAAATCATCTGCATCTTTTTTTTTTTTTTTTTATATATGCTAGCTGACAGTTGATTTCCTTCCTCTTTCTCTTTGAAGATCTGAACTCTTCTTTTGTAGTTGTTTGTTGAACTGTTGGCCCAAGGTCTGGTAAAGTTCTCAAACCTTTGCAGCTCTGTGGTTACAGAACGTATTATAAGATCTCAGGAACTGCGAACTCACRCCAGAAAGTAAACAGCTATAACAGCAGTACAAAGAGCAGGGTTTTCCTTATTCTTTTGCACACAGATTGGTTATTGCCAAATATCTGCATCAGGTTTGGGGCCTGAATTGCTTGAGCGTATGTTTGAGATTTCAAGCAAAAATTGTTCATGGTTAACATAGTGCGAAACATGTTATATGTTTCCAGTTGTTCTCTTCACTAACCTTTTTGCGGTGCTTYGAGCTTCCTCTTTGGTCTTCACAAGTTACATAAAGAGTTTTCAGTGAGTTTGAACTCTTCAAGCACAGAGAAACAGGAGGCAGAGAAATCAAGCTAGGCTGGCCTTGTTCTCAGTGGCAATCTTGCCTTGCTATTGGCTTTCAGAAACCATTTGTTTTTCCCCAACCACTGAAGACAAATATGGTCAACCAGCTCTGGGGTTGCTTTAGTTGGCAAAGGTACCTATCAGTAGAGAACATGCTGTGCATTATGTATGCATGGTGCTGTTTTATTGACTATTACAAATCAAAGAGGATTTGTATGAATTTCATTAGATTCTTCTGACTATCCCAGTCCAAATTAATATATAAGGACTTTATATAAGCATATGCAAGAAGTGTTGAAAGAATATTGGTAAGGTTACAAAGTCAGCGCCTCAAAAGTTAGAAATGTTTRGATAAAAGTAGCTTGTCCGACTTAAATTCCTTTCTTTTCTACAGATGCATTAAGATGCCCATGTATAAGCCTGTAATATATCATTGGAGTTGTACTAAGGTACCCTGCCAGGCCTTCAGCTTCCTTGTTGGCACATATACTGACATTGGGCTACCAGCTTCTATYCTCTCTTTGGAGAGGATATGTCAATCACAAGGAAGAATAACATATTTCCTGCAAAAGGATGCCAGGCAAATTGGTGAAGTGTTCTTCTGTAGAGCTCAGGTCATGTGTAGATGCTGTGGCAGATGTCAGCCCTGTGTCTTGTTCTCTGTTGTCTCAGACAGCAATAGGGATTTCTGTTTAGGCAACTGAATGCCGCCCTTCATATCTGTTTACTATCCTATGAGTTTAAACACTAGGTCATATGTAGACACCTGTGGTGAGACACCTGAGTTTAGGTGTCAATCTTGGTTGAGTCCTGCCCATAATGTCAGATAACCCAGTCCTATATCTTTACTTTCTTCAGGAGGAATCGATTCTATTTAATTTTTTGGAGGTGGGCAGTAGTGAACAGACTCTTCTGCCTGTTCCCAGCAAAGCTGTCTCACTCCCATCCTGTGCCTTCAGCCTGTCCCCCATTCTGCACTGTCTCTACCTCATGATTGCTTCTTAATCACAGCTTCCATTCTGTGGACATCTGAACTCAATTTCGGTACCCTTGCCCAGCAAGTGTTAGATTCTGTCCTCTACCTCTCAATCCCTTGCTCCTTTTGTGATATTTCCAGACACCGTAGCTGCTTACTAGCTAGTCTGGCCAAATTCTCTCCCATACTCCTTCTCCTCTTTCTACTTTTGAGTGGGACTCTTCAGAGTCCCACTGCTGCCAGTGTAAGTGTCAAAATCCCTGTATAAAGTAGCTGAATTTAGGTGCATTTTTGTAAGGAGAACAGAAATGTTTGCCTGATGCAGTCTGCCCTGCCAAATCAAAACTCTTTGACCCAAACCAAGGAGGAGCTAGAAATCTCCCTCTAAAATTCACCAGAAAATTGTTTCTTATACAGAAATGACATATTTTCTGCAACACTTTTTAGAAATGGTTTAAATATTTTGGCTGAAGTTTTCCCAGCCAGTTCCTGTTTGGGGCAGAYGCAGCTTTGGAAAATTTCTGCCCTTTCTCATTACAGTTTGGCAAGGCTTAAAGGCAACTTAAAACAGGTTGTTAAAATAGGAATTGCCAAATAGTAGATTCAAATGCAATCCCTGTTTTGAGCATGTGGCTGTAGCTGAAGCCATATATCAAGTTTATGACTTTACAACTGGTTTTGTAAGGTATTAGAGCCGCTGACTTGCTTTGCAGCTTTCTGGCTAGCTGACACAGGAACTGCCTCTTAGTGATTTTTATAAACTGAAGAAATTTAGTAGTGGGGTAGGATCGCTGTGGACTGCTCTGTATTGTCCTGTTGCCTCATTTCCTCCATGAAAAAAAGAGAGATGAATTTGACCTAAGAGCTTAGTTTAAGCAGCTGAATGTTTGCGGTTACATCTGGAGGAACAAGCTGATCTGGTGGTTGCTTAGAACAACAAATTGAGTTTCTCAAAGATCTGTGTGCAATGGCACTTGTTGCCAGTGAGCATATTGTTGCGGGTGCGTATATGTGTGCGAGATGGAAACTTGAAGATATATCCCTGAAGTGCTGTGCTTGCTTTTTGTTCAATGTGAATGACTCAATTTTTTTCTAAGAGGTGCTCATCTGTCAGCATTGGTACTGGCCATCTCCAAAGGTTTCATGCTAGAAGGATCTACAGAACTTTTATTACACCCTATACACAGAGACACACAACAGTCCCCAGCACATTTCACAGCTTCCAGTAGCAAGGCTTAGACCTGTCATGAAAACCAAAAGCCACCACCATAATGTGCTACAGGAAAGGGGCTGGAGTAATCAAGAGTGCTACCAGCTTTTTACTTTGAAATTTACTTTCCTGGCAGGAAGAATTTGTTAGATAAATTTCCCAGGTGGCCCTGGAAAAGGGACCACACATAAAAAGATGAAAATCAACCAAACAAAGCGCTTTCACACTGGGGCAGGAAGGAAGGAAGAAGAGGAAATCCCTCCTGCCCTAAACCCCTCCATTTGTTTTAACCTTGAGCGTGTGAATCACCTCTTCTTCTCCCAGTGATCCAATATTCAGTCCATGAAGGAACATAACGTTTGTCCTTTCAGTACATGAACCTCAAACTCTAGCACTAAGTTAGATAAACCCATTCATTTTTGTAAAATTGAGGTAAGAAAGGGATCCAGGAAGAAGGTTGGCCATGTAATAAATTAATGGATGTTGCTGTTGTTCAGTTTTCCCTGGATGGCTCTGAATCACTTGTCTGGGCAAGCCGTGGCTTGGAAGACTACAACTAAAGTTATCACAGACAGATGAGTAAAGGCTAGGAGACTTTGGGGATACTGGCTGGGCTGGCTTTCAGCTGGGTTGTAGTCTAGAGTCTGACACAATACCTGAATCATCATTGACTGGACTAGGTGTTGGACTTGGCCCTGGGGAAGGAAATTCCACCTTGGAAATGCACTGCTAACATCTCTGTGGTGGTAGGAGAAATAACAGACCTTGACATTCCTGTAGGCGGCCATATAGCACCAGACTGCGCTCCTGTCAATGTTAGAAGTTGCCCTGGATCACTTTTTGGACAGCACACCTGTTAGGGACAAGTTTGTACAGAAGAAAGGGGAATAGTTATTATTGTTGCCTAAAAATAAGCACAGTATTAAGCTCCATATTACATTTAAATGTAGTCCCAGTCATTGGTCACTTCCTTCCATGACCTTGAAATCTAGCATTTGAAATGGTGTTTTCCAGGCAGTTGTAGGGGTTTAAATTTCTTCTCCCAGTTCCTTTCTGCTTCCCTTCCTCCTGCCCTAGAGAAAATAAGCCAAAATAGCTCTGTATCTATTGATGCTTGAGATGTTGTCATTGTATTACACAGAAATCTGACTTCACAGTCTAGCTTCCAAAAGCAATGAAAGATTATGTTGCAAAGTTCAAGTTAGAGATATTTCTCTTATTCCTTTCCCAGAAATAGTGTCTGCTGATAAAATTTCAGTGGAAATCTGTAGTGAGGGTCCTAAGAGAGGTAATCAGGCTCTAACACCAAGGAGTGAACTCTGTAGAGAAAAACCTTGTGTAAAAAAAGCTTTAGCTGAGGTGGAAGACAGTTTATTACAGATGCCTGTGTGCTGTCAGAGTTTCAGCAGGAGGTCCCCGAGGACCTTCTGCAACTTGTTAAACATAGGTATTTCAGGAGCATGAGAGTGGAAGGCTGAGGGACTGGGAAACTTGTTTTCAAAAGCTGCTTTGCAATCAAGAAGAGAGGCAGTGGTCCTGGAGGAAAAAATATCTCAAGCTGTACGTGGATGGAAATATTTATTCTGTTTCAGGACATTATAACTGGTATATTATGCCACACTCATAACGTTTTTCACTTCAAGTGCTAGGGGAGAGCAATCCAGGAGTATTTTGTAGCTGTGATTCCTCCTTTTTTTTTTTTTTTCTTCCAAAATAGCTGAGACCTTGTGCATTCTTGAAAAAAGGGCTGCTAATAATACATACATATAGTAATTAACATATTCTTAAGTAAATAAAATTCTCTCTTCAGAATATGTTAATGAACTGTAGGGGGGAAAATTATCTTTGGCAGGAGCACTGCAGAGGTATCCAACAGCAAGGGCAAGGTTGAAAGACTTTCTGGAGTGGTTTGCATAGCCCTCAACCACTAGCTGTTTGATCAAGATCCAGAAGTGCTGTTTGTCACACTCCTGGTGTCCTGGCCAAATGCTTCCTTAGGTTTTTTGATGCTGCCTATTTAATGCCATATTATCTTTATAACATAATCACACTAAATGATACTTGTTACTATATAACATTCTGTAAAAAGGCGGTATGTCTGAATAGCATATAGTCTAAAGAAGCAGCAAAGAACAACCAGGAGGGGAGAAATGAGAGAAGTGAGGAAAAAGATCCCATATGCAAAAAAGTTGTGAGAACAACCGTTAATGATTTTTCCTTTTTCATGGTAAATACAAATAAAGAAGAGTTGTGGTCATGCTGCCTTGTTCTAAATGGATACTCCTGCATTTTGCAGAAGTGGCTGCACAGCCTGGCGTGTAAAAGTGATTTTTGCTGATAAATCAGTGGAAGCAAATAAGACCTGCCAGGCTGAAGCACGCTTTTTCCCATGGTCATGCAGGGAGTCAGTTTAGAGATTGGGACTGGGACCCGCGTCTGCCACCAGCTGCCTGCTGCGGTTGGAAAATCTGTATAGACTCATAAATACTAGAAAAGGAAGGAAAAGACATTTTATCAAACACATAAGAATGTGCTTTAAATTACTGAATGTTGCCCAAGAAACAAGATTTCAGTCTCCAACCTTCAAAACAGATGATCCTGCTGTTTATGGGACTTGTTCCTGTTCAGAAGCTAATCTAGTGCTGACAGCTGGAGGGAAGCGGTTGGGCACTTGCAGGGTGATTTCTGTAAGCTCGGCAAGCTTTTAGACATATGTTATCCAACACAGCGCTGTAACATAGTGATTAAAACAGACGCAATAAACAAAGTGGTATTTTGAGGTATGGAAATGGTCTTGCCGGGAGGTTTTCAAGATGCGATTGGACAGGGTGCTAGATAATCTCATCTAGGTTCCCCTTCCCATGAAAGGTTGGACCAGATGATCTTTTGAGGTCCTTTCCAACTTGGGCTATTCTATGACTTGGGGAATGTTGGATCAAATTGGTTAACCTTTGAAATTGATATGACATAATTTAGTATTCTGGTTGCAGCCTTCAGTATTTTTGCAGCATAATTATAGGGGTTGTTTTTGTTAGAAGTGATGATAGATATGAAAGTGGGACATCTCTGCTAACTTCTGGTTTTCTTCAGGGATGGTTCTTCAGCTGTACTGCTTGATTTCACTAAAGTGAGGTGCAGCTGGAGATTAATCTCAGATGTCTACACCTAACAATGTCAATGAAAATGTTCTTTGTGGGATTTTAATATCGGCACACCTTGTAATCAGAAAYGCTATCCTGGGAGAATTAAAATAAGTGCCAGGAATCTTCAATCAAGCAGGTTGATGGGATTATGTCTGTAGATAATGAGAAGTAGCTGTTGAGTAGTAAATTGAAAATGGTGAAGCCTGAAAGACAGAAGTCCTTGTGAGCAGAAAATGAAAGGGCCAGACGACTTGGTAATGGTAGTAGATTATTTCCCAGTTCACATAAACTGGTAGAGATGTCCCAAATTTGGTGCAGTAAACAATAAATGATAGATAAATAATGAACACAAATGTTGAAAGGGAATTTCGAAGGGAAAAGTCTCAACTAGACAGCCAGACTATGAAACCAGTGGATTGGAAATGCTGCTGGTACCCTGCCAGCCTCTGTGCCCCTGCTAATTTGAAAGGTTTTAACACTGTATTTTCTTCTTCTTCACACATAGGCTCAGCTCCCCAAGAAGACGCTGACAGTAGAATTATTAATATCATGGTGTGTCCCTTCCTTAGGTAGGAGGACGGGCTTTGAACTGGGAGAGGAATTTAGTAACGTTTATTGAATTGAGCCCTGCCAGTGCAATAATGATGTGTTGTGCCAGTTTGCTGAACGCGGCAGGTTTGGGGCTTGCAGTGCTGCCCCCAGCTCAGACTGGGGCATTTGGGGCATGTCTGGAAGCCCACGTGTCTGTGGAAGAGGACTTCAGTGTGAGGAATCAAACAAGTGATGCTTTGTTTGTGGGGTGTAGCTGTCGCTGCTATTTTATTTGTGGGTTTAGGCCAATATTGTGTCAAATGTACAAAGTTTAAAAAAAAAAAAAAATCCGTGTTCTTTCAGTTTTATGAAAATGCTCAAAGTATGTTAAAAAAAAATAAAACTGAACTCTTCTTAAACCAACCTAGCCAAGATTTGATTGAGAAGAGAGACCCATCAGCCTTCAGGGCTTGCTGGAGTTTATCCAAGCAGTGGCTGGGAATAGAACATGGACAGCCTGCCAGCCTCAACCACAAAGCTATCTTTCATCACTTGAAATATAGATGTAATAAGGAGTGCGGACCATGGGAGGTAGGAAGACCTAAAAATAGTCACGTGCAACACTAGCTTTTATATATGTATCTATATCTCTATATATGTGTATATTTAAGATAGGTATATATATTCACACACATTATTACTCCTATTGATCAGGATCAGGGTATGAATAAGATGAATCCAGTAACAGTTTACACCCTTTTCTTTGTAGGGTGTAAAGGTTACAGCCTTTAAAAGACTTCCCCTTTTAAATTATTTCGTGAACCTTTTAAGTGAAAAAAAMCCCTTTTTTTATATATGCCTTCGTGATTGCTTTGTGTGCAATGCTGTCTTACCTTTTAAAAACAAAACAAAAACCACCAACAAAAAAAMCCCAAAAACAAACAAACAAACAAAAAACCCCCAAAAACCCAAAACAAAACAAAAAAACCCCAACCAAACAAAAAAAAAACCCCAAACCAAAACCAGAATACTAAAGAAACGGACATAAGCTTTTCTTCTGCAATGATCATTTGTACTTGTATTTGAGTTTTTAAAATTTTGTTGGTTGTTTATTTGTTGGGTTCTTTAAAACAACTTGTGTTCACTTTTCTTTAGGCAAATTTTCTTTCTAGTATATATTTAAAGTGCTGTTGCCTGTGATCAGAGACTTCGAGAGCATACTTTTCTTTCCGGTGTGGGTAGATTATTTTAAATTATTATTGACATGGCAAAATTAGGAAGTAAAACTTAAACTCTGTGTGTGCTCTTATTTGGTTTGGTTTTTTGTTTTTTTTTGTTTGTTTGTTTGTTTTTGGTTTTTTTTTTGGGTGTGTGGTGTGGTTATTTTTTGTAAATATTTCCCTGTGGTGGAAATCAAACACTTAATCTTAAAATAACTGCACTCTCACTGGGTGCATCCTATATCCAGAATTGCTATTTTCAAGCTTCTGCCTGTTAAATAAACTGAACTTTTATCATAAATGGCATCTATTTCAGAGCCCATTACCACATGGCTTCCACTGAGCTAGTGGATGCCACAATAAAACAGCAGGGCTTTGACTCCAAGCATCTTGCATGGCTCTGATGAGAGGTCCCTGAGCTCCATCATCAGCAGAGGGATGCTGGGCACCCCGACCGCCAGCCCTTTCCCCCGTGGCTGCTCTGCTGGCAGCCCCAGCCCACGCTGGAGCATCCTTCCCTGATTGCTGGGCAACCTGCAGTTGTTGTGACAGCTGATGAAACAGCCTGGCTGTCAGGTAAACGGTCCAACTGTATTCCAAAAATCCTCTGTAGTTTAAAAGTCTGACTAATCTTTCCGCCATGAACTAGCATAATATTGTGGATGCAACTATTCCTAAAGCGTTCATGCCAGTCTGCAAATGTCCATGTTGCTCGTACCCATTACATTCAGCCCCCAATCACAGCATGTCTCTGTAAATGAAAATGGGTAGATAAACTGGTTTAATTTTCATTAAGCTGACAAATACATTTATCACATTCTTTACAGTGAATTTGTGACTCTGTGTCAGGTTTCTGCATCCCAATATACTTATTTAAAAGTATATATTTTCTGGCAATGCTGACCTACTTTAAATGCTGTGGGGTGCTGTTACCTCCACTTTTTTTCGGCAGCTGGTTGATACCAGCAGAGATCTTTGTACTTCAGCTTCTAAACCTTTGATGACATTTTAACTGCTCATTACTGTATGTAGGCAGCCACTTTATCCTTTTCTAGCTGGGCTCTTGCTTCAATTCAGAGTTAATGGTTACTATTTATTGCATACTTTAAACAGTATTGCGTGCAGCAAAGTTGCTATGTACATGTCGTACCTTAGAAAACCCAGAATCCCTAACATGAAGAACATACTGTCCCTAGCCAGGCTGTGCAAAGGTGTGAGTACATGGGTAATTTACGTGTGCCCTGGAGTCACAGGGACAACTTAGATGAAATAACTCAACATCCAGCATGACTGAGCCCTGAGATAGGTGACAAATAGTCATGAGGTTCAAAGAAAATAAAACATGCTGTGCAGCGTGCAAGAGCATCTTAATTCCTGGATAGTTGTGCTGTGATGTTATTGTAGTGGGATGTTTTCTTTTGGGTAAATAATTAGTGCTCTCCAGAGAGCTGCATATGTGCTGTAGCATTATATGTACTCAGCCAAAAACTCTAAGCCAGGCTTAAAATATTATAGACGATTCAGGTGTGGCTGGTTTTATGTGGAGCTAATTACCATCACCTTTTTCTGCTTGCTGCCTCATTGTTCCACCCCATTCCTCTGGCTTTTTTGGCACTGACTCCCCCATCCCCATTGCTGCCACAGCCCCCAAGAGCAGTGCATGTTGCCCAGGGAGGGAGCACGAAGCAGCCTGAAGGCAGAGAGGTCAAGGAGGCGGCAGCAGAGCTGAGGCATCTCCGTTCATCCATGCTCCCGTTGCCATGTCCTCACAGAAGTGCTGGTCCTTAGAGGTCCCACTCTGGGACCAGTGAAGCTGGAAAGTGATATTGCAGAGTACATGTTTTCATAGATTCCAATAAAGAGTCTTGGGTACGCACACAGATATACAAGGATTTTACGCTGAAGCCCGTGGTTGGAGCTCTTACTCTTAACCCACCAGTTCCTATTCCCATGTGGTTTTCTCCCATTTCTAGATGCTGCAGTATCATCCTTCTTCTGTTGTCTTGTGGGACTATTTCTGTCCTACAAGGGTGTTTCTCAGCCAAGCCCTTAAGGGGTATGCTAGAAGCAGGGTAAGACCCGTCTCCTGTCTTTCAGGACTTTTAAAATTCAGTGTCTTTGTTAGAGAAGAAAAGCTCTGGACTCTCTGAGCTGGCTGACAGGGTGTAATTCAGGTCATACCGAGTCACAGATTGCTACTCTTGAGTTTTGCACACTTCTGATTCAAAACCTCCCAGAGCATTGCTGATACCAGCGTCACAGACCCGCTGAATGAGGGACCACCGAATCTCCAACATTAATTTTGCTCTCAGATTTATTCTTCCTTGGAGATCAGGACAACTCTGAGGGACTTCACCCCCATCACAGAGGATTACAGTCCAAAGTGTCAGTCCTTTACCCCATAAGTTATTGGATGCTGTGTCCCAGCCCAACCCTCATAATTCTTTCCTGTCGCTCAGAGACCTCTGCTGACCCCAGACACAGCACAGCTCTGCACTGGCACCTCTCCAGGAGTGCCTCCAGCCTCCTCCTCCCCACCGTCATACAGGAAAGAGGCTGCATCCCTCCATCTGCATAGCTCTAGACAGGGATGAGGTGGGAAAGGTGGTGGGAAGGGTCAGTGCGGAGCAGGGCACAAGGCTGCTTTTGTGCAACCTCCAATACTGTCATTGTATGACTACCTAATCATTTCAATATCATTTGCATTTGGGTATATATGTAAATATAGAGAAAAAAGTCCTCTGCTTTAGTCCTGCTGAAGAACTAGATATATTAATTCGAGCATGTAGCTATCCTGCTTTTGGTACCCGAGCTAGCCGAGGCATCTCTGGTGCAGTGTGATCCACCTTCATTGCAGAGGCTTGTGGGGTGCTTCCTCCCCCGGGAGAGATGGGCACTTACTCACTGGGGCTTGGTGTTTCTCACATGGATGGTCTCCTTCTGGCTTGTCAACAGTGAGTCAGGAATCCCAGCTATTTGGTTCATTGCTTGGTAGATCATGCTGAAAAATTGCAAAGAAAAAACTGTGACTGTTTGAGATGAATAAAGGAATAAACTGTGGATTTTGGTTTTCATGGGTTGTTTCTCTCTGGTCCTCTCTCTTTCCATTTTCTTCTATCTCCACCACCCTGATTTCCAATTTTTCCTGATTTGGGGGGATGGACTCCACAGTTCATCCCTACCTCTTATTCTTGGGGCTTAATGCTTTTTTTTCTTGTACTCCCTTTTCCAACCCTTGCAGATCACAGCTGTCCTTTGCCAAACATCAACTCTTGAGAGACTACTTTGGGTGCCCTACTAAGAACTGGTGTAGTTTATGGCGCAGTTCAGGAGTTTTCTCTCCCCTTGGGCTCCAATGGTCTTCCAACCACTGCTGTCACTTTTCCTGCCCTTCAAGGAGTTGCTTCTCTCACCCAAGCATCTCTCAAGTGCGTTGGCTTCTTGGCTGCAGGCTGCTGTGGTGCACATCTCTATTGTGCATTGCTTTTGATTGCTGTTCCCTGTGCTCAGCTGGAGCAGGGATAGGGCAACCGTGAATATGATGCCTGCATTCCTTGTAAAAATATGAAAAATCTTTCTTAATTATGCACTGAACAAATGCCCTGCCCTGCCATGCAGAGCTCTGGCTCACTGTGTGCTTCGGTAATCGCTATATGCTGCCATGTTCCTAAGTGGTATCTTCACAGACAGTAGCTCCAGTGATTTCGTGACACTGCTTGCTTAGTAAGAACAAGGAAATTATAATGGAAACAGGCCCCATGAAGTCATCTAATTTATGTAGTACTTACAAAACCACCAGATCTTTGTGGAAAATTATAGAATATAAATAACACCAACCAATAGCCAGGCATTTTCAGTCTCCTCTGGGAAATTGTGGAAGGTTGCTGTACTGCCAGTTTGAAATTTATGATACTTTAGGCTTGTACTTGGACCAAAAAGATGAAATAGAGTTGGTGTTTTGGAACAGCTCAGGGCAATTGTGCAGGAATTGTGTGCAACCAAATCTGAAGCTGACCGAGGGTCTGGCTCTGAATTTTTGCAAACCAGAATCGTTAAACTCTTCAAATGGAAAAACAAGATACAGCTGGTACAACACTGACTCTGTTTCAGTTGGGCAAGTAATTTTGTAGCTTTACACTGGTGAAAATGTGATAGTCATGAATCTGCTTTCCTCATAGTTTGGTCTTTGGACCATAAGTGAGTGTTTGATTCACTGTCAAAGGCACAAGTGAGTTTTGGTGATTTTTCTCCCCCAGTGTTAGTGCCTGGTAAAGTGTGAAAATCGTATGGTCAGTCCAAATATGTGAGTGATTTAGAAGTGCTTCAAAATGAAATCTTTTTTAAAGACATGTATTTATAAAATGAGAAGTGACTGCTGAGCTTGAAATGCAAAGAATTAAGAATTTWAAAAAAAATTAAGAAATCTGAAAAACCTATTTGCATGGAAAGTTGATTATATAAAGCATTTTCAGGAGGCTTATAAATTGTCCTTAATACATAAGGAAACTGCTAGAATTTTGGATCCCTTTCGTACAGACTCCTAGAACTTGTCAATAAGGAACGGTTGAAAATATAATTTAATAACTTTATTTGGGTGATTTCACACGTTACRCCATCTTGTGCAAGATGATGGACACTAACTCACTGCTGCTTTTTGTCACCGAGGCTGCTGCATTTCAGTCCTGAGCCTCAGGATCTCCGATCAGAGCAYGTGCACTTGAAATCCCAATTTGAAACAAGGTATTTATTCAGAAATCAGTTTGTTTTTTTCTCGGATCTTCACTAGTCGCCTAGCCAGCCACATCTGAGCAYAGGTATTTGATCTAGGAATATTTCAGTCATAAGAGAGGTTTTAATTAATTAATAAAGAATACATAAATATTTGCATAAATGTGATTTGACACCTCAGGCCTGTAGATTCAAGAATAGCTTGGGCTTCTTTGGCAGGACACATCAACATAAATGTGAGTAGTCATTAAATAATGGTAAGAAATTATAACAATAAACCCCCCCACCTATTTTTCATCCCAGAAGGGTGAAAGAAAATGGCAAAATATTCAATGTTTTTCATGGTGTCCTGGTTCCAGCTGGGATAGAGTTAATTTTCTGTCTAGTAGCTGGTATAGTGCTGTGTTTTGGGTTTGGTATGAGAAGAATGTTGATGGCACATTGGTGTTTTAGTTGTTGCTAAGTAGTGTTTACAATAGTCAAGGACTCTTCAGCTTCCCATGCTCTGCAGGGTGCACGGGAAGCTCRGAGGGAGCATAGCTGGGACAGCTAGCCTAGCTGGCCAGTAGGGTATTCCATACCATATGATGTCAGTATATAAACTAGAAGGCGTAGTCCGGGAAGGGGGSATCGCGGCTCGGGGACTGGCTGGGCATCAGTTGGCGGGTGGTGAGGAATTGCATCGTGCATCACTTGCTTTGTATATTCTATTATTATTATTATTACTACTACTACTACTTCTTCTTTACTTTATTCTAGTTCAATTATTAAACTGTTTTTATCTCAACCCATGAGTTTTCTCACTTTTACCCTCCTGATTCTCTCCCCAATCCCACCGGAGGGGAGGAGTGAGCGAGCGGCTGCGTGGTGTTTAGTTGCTGGCTAGGGTTAAACCACAACACATGGATGTCAAAAACTGGACAGAATCCAAAAACTAGTTCAGCAAATATTTATGAAACGGTATCTAAGCCATTAACTGTTCTGCTTATCTGAGATGTAGTTGTGCAATCTGTTTCTCCTGCTTCRTACTCCTTATCCAAAGGTGGGGGAGGAAAAGGCATGTTTTCGAGGTAGAATTTGTGCCAAATCAGCCTTTGAGACCAGAACCAGTTTTGAAGATTAATTTTAAAAAAACGCCTTAATAGGTCTGGGTCATTCTTGAAATTGGCTATATCAATTTGAGCCCTGTGAGTGATTTGAAAGGGATGATTTAGGGATATGGGACATTTTCCTGGCTGTTAGTACCCCTTTTATTTGATCTGGTCTCTAATCAGAATAATCCTTTTAAGTTAGCTATACATGGAAGCATTTGAGCTGAACCTTGCTTTGCAGTGTGGCTTGTAGGAGGATCTCTTTTATTCCAAGATGAATCCAATCTTCCCTTTTGCCCTCTCTAGGTCAGCCACAGATGCCTTCCTTTCTCCTACAGCTGAAGTAGGAGAGATGCAAATATGTTTTGCTTGCTTCAGCTGGGTGACTGGTTTCTCTGGTACCCCGAAACAGAATTGAAAAGGAAGCTTGTTTATTTTCCTAAACTATTTGTATATTCTGCATGCATAAAATATTCATTTAGCTGGGGAAAAACCTTCTAAATGCTAAATATTTGTTCATTTCTGTGTTAAAAAGGGCTGCCACTGTGCTTGTCTTAAAATGGTTCAAGTAATAGCTGCCATTTGTGAGTGAACAGTATGGACCATTTTCGGCTTTTTTGCTCTGATGGGACTTGTTTTATCAGATGGAAGAGCACTTAGCACGCTGAGGGAAGTGAGGGCAGCGGCCGTTTCCTAAGACGTGCTCCCTGCCTGGCACACGAGGGGCATCAGCTGGACCTCACCTCTGTTGCTGCTGAAGAAAGCATACTGCCTGGCTTCAGTGATATTTATCATTTGATTTAGACAGAATTAAGGGCAGCGTTGGTTGCACCCAGTTGCAAAGGGTGCAGGGTCCTGCAATGAATAGGATGCATAAGCCAAGCCCACCTCACTGTAATGATTTAGTGACTGGTAGCCATTAATTAAAGCAAACCATGTTAAAGAGTATTTCAATACATCATCACAAATGTTGTTTTGAAATGGCCAAGAAAGGATTGGCAATGCTTCATGGCTCAGGATCTGGCCACCTGTTTCTCCAGAGAGGTGTCAGTTCATTGTACGAGTATTTTGATGCCTTTTGTTAAAATATTGGAAGCTGCAGAGATGATCTTTCTGCCTTCATGTTAGCTTTGTTCTACCAGAGGTGACCTCATCTGTGGCAGCCTTCGATAGCGTCTTGGCCAAGGATATGGCCCCATGGTCTAGGGAGTGATTTCTTTGCCAGTAAATGACACTGCGAGATTGTTTGGTGGAATAATCAAAGATGAACATGATTATAAAGAGGGATTTTTCAAATAATTCTTGATGAAGAAGAAAACTCAGATCCCCACCATCCCTCAGCTCCTACTGGGAGAGTTTGCATTGCTCTGCTAGCACTTGCTCACGTGATAATAGCTATTATCTTTATTTTTAACGGTAATGTTATACTTTGTGCTCGGACACTGTGTTTTCCCAGTGAGGTCTTTATAATAAATTACAAAGTCAATTAAGTCTTCCTCTGTTCATGCTGCAGATGGGATAACTTAAGCCCGGAGATATAATGTGACTTTTGTACAGCTACAAAGTGGACTTGTGGTTAAGTGGGGAACAGGGCTGTTATGGTGCAGCAGATACTCCAGCAGTTGAAAATGCATCTGCTGCTCTGTGCTGCCTTCCCCCAAGTGTTTGATACTGAAGCAGACGCAGCCTCAGTTATCTGAAACTTCTGCTATTGAAAACAGGATCTYTTTTTCTTCTGATCACATTAAAAACGTCTGTGGTTATTTGAACCCTCCAACTTCCCTGGTGTACCCGCAACATTTAGCTAATGCACCCAATACGGCGCTTCATTACCTGCTTGTACCGTCCGTGCGCATCGCTGGCCCCCGTCAGAGTTAATGTGGCAGGTTGCTGCAGTCGTGTAATCGAATCCTGCGATGCCTAAAGCATTTTTGGCAGGCAGCCTGCAGCGAGGGAGAAAACCATCGCCTACCTTCTCCTGCGTTACCTACCGCTCCTGCCATCCTCTCGCAGTGCCGTGATGGGAAGGAGGAACACACCCAGCCCTGGTCCCCATCTGTTGCAGCATCGGCTTCGGTAGCAGAGCCCGAGATGTTTAAATGCGCTTGCCTTTAGGGAAAAGCTTTGAATGCAGTTCTTCAATGGACGTTTCCAGCCAGACTGCAGGATTTTTCAGAGCTGTAAGTCAGAACGGGGCTTGATTGTGGGTTTCTTTGGATTTTTTTTTTTTTTTTTTTTTTTTTTTTTTTTTTTTTTTTTTTAAATTCATTTATCTTAGCAGGGGGAATAGGTTGTGCATTCATTTAGGTGGACACCCGAGTGCACTGCAGGACTCTGCCGAGAGGCAGGCATTCTTCAGGCTGTGTAAGAAATGCATGGTTCTTGGGTATTTTGGGTTTTTTCCATCGTGTTTTCTCTCTTTTGTATGCACGGCTGGCACAGGGCTGTTGTCCTGTTTTTAGAGCATTTAATTACAATAGATACTCCAAGGCTGAACAAAATGTTCTTTTATCTAGTTAAAGAATGTAGCTTGGAGGTTTTTTTTTTCCTTGCATAACTTTTCCTTAGTGTTTTGGAAAGAGAGATTATCTTTTTGGGGGTGTTTATTTAATTTCAGCCTAAAACCATCTGGTCTCTGCATCCTGCAATGCCTGGTTTCTCATACTGCTCATCTCAGAGCAGCCTGAACTGCTGGGCAACTAATTGCCGTGGCTAGTCATTGCAATCCCCAAATCGCAGGTTTTCGGTAACTCCTCTTTTGCTATTGATTTTAATTTGATATTTGATGAGATTTTTCAGGATAAAGAGGCATATTACAGGCTTCATGCATTCTTCTTGCATTTTTCCCTTTCTGCTACCAGACTTAATGCTGAGCACACGCAGTTTGCGCTGCAATTAATGGACCTGTGAGATAATGAATGGCCGATAACGACGAGGCTGACTCTTTCCTGGGATCAGACCCAAAGCCTGAAGCGTTTAAAGGTGCTCCTTTAGTGGGGTGATGGGAGGGGTTTGATGAATAGCAACTGAAATTTATTCTAGTATAAGATGCAGGGTATTTTGCCAGCATCTTATGTGTTTTGCTTGTTGGTCACCGTCTTTTAGCTGCTGTTATAGGCCACWGGAGAGATTAGGATATCTGCCTTTGGGGAAGAGATTTCACCCTCAGCATTATGCCCCGTATAGGCTGAAGAGTTGGGAGTCTAGGAGAGGCTGGAAAGCAGAGGCTGCACTGACTTTGAGCAGCCCTGGGAGGTGAGAGAAACCTGAAGTTGCCAAAATTGGGAGTCTGGGGGRCAGGAGCATCTGTCAGAAGAGGGAACAACGGGCAAGAGGATGAAACGGATCCTGCTGACATGGGGCCAACCCTTGATCCAAAGGGAGGCAGTGGGGAACCCAGCAAAAGAGGACTCTGTTGCACTTCAATTTAGTCCATTTTTATTAATGGGAGTGGAATAAAAATATATTTATTTTGAAAAATGCCACAGTTTGAAATAAACACAAAAAAACACCCCCCCAAAACCCACCCCATCTATCTGTACTAGGAGTCTGACACTTATCAAGAAGAAATTAGAAGAATCAAAAGCAATGTTGTTGCAAACCTTTAAAGGCAAAGGTTGTTGGAAATCACCTGTAGCCAGAGTTTGCTTCAGGCAGCAAACAGTCACTGGTTTTCCATCAGGAGGAGAAAATCCCTGTGTCATTTCAGCATGTTTGGCCACCCAAGTAGGTCCAGTGACAAGCTGATTTGGAGCCAAGAAATATTTAATCGTCTTAAATTTAAAAGAAATAGCAGTAAAAAAGCTATAAGAGCTTGTTATCATGTCTGTATACACACATTATATGATTATATATGTTTGCCATATATATTCTCCTATATGAGAGCATGTTTTATATGTGTGTAAAAAAAAATGATGCCCTGTGAGATAAGCTCTAGCATGTCTACATCTGGGAGGACATAGTCACCAGTGAAGTCTGTTTCTGTTTCTCACTGTAGGTGCTAATGCTTTAGCTTTTAGAACTGATATATATTTTGGTAAACTTATCCTCTAGTAAGAGACACTTATCTAATAGGTATTTATTGACTTCTAGTGCCTGATTGCAGTTCTAAGTCCAATTTCCATTCCTAATAGAGCTCAAAATAAATGTTAATAAAACCTGGATTTAAATGCATACTAATAGTTGTACAGCTATTTGATACATATAGATAGAAATTAATGTTCTTGATGAGAAAAAAATAGCCAATGTTTTTTAGGGCCATATTACTTGCATGAACTTAATTTTTGGTAGTGAGGAAAAAAATCAGTATTTTCCTATGAAAATAAAAATAAAAAGCAAAGCAAGAATAAAAAATGTTATTATGAATCAAAATTTCCTGCTTATGGATTTAATTCACCTTGAGAAAAAAAAAATTGGTTTGGTTGTCTTTTGCTGAGTTTTGTTTCCTGCTTGGGTGCTTGTTTGTTTTGTGGGAGGTTTTTGGTGATGCTCCTTGGCAGGGCGGGTGTCTGTACCGGGGTGAACCGCAGGCAGAGGCTCTCCCTGCGCCTTGGTTTGGTAATTCCAGTGTGAGCTTTATTTTTTTGTGACAAATGGGTTTGGACTGTCTGACACATGGCTTGGAGCAACAGCCAGTTATAAAATGGCCTCTCCCGCGCCAGGCTGGTACTCTGCCCATCTGTCACCGTGTCCAGGGTGTCCTGCTAACTTGGAAGTGTTTCCCACACTCTCTGCGCAGGATCAAATGCTTCTTGACACATTTTGATGCACAAACTGCCAGCCAAATCAAATGCAGATTTGCCTGTTTCAGCTCACCAGTGTCTGCTGGGTTTCAAAACCATTGCATAGGGCAGAAATGACTTTTGGCAACATCTATATGTAGATATCAAGCTTAAGTTTTCAATTGGATTTGCCTGAATGTGTGTTTGCTTGTCTTTTCTCCACAGCATGTTCAGGTAGGTCTGTTGTAATCGTGGTGCTTAAATGGGCACATGAAGAGTAAGATGGTTAAAATCCGAAGACTATTACTAAATGAGCCGGAAGTGAATATGGCTCATTCATAAGGTTTTTTTCCCTGCACTGGATCTAAACTAGGAACAATTTCTGGAAAAAAAATAGTAGATACCAATGAAAGCCATAGCCCTTGAAAGAAGCCTGCAGTTTATTTGGGGAAATATCTGCCTTAAAATTTTAGCGTTGCATGTACAGTAATTAGAAAAAAACTCACTGTGTGTTATTTCTGTCCTTCCCTTTCCATATGAGGTTTATTTCCAAACTGGACCCACTATGAAAACTTATTTTAAGTGATGGCTATTTCAAGTGAGAGTGAGTAATCCCTTTGTTGTGTTCTTCCATTTGTCTCATTGTTCACAAGATTTTCCAGATGGGTAAATATTTTATCCATCTTTCTTGCAAAGATGGTCACTGGTGTCTTCTAACACCTTTTTCCGAGCAGAGCTGTGATGCTTTTTGAAGCACATCCCTTAAGAGAGCCTTAACAAGTGGCCAGGGCTTGGTGTGAGGAGCCTGGAAGTGCGAGATATACTATCCCTTGGACTTTTCCCTTAGATCATGCCAATGCTCTTAACAAGCATGCTTTTCTCAGCTGGCCTGTTTTCTTAAAATTTAAATTCCAGTTGTTTCAGCGGGACACAGCGGCTCCTTCATTTTCGCTCCAATGGGCACTTACCCCATCAAAGAGTTAACCCTGTTTGCTACACAGCAGCCAAAGCTGTGTAAAGAAAATGTACATTTTAGTAATACTTAGAAATGCCAACAGAACTTAGGACCTCATTGTGCTACCCATTGTATGGATGCTTATAGTGTGTCTAGACTGCAAGCAAAGATGTGATTGAAGCTAGGCTTAAATTAGCCTGGCTGAATCCTGACAGCCATACAACGGTAGGAGCGAGAAGCTCAAAGTGAGCTAAATTGCCGGAGTATTTACTCAGCCTCCCGCGGGGATTTTGCAGCCTACGCTAACCCGTGTGTTGTCATGGCTACACTTTTATCGGTGCTGTGCGGAGCTGGGTGAAAGCGAGCTGGTGTAAACCATGCTTGCGATTGCCATGTAGACATGCCCGTAGTAAGACACAATCCGTTGTCTGGACAGCTTGCTTTCTAAATAGAGGGAAAAAAAGGAAAATAAGTGATTTTATTCCTACTTTATAGGCAGCAAAGAGGGAGAGGTAAGATGCAGGGTTCATTTATCCTATGTTGGATCATGCGAAGTTTAAGCAAGTTGTCTAGCTTCTCCTATACCAGGGGAATGGGAACACATTGCCCTTTGGAGATGCTGGCTTTTCTGTGCTCTCTAGGCTGGACAAAAAGTGTGGGGTAGATGACTAGTGTTTTGGATGCCTGAAGTTAGGTGACAGATATCCCATCCTTGATGCCTTCCCGGAGGTAAACCAGAAAGCCAGAGCAGACAATGCAAGTCTTATCACTTGAGTCCATCTGTGAAGCTATTCTGGACTGGATATGCAGTTTGTAAAGCAGTTTGGATTCCCATGGGATGAAAGATGTAATTTATTAGTATTGAATGGCACGGCTAGCTGGAAAAAATAATAATGGTACCAAATCTTAGCATCTCTCAGCTCAAAGCCAAGGGTGGGACCTGAAGGACATACAGGCTGGATTTAGGGCAGAGTACTGTACTATGAATGTGATAACGTTTTCCAGATTATCTCTGAGAATTTTAGCTTTCTTCGGTCCTTGAGGGCTTTTTATGTTGCCAGCTTCAGCAAAATGCACCTTTAAATAAGGAGTTCAGAGGGTGAAGAATGAAGACATCCATTCTTTTGGGAAAAGAAAAAAAAAAGTTTATCCTATGAAATAAAGCATATTGTATATATTGGTCTCTTTTTACATGTGGTGCTAAAACTGTAAGAAAAGCTATAGCAAAGTGACTGTAAACTTTGTAGACATGAAATTGTTCTCTGCAGCTGCAGAGCGACATAGGAAAATGTGGCAAGAAAGCATCAAGAGGGGAATCTTCCCTCATCATAAGCTCCATGTGTTGTCCCCTTTGACCTCCCATTCAGGTCTTCAGCACACCAAGCACAGAGCCATCCTGTTCTTCCTTTCCTTGCCTAATTTCCTCTTTGCTTCTACTTTTTTTTTCTTTCTTTTTCAGTTGAGGGACTACTTGATGAGAACAGGTCCCTCACTTGCCTGGCTTTCCAGCTATAAGCTTTCTTCTAATTGTTAAGATTATTCACGGTTATTAACTGACAAGAATGTAAAGAGGAGGCAACAGGCAGCTGTCTTCCTAAATGCAGTGAACTGGAAAAAATAGTTGCAGTTCAAGTATTTATGGCAGAGATTTTCTGCCTGGTGTGAATGTCACCTTTTTTAGTCATATATATGCAAGGGAGAACCCTGCAAGTCCTTCTCAGATAAGGCCATCAGCTGGAGGTTTTCAGTTCTGATTTTGTTTTGTTTTACTTTTCCTTGAGGAAATGGTTTTTGAAGAAATTTGGCCTATAGGGAGTGGGGAAAAACATAAAAAATGCCTAACACAGTGACTTTTAAAGTAGCTGAAGTGTAGAGATGATTTAGAAAGCCTCGTGATGATCCTTGCTTTGAATCGCCTTCAGATTGCCCCCATGCTGCAGCGTCTCAAGTGTTTTCATTACATTATGGCAAAATCATCTTTTGTTTCCTGCAGTTCTGCTATTTCACTGTGGCTGAAGTTATGTTTTATAGCAAATGCGTGCTTTTCTCTGCAAATACATTGGGATCCTGTGTCTCGTTTATGTAAGACAACCATATAAGTATTGGAAAGCAATTCTGTTGGCACTGAGTATGTGCCATCTGAAGGGTAACATTTCCAGTCTCCTGCAGTCCCTCCCTATAGTCGTGTCTCTTGGTTGTTTCTTAATTCCCTCATCACTCATCTGATGACATTTTCCAGGTCTGAGGTATGTTATCTTCTGCTTTCACCTTGCGTCTCTTAACTTTGGGTGCTTCTTGGAGGAAATGTCTCACCAGAGAAAGGTTGTCTTCAGCTGAGCACCCAGGAATAGCACTTAATAATAAGTTTGTGTGGATCGTGGTGTCACAGGGAATATTGAGAATTTTGTTTTCCTCCCTGACTTRCTTTCTCTGCTGTTCTCTCACTTTCTGTCTCTTTTTTTTTTTTTAAATGACATTTTGTTATTTACACATTTGCTAGGTTGTCCATCTGCCATTGTAATAAACATGCTGCCAGTCACCGCGCTGTGCGGTTCGTAGTGTGAAGGAGCTGACAAACCAGGCTGTCGTGTGCATGGGGATCGTATTCAGGCTTTGTCAGAGAGCCCCTAATGATGGTCTGGGATTTACTGATGAGGTGGAGAGCAGTACCCTTTATCACAGCATTTCCCTACAGCCCTGAGCTCTCTGGACATTGTAGACATTATGGGGCTCCAGGCAGAACTGATTGCATCCCACCCCAGGCTATCTGTGCTCAGCTCACCTGCAAATGCTGAATCACCAAGAAGATACGGTGGTGTTTCCTGGCAGGAGAGCACGAGGCTTGAAAGAAAATTCAATTTTTTCCATGAACAGCGTAGGAATGTTTTCTAGTGATTTAAGTCTGAGATTGAGAACAAAACRAAAAACAGTCCACAGTCTCTTGGCGGTTTTTGTTGATGAACCTTGTCTACAGCCTCAGAATTAAAAAGGTGAATTTGCTGTAGACTGCTGGAGATTAATGCCTGTGAGGATCACTCAAGAGGTTTAGAAATGAAGAAGGATGTGCTGGGGGGCTGAGAGTATCCCATGATCAGGATAATTCAGGAAGAACAGCTTGGAAGACAGCTATTTTCAGGGATATCAAGGAGTTATTGGTTTCATGGCTCTCTTTATCCCCTTCCCCTAGAAATTATCAGTTTTAGCAGCTCTTTCAGACCAAGTGGTGGCAATCCAAGCCAGGCGACCCACGGGTGAGAACAGGGGAGAAGTGGCTTCAGTAGCTCTTTAGTACTTCGCCTGTTTGTTGTTGCAGCTGAAAGAAATGCCTTTAAATTACATGTAGGATGGTTTTCTTATGCGAAGTTTTCGTATGCAATTTTTTTGATATAGGACATTGAATAATCACCAGATGGATGGTGATTTTCACATGCCGAGATCTGGGTTAGATTTCAGACAGCCATAACCCCCTAACTTTTTAGATTATGCCTCTTGGGACTCAGTATTTCCCATTTCTTCCAGGCGTATCATTTAGGTTGATTTACTCTCTGTTATTTCAAATTTGATGCTGTATCCACCTTGACATCGAAGTGCGCACAGCTGGTCCTGCACAGTCACCCAAGTGACTTCTGGACCATGCTGCCTCTGGCATCTTCATGCTGCGGATAAAATAAAGTCTCTGTATCTCATTTCTATCATCTCAAACTCTCCAGACCCACTCAATCATTCCTTTTTAATATGAATAGCCTTAAAAGTAATAGCAAACAAATAAATTGGAATAGCCTTGTGAAGTACGAAGCTGGCTTGCACAAATCTAACCAGCTTTGTACATCTGTTACTGCCCACTCCCACTGAGTCATACCGAGACTTAGTCACCAGCATCCTCAGTCTCACAGTACGACTTATATATCTGTCTCCAAAACACATGCTGCAGTCTAGATGGCATGGGGGAGGGAGAAAAGCAAAGCAATGAGCAACCTACTCCTAAAGGAATAAAGCAATGTAGCAAGTCCTATTATACTATACTATGACTAGTATATCAAAACAACAAAAACAGAAGGACAGAAATTCCTGTGTATGTCAGTTTTGAATCTTTCCTTGTGCAATAATTGAGTGATTTGATATAAATCCTCAAAGGCTTCTAGATAGGATTGTTCTCAAAAAAAGAAATTTTTCTATTTAATCAGAGCTACCAAGCTATGCCCTCTATTCCACAGAGTTCAAACTTTGGATTCTGCTCACAGGCTATTAGCATATGTAGCTATTTGCTATTCACAGTTTTACATAGGCTTGTAATAGGTACAAATCCAAGGTTGATCTAAAAAAAAAATCTGCTGGTGTGCAGACTGAGCTGAAAGAAACCATTCACAGCTAATGTTAATAAAAACCCCAACTTTCTTTGTCCTTGGTAGGATAGTTGAAGTGCTCATAGCTCAGTAACGTTGGTGGAGGAGGAGACCCCGAGAGCCCTGTCAAGGTGTGAAGCTTTTAGCAATTTTTTGTGAGATCAAGGCTCTTGCCAGCACTCAGCTTAATTTCTCTGTATCTTGTTTTCTTTGTTTATTTTATTAAAGGAGCTGTCTCCCCATATTGAAAAGCTGTCTTAGTAAAGTGTCACCTCCTGCTTGAGTTATGTTGTAAAAAGAAACTGTAATGTCTGGCAGGCATTTCACATCCTTAAATTTGGTGCAATCCTAGCACATATGTAGAACTTAGTGAAGCAGAAAAATAATGTCTCATAGGTGACACCATCAGTAGTCAGGACTGCGTGATGCTACCTACGCTAGGACTCTGAAGTTGCTTATAGCTGAGGAACCCAGCTTTTCAGTTGAGATGGGCCATGGGGCTGCCGTGAAGCCATTCTGACCTGATTGACCTCTGAAACATTGCCAAAGAGTTGACCATGTTCATGGGTCATGGACCCATCACCATGGGCACAGGGCTTCACCTGACCATGTTGTTCATGGCCATGTCTTGTGTTTGAAGGGACAGTTGCAAAGGATGGCAGCAGGGAGCTGTTGTGAAATATTTTTTTGATACCCAGCCCTGAAATTTTGAACCACTGTTGAGCAGGGCCATAAAAAGGTCCTACTTCCTCCCAAAATACCTTGGAAATTGGTCTCTGACCTGTCAATCACAGCATGCCCCAGAGTGCCTTGCTGGCTCCTTGGCTTCAGCCATTGCAGAGAAGCTTTATCAGCCTGGCTGCCAAAGTAGCCTTGAAACAAAACAATAATAAAAAAAGAATCCTGTTTATTCTGTGTTGTTTACTGGATTCAAGGCTTTAGTGGTCTGTTATTTAAGCTTGCAGCCTCTGCAACAGAATTGCTGGAAGCCCTCTTCTGACACCAAGGTCTCCAACTGCAACAGCGTCCAGACCAGCGTGTCTGGGCAAGCCTTTTTGGCAGGAATCCTCCCCAGTAAGGAAAGGAACAGTGAAACTGGCAGGAAAAGGTGAAAAATGGCTTGGCTAACCAGATCTTGCTCCTGTTGCTATTTGGCTATGCTATCCCAGCCAATATATTTGCTTTCTGTATCCTAAAATGTGGTTTTCCTTCCTATTCTCCAAAACAGTTCTGAGAAAAGGTTCTTTGTTTTCCCAGGATATCAAAGAACAAAAATTTTATTCTTCCTTCTTTTCACATAATCCCAAGTATTCTGATATAAGGACTGTCAAAGGAAAAAGAGCTGGAATTAGGAAGGATCACCCTCTAGATGTAGGGGTAACCCAGATGAGAATCACCTTGGAGTTAGTCTCACCTTTGGAGGAGAAATTAGTGTGAAGAATCTGTAACCTTCCAAATATCTGTTTTCACCCCAGAGGAAAGAGGGAAAGAAGTGGTAGAGAAGGTAAGTGCACTTGCAGACAGAATTATCCTGACTTATACCCTGCAAAAACTAAAGCAGCAGACAAGCCTGTTAATAAAGTCAATTTAGTTGATTTTTAGATCTCTCAACCTCGTGTGCTATCAATAAGAAATGTCCTTGAAAATCGCCTGTTGAGTAGGTGTTGTGGGAGATTGCCCTCCCCAGGAGGGAGCCTGGCTGGTAGCAGGAGCACCGAGCCGGGGCTCTGCTGTGTCACAACTCTGTTGTCCTCCGGAAAAAGCTTTGATATCCCTGGGGCCATATTCTTCAGCGAATATAAGAGGAGCTGCCATGACAACCTCTTGTAAATAAAAGTGGATTGAAAACAAAATAAATCTGAAGCGGCTTTGTGGCTGTAAAGTAAATCTAAACTGCTCAAGAGGTCATTTTTTCTAATTGGGGATGGCAGGAGTGATGTCTGGCTGTCAGATGGCACTGGGCGATGTGAAGGACTGACTGAGGAACAGGAGCATGGCAGAAAAGCTAAAAAAATTTTACAAAACAGACTGCATACTCTTAATTCCAGGTTAGCAGCACTAGGAGCTGCAGTCTCTGGTGACCTTTGTTCCTTACAGCGATGGTCATAGACTGCGGTCTCTACAGAAGTTGTCTCTCCGAGGATATAATGCAGGACTGATGGATATAGGGAGTGATGCCGTTCGTTCTTCAGCCAGGGCTCTGCAGTCTCAAATGAGAAGCACTCTTCCTTGTACCAACATGTCACTGTACGCCTTTGGCAGAAGTTTTTAAAATGTCTCTCCAGAACCATGTGAGTTTCCAGGGCACTTATTCTAAGCGCAGTAAAGCAGAGCTGGAGAGCAAGAAAGCTGTCTAAGAACGGTTTCAATCCCAGGTTAATGGCAGAGCGAGCCTTCAATGTGTATCAGTTGGCATAAGACAGAGCAGTCAGATATGTGATAAGGGCTAGGGCTGCACCATTGGCCTGTCAAGAGTACTGTGGTGTTTTGCAACACTTTTGGAGCAGTTTTTGGTTGTGGTTTTTTTTTTTTTTTTTTTAAGAGTTACTGTATCATCAACTGCATTGTCACATGTGTTTCTGGATGAAGAGGAACACAAGAAAGAAATAGATATCTAGTCTGTATTCTGCAGAGATACATGCAAAGAGAAAATAAGCATCTAGTATTTCCTTGCTTAACCAACAGGTTGGAATTGAGAGAGCCGTACTTGCAGCCTGGCATTTGATATATGTATTTTTTCCTTCTGTAAATGGATGCCTTCGCATATAGAATCCTGTGGAGAAGTGAAAGATGAAAAAATTGTTAGGTAGCAGCTACAATTACAGACATTATCACAGGACTAAAAGTACAATTATTATCCTGTTTGAAATGTTCTCCAGCACTGTATTAACAAAGAAAGGTCTCATGCTGTCCAGAGAGGTATAGCTCCAGTTATTTCTGCTTACAAGTAGAGATCTCCTGTTCTGCATGTAAAGACAGATAAAGTTAGCATACCTCCATGATATCTGAGAGTTACAAATTAGAATAGAGTCATCAGCTGGGTTTCATGATACTTTTAGACTTTAGAATTTAACATATACATGTTTTTAAGCTTGGAATTTAGCTCCTAGAAAAATAGTTGTACCTACCTACCCCCTCCTGGTTTTGAAGGTTTCTGCTCAAAAAAAGAAGTTATGGTTTCGTTCCTAGCTGTTTTTCAACCCTGATTACTAGATATGTGTCCCCTTAAACCCAGTTTCTTCCATCCAGTCTCCATCCTTCCTAAACAGCAGGTTTTCTCCCTGTGGATTACAGCAAGTAGTAATATAGGGACGCTAATATGTGGAGCTCAAAAGAGGTTATTTCCTTGATTTATTCCATGGAAAATGACTTAGCACACATCAGCTTCCAGCTTCTTCACTACCGAAGATGGGTAGAGGAAAATATTGGTAAATCCTTTGGCTAAATTAAAGTAAACATGAGGGGATATGTTTTTATGTAACTTTCCATTAGGCTCCTAAACTTCTTCACAGAGATTCATCACTTAAGTCTTGCAGTAACATATGAAGTAGGAATAATAATAATAATCCAATTATTGACAATGTTTATAAATGCCATTTATGGCTGAATAATTTTTATATGGAATATGTAAGTCATTTTGATCTTAACTAATTGTAAGAATAAGCAAATTAATACAGAAGCTTTTCTTTAAGGTCCTGAGGTGCGTGGTTCAGCTTCCATCAAATCTTGATAACAGTGGAAATCTAAACCAAACAAATTTGCCTCTTCTTTTGGTTTTGAGATGTTTCCTTATGTTTTTATTTGCAAACAAAGGTGATGTGAAACACAGACATCAAAGCGTGGTGATGAGGGTGACATTATATAGTTGGGTTGGTGCTTTGTAGTTTGGGCCTTTGTAGATAGTTCCCATTGAATTTGCATAGATAGAGCCGAGAGCATACTAATTTGTCATGAATACTTTGGTTTGTGGCCTAATGATTTGGGGCCAGCTTGGCCAAGCCTGGCTGCTGCTGCTTTTTTTTTTTTTCTTTCCAACTTGGCGTGAATTACTCCCATGTGCTTCAGTTCCAGTAATTCAATATTTTGTTCCTTATTTTTGTTGTTTGTTATGTAACCAGAATATTTTCAAACACTTGTAAGGATTATGCCTGAGTTATACACATTTTTGAGCATATTTTGGATTTAGTATGATTATACAATGTGATGTGATTAGACCTGTGGCTGGTCTGAATTCTGAAAGCAAGCAAGCCTTGCAGACTTCCCGGCCAGTGCTAATTTTTAATTAAGCTCTATTTAATCTCAAATTAGATTTATGTGAAACATTTATTTATGTTTTGAACTATTTTAAATGGGATGCAGATGTGGTGGTAGAGAAGCACTGAATCATTACATGGAAAGGGTGATGCCTTGCATCTGGGAGGTTCTGCATTGGGGAGGTATTCCTGACATTTAGATCAAGATTTGGGACCCAAGACTCAGTTCTTCAGCACACAGCATTAGGCAACCCCATGCTTTTGGTCACAGAATTACTCATTATCTACTTTTCTGATCAAACAGATGCTAAACTTGACACTAACATAATTTCCTTATGCATGTAGAAAGGAGCTCTAAAAACCCTGTGGAACATGAGGTAGCATAAACAGAACAGACAGCAGGAGGTAGAATATAATTGCAGTTTGTTTTTGTTAGTTAAAGATGAGCGTATGTGCTTTTCTTATGGCTTTATTGCCTTTAGTCATGCAGAATTGGGTGCTCTTCTCCAATCTGTGCAAGTGAATTGGTTATTTCCTCCCCGAGCACCGTGTCGCGGTTTTCTCCCTCTTTGTTATATATGTAACATATTTTTCAGAACATCGACATATTCTCATTCAGGTTTTGTTTCTTGCCATAAATACTCTTTAAACTAAGATTATATACCCCACTAAAGGCAAGATAGGGCATTTGCTGAGCAAGTGGCTATATTTAAACTGTAATTGCCTACGAAATTTTCTGTGGGATTCCAGTACCTCCCCTTGAAAGTTTTAGCACAGGACTTTTGACTTTGGCTGTGCAGGTGCTTTTTCATGGTGATGTAGTGCAAGTGCTGCTAAGGGCTCCCTATTCACATGTTACTTACACCTGCCGTTGAGTTCACAGCCAAGGAGAATGATCAGAGCCTGTGTTATTGCTTACCAGCAATCACTATGGGTAAAGCAGTAGGCACTTCGGAAGTAAAACCATGGACTACAATCATGGGATGCTCTGATGGAAGGAAGAAGACATTAATATAGGACATCAATTTTTCTTCTTTGTCCCGGCAGGATCTCAGCTCATTTGCCATGCCATTCTTGGACGGTGATGTGGAGAGCACAGACAAAAATGCTTCTCGCAAGGTAGGAGAAAGCTTCACCTTTGCTGTAGTGGTTGAGTCCCTTGGTGGTAAACACAATTTATTAGGCTTAAAAAAGCCTGGGGTTTTAATCTTTCCTGCCATACCATTAACCTGTTGAGAGTGATGCAGTAAGGCAAATATAGTGACTTTTGCTGACCTTACCGTGACGGTGCTTATGCAGTATAACCTGTAAACGATGCTAACCTCTGGTGATATTGCTTTAAATACTGCAGATGTTGTGTGTAACACTGCTGTAATTCAATGAAGTGATATTGCATAACTGTATTCTCAGGAATATAGTTAGCTAACAAAATTTGTGGTGTTGCTACAGAAATAGAGTGCCCAAATAGGTGTCTGTGGCTGTCGGTATGTTTTCCTGGAATTGCCTCCTGATGGTTGCTCTCTGTCTACAGAAGTTTTAACTGTTCAATGTCCTTGATCTGTCTGTCCTTGGCTGCCTTCATTTGCTGAAGCCATAGCGGTAGACTTTTCCCGTAAACAAGGTGGAAAGGTTCCTCCTTGATGTGGGATGAACTTATCTTTCTGGAGGCATTGCTATGATTTGTTTTTGTGATGGCCTGCTATTAAATTAAACCAATACATTCACAGAGTTTGCTTGCTTTAAAATGATCAGGTGAGCATATTCAATGGATGACATTAGGGATGGTTATACAGCGCCTACACAATCTTCAAAGCAATAAAATTGTGGGTGGGATCTGTCATCTTCAGGTCCTGGCCTCATCATTTTCACAAAGTGTTGAAGTACAAGCTGGTCTGCTAAATGTAAGCCTCCTACCAGCCAAGTTTTGGGCTTGGTGAAAAGAGATAGACACTCCTCTGAACAGTAGATAACCCCAAAAGCTGATCTATAGCTACACAGCGGACCAGTTTGACTTGTGACGATATTTACAAGGCTATGGACCTCTGTGAAGATTAAACCTGCTACAAGCCATTTGTCAAAGAGTCTGCAGTTACAGTTCAAGGCAGGTAGAGCAATAAATATCTCCTTAGTGAAGATAATCTGCATCTAGAACAATAATAACTTAGCTCTGTTGACAGCACGAGTTTCTACTCCTTTGCACCTCGCAGGAAAGGACAGTTGTTTAAAAAAATTCTGCAATCCATCAGTGACTGAATATGTTTATAACATTGGCCTGGTTTTTTTCTGCATTGGACCTTTTAAGACTGACGTAGGAGTCACTGGCGCAGAGGAACTCTTGTAGATGCCAGGGAAGCTATAATATACAGTGTTACCAAAAGGTGCTTGTTTGGTGGGTTTGAATAAAGTGAACAATGATGTRGTGTTTTTGGAAAGGGTTGTCGTGCTGGAAGAAGGCAGAGGTTTCTAGCCAAAACTTGATTTTTCCATTTATCACCTCCTTTTTCCAAAGAAAAGTGAGAAAGCTGCATGAATCTCAGTCCTGAAGAAAAAAATATACCAAAGCTAATCTCGCTCATGTGTAGTATTACATGATATCATTTAATGACTTCCACTTTAACATTTATGAAGCCCTTGTTTTTCCTCTTACTGGTCTTGGGACTCTCTTTTGATGAGTACTTGTCTTGGGGACAACTGGAAGAACATTTCAGTAGTTGCCCCTTTTTGCAGCTTCAGTGGTAAGGTTTTTTTCCCCAGACTTGGGTCAAGTTCTGCTTATGGAAGTGCAATTAACTTTGGAATAACCATACAACTGGGCTTAACGTCTGAAATTGCTTTTTTAACTGACCTTTTTGATTGAGTGTATGAGACCCAGAGTTTTTTCTAACATCATACTCGGAGCTCTGTTCAACATGTGCTGCAACAAAGTGGTAAGAAACCACTGGCAGTGCCCACTTCTGATAAGAAAGAGATCAACTAGCAAAATCCATTGCCACACATCTCATCCTAAATACCGTTTTCCTCAATGTGAAGGGTGGGATCTTTGCTGCTAGTGAATGATGGCTAGCATCAGACTGCAGTATTTTATTTAATTCTGTATAAATGTTGGCCAGTCCCTGCTGGTGCTACGTAAAGAAGTTCGCAAGTTGCTGTTCACTTTCAAGTGAGATGTTTTTTCTTTGTTCAAGTTTGAAATCATGTGTGATGTGTAACTTTTGTATATTAAAAGTCAGTATTTCATCAGTAGCGTGGCTTTTCGATTCACCAGTCGTGTTGGAGATTGGCAATTCATCAGGGGTGTCTCTCTTCCTGCACTTAACTCTTCTGTCACCTGGGCTATAGATCAAGGTAGAGCAGGTTCACAACCTGTCTTTCCAATCTGCCATTAATTTAATTCTTCTGTTCTTTGTGAAAAGCTTTTAGAAACTGAATTAACATTTTTCACATAGATTCTCAGCACTTGACCATGCAAGTGTCTCTCAATCTCAACAATCCTCATTACACAGCAAGGAAAATCAAGTGCAGAATTTTTTGTTCAGGTTCACATAGGAATTTTTTGGCAGCAGTGGGAACGTGACACACATTTCCTGAAGTTTAGCCTTAATCACTTCTCATTAACATGGCTACTATTATAAATGATGTACTCTTCTTTCCTTTATGACCGATGGCAGGAAGGGGATAGGGATAGTTTTCACCTTCCTCTGCTGAAGGTGGAGAATATAATATTCTGAAGACTTGCGTAGAAGTTTTTGGCATGATGTGATGGAGAAAGGTAGCTCTTGTGCCTGTGGCAGGTATTCTGGCCCTTCTTATTGCCTGACAAAGTGCCTTAATACTTGTACTGGTAGCTTTGTCTGAAACAACTGGTATTGCTGTTTGCCCCATGCTCAAAGCTAGGACTCTCCAGAAATGGCTTGAATCCTTCTTGCAGAGAGACCTTAGAGGATCATTAAATACAGCAGTATGGACAAGGATAACCAGGAGCTGAGAAGCAATTAGATTTACTGGATTTCCTCGGTCTGGGAAAAGACAGTGGAAGAGGGGCAGTTTAGAGGCCTGGAAAATCATGAATGATGTGGAGCATCATTCAGAAAATAATTCTGGTACGGTGTGGCAGGGTAGCAGTCAGGGATGAGTGCCCCTCTGCACCCAAATGGCTCTATCAATTTTAGAGATCTTAGCATCTTGAATGCTTATAGATCCTTCATCTAAAATGTAGGTTAAAGGATAAGGTGTGGAAATTATAGGAAACCGATAGCCATTGCTTTCAGCTGAAAGCCCGGGATTGTGAATGATTAGAGAGAAGAAAATGACAGAAGAAGAAAATTGTCCATGGGGAGGCAGCTAGCAAATTATAGATGGAGGAGGGAAGAGGAGGAAGAGGAGGAAGAAGAGAAGTTTGAAGAATAATATTGATCCATTCCTTTATGGAAATAATAGAATTGTCATAAAAATATAGAAGAAAGCTTGGAAAAGAAGTATGCATTAAAAGTTCTTTTCTCTACATGGGGAAAAAGCTGGCGAGATGTTTGTCTTAGATGATAATGGTGCCTGTCGTGTTAATGACTGAAGTGTATTTAAAGCAGAAGATGCTAAAGCTAGACATTTTAAAATTAAATCCAAACAACTCTGATAAAACACCCTTGAATGACACAGCTTTCTCTGACTAGTGCTGATTTTGAATAAATCTTAGAGCAGAGATGAAGTTCCAAAAGACTGCAAAAAAAGCAATTACTGTTTTAATATTTACAGTGTTTGCAATTAGGATAATTTACACGTTTGTCAGTCTAACATTAGTCCTGGGCAAAACAATGAAATATCTAATGTTGGATAGTTAATGATGCTATTATAATAGACTCATTTGGATTGGAAATAATGGTAAACAGTTCTTATTGATCAAATGTGGGGTTTTAAATGAATTATAAATTTGGTTGGAAAATGTCATAGTGTTGGTGTCATATATATAAAAAAGTAGCACAAGACATTTTGATTTAAGAAACCGGAATGATACTGAATAAACATGGAGCCTATTAAATTAATAAAAACCTGACTGATAAAATAAATAAAGACTCATCAGTGGAAAATTTTGTTTCTAGGCAGACAAAACATTCTGTTGCTATACTATATCATACTTTATCAGTGACTTGAAAGAAATACAGACTCATTACTGATAAAATTTGTGATTCATACAAAAGTGGGGGAAGAGAGTGGTAGATGCTGAGCAGGAAACTCTCCAGTGCAGAATGACCAGAATCACTTAAAACACATTTTGCAAACAAACAGCCCATTTCACTTTGGCCAAATTATGATCAGGTTACACCTAGGAGCAAATAATGCAGACTTTATTTTTGGGAAGTCTTTCACAAAGCTTTGATTAGATTTTGAGAATAGCTGTAGGTAATCAGCTGTACATTTATTCTGGATGTGACACGGTAGTTAATGGATTAGTTTGGTTTTTGGATGTATGAACAAAGGAATAGGGTGAAAAGTAGAGGTTTTGTTACGACTGTGTTTGGCACTGACTCGCAGTTCTGCTTGTTGATGAACTAGGATCAGAAAATATCCGAGGAGTGACTCCAATATTGAAGGACTTTGAGGATCGCTTTGTCCGGCTTCTGGTCCCAGCATTGTTTTTGTTTTGTCCAGTGACTCATGGGAACTGCATGAGCAACCCCTGGAAGAGGGAGGAGAAGGAAAAATTTGCCATTTTTAGCCCCCCCCTTCACTGGATAATAAATCTCCTTTTGATTTATTTTTCCCAGTCTTTTAATTATCCATTTCTTTATGAGCAGTGAACTGGCCTCAGCAAGGAGGATGGGGACCGTGTCCTGGATGGTGCCACAGCCTTGGCATGGGGCACCTGCAGTAGATGCAGTGAGCCTCAGGGCAAGGACGCGTGTGCCAACCACTGCACTGCCGTGTGCATGGCTCCTTCCCATCCACTGCTTTAAAACAAATGCAGTTAAGGAAGTGGACCGGGAGCCAGCCCTGCTTTCACCTTTCCTCAAGCCTGCTTCTGCCTTTGAGCAGCCCTGCTTGCTGCTGGAAACCTAAACCCAGCTGTCCGTACAGCAGTGCAGGGCTCTCAGAGCCTGCCAGAGCAGCCAGCCGCATCCCATTATATTTTAATTTGGGGAAGTGTCATTGTACTTTAGTTTTGGGAAGTGACATCTCTGATCCCGTAAAATATGTTGTCATCTCAATTGTTACTGCTCATGCAGAACCAAGGGAACTAATGGTGGTGAATGTGACCACACGGTGCCTGGGAGAGTAAGTCCTTCATTACCTTTCAGTCTAATGAAGTCAGCTCTTGTGTTTCTGTGAGTTCTTTTATTCCAGCACAATGAGAGAATCATCCAATTAACTTTATCAAAGGGCTTTTTTATTGGGATTCAGTGGAAGGGCAGGAAACAAGTGCAGACGTCTTATCTGGTGTATCGTCTCTAATTGTGTTTACTGTCCCTGTCAAGGATGGTGGGAGGCGATTCCTTTTCTGTTACTCACCTTTCAAAAAATTTTTTAGGTGAAGAGGCAAAATAAAGGTCAAATAACTCACTGTTGTAAAAGCAAACAGAACTCAAATGCTTCATAAACATCCTAACTATT
Organism: Phoebastria nigripes; assembly: GCA_035582835.1. Taxonomy (NCBI): domain Eukaryota; kingdom Metazoa; phylum Chordata; class Aves; order Procellariiformes; family Diomedeidae; genus Phoebastria; species Phoebastria nigripes. The sequence continues at coordinate 3,008,599 of JAYKAV010002662.1, read as the reverse complement.
CGGAGTTGGAGAAAAAAGGAACGGAGCTCAGGAGCATTTAATAACTTTCACTTAAATTCAGAAGCATTTGAAAGGCTGTTTAGCTTAAGCCCAGTCATATTGCAGACAGATTATTTTTTCAGACTGTTCTGAAAAATGAATCTAAATTCACCAGAAACTGAACCAGAGCCAGGAATTTTTCAGGGAGGGCATCCTCTGGGGAAGGCTGTGTGCCCAAGAAAGGACCTGTTGCTAGAGCACCCTGGTAGGGGAGCAGGGGAGATGGCTGCGAAGAGGTGCTGCGACAGGGACACGGGCAGTGCCTGGGTTTCCCCCGCTCCAACACAGCCTCTGCCTGTTTGTGGTCAGGGTCTTCTCAGCACAGCTTGTTCATTTTTCTGGCCACGTCACTTTGGCAGGACACTTATGTTCCCTGCAGTTAAGTGGTCCTTACATTCTAGATTGGGAGCAGAAATGGCTTCTTAGAGAGAACTTTATTTGGTAAAATGGAGGGATGAGATTTTCAATACAAAGCATGGGAAAGAAAATGGCAACGCTGGGAAAATTTCTGCCTGTGAGTGAGAAGAGGCAGGACTTGGATGGTGTGTGGATGACAAGAGACTAGTTTGTGGTGAAGTATGAATAGTTTGGTCTCTTAGTATATTGCATTGGGGATTATCATATGGTAGTGATTAAATGTAGTGCACTTTAATCTTTCTTGTAAAATAAGATCAAGAATTGCCAGTCAGGTGAGAAAACAGTTGAAGGGAAAGATGGCAGGGTAGTATTGAAAGGACGACTGTTGGGTAGAGGGACAGAACTGATGGGATTTCCCCAAGCTCAGTCCTTGGACTGATCTTTGCTAGTGAGGCTGAGATGAAAAATAGAAGCATAGTAACCAAATTTGTTGATGATGAAAGAGAGGGGTTTTTTTTGTCATAGGAAAGGACCTTATACAAGAAGACCTGGATGACCTTCAGGATGGATAATTCTTAACAGCACAAGATACAAGGTTGTTCACTTGGGATATGTCAATGGTATCAGTAAATAAAAGAGGTTCTCTTGGCCCGGAGATGAAGGGCTTGGGCACAGTCCTGTTGCAGAGCCAAACTCTTGCACCTACTAGAGCAGGGTGACCATGTGCAACCTGGGACTGTCCCTGGCTTGTGCTCTCCCCGAGCCCAGGTGGCACCTGGGGAGTGCTTACGGCACAGACTAAATCCCCATCAGACGGTGAGTGAGCAGGGAAGCCGTAAGGACAACTGCTCGATGATTTGAGCCTGTGTCCAGCTGTTTCATTCACTGGTATGGGGTAGTCTGGGACTGGTAGTGGTTAATGTTGGGAATTCGTCATGTAGGAGTTTGTTTGTTGAAAATGAAGATGTGGGTCTGCTGGTCCATCGCAGGATGGCTCTGAGCTATTAATGTGCGTAGCTAGGAGAAAGGAAGAAGAGATTAGGAAGAGAGAAAGGTTCCCGCATCCAGGTGAAATGACAGAGGCAGCTTTCAGGATGCTATTTCCTGCATTGAAATCTTCCAGAGCTGCCCACCTCGGGGCAAGTGCCAAGCTATCACTTTACGTTTCATTCAAAAAATTGAAAGTAAGTCTGCTTGATGCCAAGCRCTGTAAGACATGTCTTGTTTTGTTGCTTTATTTTCAACAGTGGCCAGTTCTGGATGTATTTTAGGAGCCTGCCTAAGATCATTTGGTGTATACAACAGAGCAAAGTCTCTCCCTGGTCCCCAGCTGAGGATCTTTTTGTGCTCTGAAGCATGAAAATTGATAGCAGCATCAGTAAGCATTTCTTACAGTATTTTAGGATATATTTACTCAGTGCTATGCAAGGTAACCGGTTTAGCCTTGAACAAGCGGAGTCAGTCGCTAGAAACAGCACATCTGATGTAGCACAGGGCTCTGCTTGGTTGCAGAGGTTAACCTCACCGGGGAGCACATTGCTGTAGACTGAGGGTAGCGTTGCACTGGCACTATTACCAAGCTGCTAATTTAGCCCTATTCCCGCTGCACTGTTCTCTGCAGACATACGGTCAGGAGCTGCCATTTCTCTCCAACATAACCAGTTTTAAGGTTTAAGGAGTCCAAGGTTAGGCATAGAGCTCAAAGATCCCCTACATGCTCTGCACAAAGCCAACACAGGGAATGTTTTGTTGTTGGTTGGTTGTTTTCTTTTCTTTTTTTAATTAGGTGAACAGTCTTCATACTTAGAGGAAATTTTCAATTTGTTTGATTAGACCTTATTTGTGCTTTGATTTGTATTGTACTTGCATTGTGTGTTTGGATTCCTTTTCTCCAAAAAGGCCAATTATCCGGTCAGGGTCAAATGAGCCATATCACCATGTGCATTTATTAGGTGTGTTTCATATTTCTGCCCATTCTCACTTTACTGCTTTTCCTGGACTGACACAAACTGATGTACAAGGGTTATTAATGTGAGAAACCAGGATGCAATACTTTTTTTTGCTGCTACAGCTCAGCTGGGGGAATAGTTATCTTTCCAAAGCACATGTGGGAGTTTTGTGCCCACCTGCGTGTCATAGCTTCAGGAAATGAGTCCAAAAAGCATGAAGAACAGGCTGATGATCCATCTAGCTGTGTAACCAGCCTCCAGCACCACTGCCAGAGTCGTCACACTGAGTCTGCATAGGATGGTGGGGTTTATTCCACAGCAGAGATTCTTCCGCATTCCCAGCTGAAGCATGAAAATTAACATTGCCTTGTGACTTTTGTATACGCTGTGATAACTGTTGTTGCTGCTGATTTTACTCATAGAAGTGCCTAATCATCTTTTGAAACTCGCAATCCATTAGCCTCCAATAATATTCTAAGAAAGCAATCCTGTTGTAATTCCCAAAGCAAAATCACAGGTATTTATCCGCTTTGATGGTGGGTGTAACCTGTGTATAATTAACGCGTGGAGCGGCTGGGGAAGAATTCGATGTAGTAATTTCCTTTAATTTAGTGGCATGCACATGTGTATTTAGCAGCGTGCCCCTGGTGCTCCGACAATTAACTAATTCATCTGCCTGGCGCGATGGAGAGAAAGCAACTGATTGTGATTGCAATAAATAAAAATATCCCGCTGCTTCTGCTCGGAATTTGAGAACAATTTGCTTTTGTGTCTGACTTGTGCGTACAAGGGAATACTGACGTTATTTGACAAATTGTTGCTTGACATTCTACATTTCTAGAATTGCTTTAGCGCGTGAGGATACCATAGTCTTTTAAAAATGTCTCCTATCAGTGTGTTGTTATAACCAAACAACCATGCAAAAAAGATAACATGAAATATTAAGGGTGGGACCAGAATGACGTCCTTCTCTTAGCTTTACAAATGTCATGGCTTGTCGCTTTAGGAAAAATTATAATGAAATTACCATCCTGGAAACAGTCCTGAATTACAGTAGTAGTGGCAGATTTGTATTATGATTAAAATGAACTTGAAAATATTCTTAATCTCCACTTGCAGGCAGTAGATTTGGCAACAGATCTCTTTAAATCGCGATGCAAAAGGAGGTGCCGTTGCACCACTTGGTTGTTTCCTGGACTATGTAGTTGTGAAGAGAACAACGTATAAGTAGTCTCAGATGATTTACAGATGATATTTTAGTAAAGTTAATGAGCTTTTATGAAAAAGCTACCACTTTGGGACTATTTACCCATGACAAAAGTGCTATTTGTTTATTAATTTACTTATAGCGTGGTTATTATTCCAGGTCTCAGTCGAGGGATTGTGCCCTATTATTCTTGATAAATACTCACTGGGAGACAGTCTGTGTGCCAGAGGACTTAGAGTGGGAATAAAGGAGGTACAGTCCTCATGGCAGAATACATGTGTAATACGAAATGAGTTTTCAAGATTGCACACAGATCTGTGACACAGCTGGGAGGCAAACCTGAGGCTCAGGCCACTGCATTAAGCTTGAAACGCTATTTTTTTCTTCTCTGATGGATACTGTCAGAGCGTTTGGTACCCAGTGCTTCAGCTAGAATTGATTTATCTTTTCCAAAAATTTCCCCTTGAGGGCAACTGCTCCTCTAATTCTTCTGCAAAAGGACAAGTATATTTTTGAGATATTTTTGTCCATGCTGTCAAAAATAAGTGTGCAGGTACAAAAAGCAGTTGTGCATCCTGCCAGACATGTCTGTGCTGTGCAGAGGAGCACAGGGCAGAATTCATCGGCTGTGCAAGGCTGTGCTGTGCCAGCACATCTCCGCGCCCCTCCTAGTGGCCCACACTATTTGTGTCCATCTCCCAGACCAAGTGCCACTTGGTTTTTAGGTTAGAAACCTTCCCAAATGGGAGACCACGTTCTCTGCAGGCCCTTATGCAATTCCCATGGAGCAGAACCCATTCCAGCTCTGTCCCATCCCAAGTGGAAAGAGGAGCTGGTCCAAAGTGCATGTGCAGGAGACAGAAGGGATTATGAGAAGTGGGATCCTGCGTTATGGAGGGAGCAGCTATTTGGCCATTGTGCTGCTCATACATATTTCTACAAGTGTTTAAGTGTTTTGGAGCAGTGGCTAAACATTATTTTGAAAAGGGAGTTAACTGCATATATGTTTTAAACTCAGCTGACCATTTTTAGCTGCATTCATATACACAAGCCCTTCACTGACCCAAAGGAGGGCATATGTACCTATGAGGCTTTCATTCATCTCTTCTTTCATCTAAGTCATCCTCATAAAAGATGCTATTTTTCCCTACAATGACTCCCATGGCAACAACGCCCATACCTAACTAGAGTGACACACATCGGGTGGCATCTTTGCAGGTAGAAGTTGCCGTCTGCTTCATACCTCCTGGTTTGTGTTGCGTAATTGGAAAGAGAGGAGGAGGCGTGCAAAGGGCTTGAAACTCAGCGGCACACCATGCCCGTGGGCACATACGCTGTGGCCTTTGCTTACACGTTCCCTGAAGACCTGAAACCCACTGCTGCCTTTTGCCAGGAACAGAGCCCTTCATTCATGAGAAATGCCCTCAGCTAAAAAAGCAGCCTCACACCCACAGAAGTACTTTATGCATCCAGAAGGAAATAAACTCTACATATAGCCCAGGCACAGGCAAATCCCACAGAGGTTTTGGGTCAGCTTCTGTTAATTGTATGCGGGGAGAATTTCATCTTTGCTCCTTTTTTTTGTTTGTTTTTCTGGATTTTTATCCCCCCTCACTGGGCAAGCCTGCACAATGCAATGCTGTGTTGTGCACAGATATTCACGCTAGCTGGAAAGCCAGCACAGGTCCCAAAAGAGATACAGCTGTTAGAAAGGTCGTACCCAAGCTCGGGGACAGGGTAATTAGCAGGAACGTCATCACTCTAAAATGGTTCCTCTATTTTTGGGACTGGAGTTGCAATCCCACAGTTGTGGCTGTGGCCGGCGTCGTAGAGACCTGCCAGGCACTTCGGAACTTGTGCACTGTGCTGTGTTGCATCGTGGGATGGATATTTAAGTACTGTAGATGGGTGCTTAAATTTGGGAGGAAGACTTTGGGGTGCTGTGTTTTCTTAATGGTGATCATTCATTGCCTTAAATAGATTGCCAGTCATCTTTCAGTTGTCCGGGGAAGGAAGAGGGATGTGTGGCAAATAGAAACAGTAAAGAAAATCCTGCATTATATGTGTGATAATAAAATGTATGCACACGTGTTGAAATTTTTTGTGAAATTCAGGGCGTCTTTAAGAGCAAGGGGCAGCATGGAGCCCAGAGATGTGGCACACACGCATCTGCATGTCAGTGCAGGCAGGCGCTGGGGAAGGTGAGGTCTGGCTAATCCACCACCCGAATAAACAGGAGTTGACTGTGTTGAGACAAGTTCAGAGATCCTGATGGCCCAAGCTGAACTGAATTAATGGTGATTTTTCTTTTTTCTTCCTTTTTCTCTCCTTCTTAGGGGGAAGAAAGCTACTCTGCTGGCAGTCCTTCAAAAGGCCTTTTCTCAAAAGGGCTCCAGAACCGACCTTCCAGCCCCGTTTCTGCCCCTGTGAGATCCAAACATAGCCCGGGCTCACCCAAAACAGTGTTCCCCTTCCCCTACCAGGAGTCTCCCCCACGCTCCCCACGCCGAATGAGCTTCAGTGGGATCTTCAGGTCCTCCTCCAAAGAGTCCTCCCCCAATTCTAACCCGTCTACCTCTCCTGGGGGCATCAAGTTTTTCTCCAGATCAAGAAAAAGTAAGAAATTGCTCATGTTATTTCAGGAAGATACACGGTACCTCTGGGCTTGGCCCATTCTTTACCTGCGGTAGTGAAGTAAGTGCAGATGAGGCATGTGCTAATTGTTCGTTATCACTTTCACTGACCATGTGTTTTGGGTTTCTGACATGCTGGCCATTAGGGTATGACCTCTGCAGAGCTACAGACACCTACGCAAGGCTGAGGAGGGAAATCACGCTTCAAATCTTTGCTTAGAAATCCTGCATCCACGTTAGTGGGAATTTCCTGGGTGGTTTCACCAAGGCTGGTTGGACGTCAGCGCCGGGGCTCGAGAACAGCTGGAGGAGTTTGTGGGGTTGGTGGTGGAGGTGGACGCAGAAAGGACATCATCTTGGGAGCTAAGGGAGACTCGCTTCTGTAGACTCCATAGAGATTTTTTTAGAGCTGTTTTTTAATTGATATTTCTTTGTCCTATTGTAGGGGGGGAAAGAGAGCTCTACTGGATAGAAGTAAATGTGTGTTTCCAATCAAATGACCATTAAGGGAGTGTTTGAGCTCCTCTGCCAGAATATGAAAGGCATCGTAGACCTCCATGGTTCAGAGCACTTGCCTGCTTTGTATCAGGCACAAATTTTACCTCTTCAGCAGCCCACGGGCTAACACACCATTAGGACTCAGAAATGAGCAGGATTGAGAAAAGGCTTCGATATTAAAACTTTCTTGCTGAGTAAAGGCTCCCAGTGCTGGTCTACAAACCCAACCTGGTCTACCCAAGGGGTTAGTGGCTGTAGGAAGGGGACAGAGTTACAGGGGAAAGAGAGGAATAGTATCTTGCCACTGGCGGTACTGGATTGTCAGACCACAGCCAGTTTTCCTTCTGTGAACAGAAGAAATAACTTAATGGTAAATTGTTGTCAAATCTTCTGTGACAATGTAGGTACAGAATTAGTGATGTGTATACCTACATTTGGCTATATGTTTCCTACAATGTATTGATAGCTTTCAGTGACTTTTAAATAGTATAGAGGGACCTTCTTGTTTTTCTTCATCAGAATTTCCCTTAAAAACGTTGGTTTTAATCAGAAGAAGTAATTTCATAGTGACTTTTGTGCACAAGAACACAGCTATACAAACCCATATAGGATTTTTCTTTATGTTTATCAGAAGTTCTGCTGCAGCTTAATTGAAATGGCATCTTTTCCAGTTCTTCCTTCTCTCTAAAACACCTTCAGGAGATTGAAAGTAGGAGAGTCAGTGTTTCTGAAGGACTCCAAGTAGACTCCAAGCAGACTCCAAGCATCAATTCTATTCAAGGACATTTGTTCTTCTCTGCTTAAAGTTCAAGTATGCTTTTTATGCTCCCCTCTTTTTCAAGCCTCGCAATAATTAAAGTTCATTTAAGCTCTTTTTGCTAGTCCACATAGGTTTAAATATTGCATAGGCAATATGCTGCTGATTGAGTATGCAGAGAAGGGCTTGCTGCATGAATAACAGCAATATACACTGCATAGCAAAGCCATCTTGTGAATTTTTAAGCAAGTTATCCAAGCAAATAGTACTGTATAAGTCCTAGCTAGGTACAACAGAATATTAAATAAAGGAATCTCCCAGTAGTCAGCAAAATCCTTGTGATAGGTCACATCACTGTCGCAGGAACAGGCTTGGAACAGGGCCATGCTATTTTTGAGCTAACAGAAGATACCATGACCCTGCTGCTCCAGAGAGGGTTGCAGGAATTGTGCTGGGCTTGGGTGTTCATGGTCTTTTGTTTTTAAGGCAGGAGGGACAGCCTCCTGGAAAGGGTGTGATGATTAAAATTGGTGTTTAAATTGATAACTCTTCCCATTCTTCAGCTTTTTGCAAAACAGAAGATTTCTTACTATGAGCTTCCACATTGTTCAGCTCTCTTATGGAGAGACTAATGCAGATACGTACCCTTCACTACCATGTTAAAATAGATTTTATTCAGAATGTGCGAAACAGGGGTCGGTAATGAATTACACTCTTAGGGTTTACTATATTTAATTAAATTTTATTGAATTTTATTTAACAAAACCTTTTCAGGGCTTCAGGAAATGTATGGGTTAGTATTTCTGTTGTATTATGTAGTTTTTCACAAGCAAAACTTTTGCATTCTGCTACTTTGCAAATAAAGAATAACCCTATGCATTACAAAACACTAAGTTAATTGGTTACATCCCACTCAAACAAAGTCTCTGTGGCTTGAACAGCAAGGAACTCAGGAAATGAGTGACAAGACTTCTCAGAGACTCCTCAGACCAGCTATCTCAGATCTTTGCACAGATGCTGCACTGAAGAGCTCTGGGAAGAGCTAAACCAGCATGTGGCTCCATGTTTCTGAAGGTGCATAAATGGCTCAAAATTGTCACAGCCTACGTGATTAAAATCCCATTTTCTCAAGCAGCTTGGGATAACTGTGTTAAAAGTGAATGGGACTTAGGTTGCTTTATCAGTTCTGAAACTGTGAGTGCATTGAAATCAGATGGACTTGCTGTGCTTGCCTGCCTTTACAGCCCTGCTGGTGCTGGGTTAATAGTATTAAAATGAAAATTAACTGTGTGCTGGGCTGGACTAGGAGGAGCATCACCAGCATGTCGAGGGAGATGATCTTCCCCCTCTGCTCAGCACTGGTGAGACACATCTGCAGTGCTGGGTCCAGTTCTGGGCTCCCCAGTACGAGAGAGACAGGGATGTACTGGTCCAGCAAAGGGCCACTACGTTGGTCAGGGACTAGGACACATGGTGTAGGGGGAAGAAGGAGGAGAAGACCTTTTTGCTGTCTTCAGTTACCAAACGGGGTTATGGAGAAGGCAGTGCCGGGCACCTCAGAGATGCCCAGTGGAAGGGCAGGAGGCAGCGAGGGAAACTCCAGGCAGGTGTAAGAAAAACATTCTTGATGGGGGTGATACGGCATCAGAGCAGGGGCCCAGAGGGACTGTGAAATTGCTGCCCTTGCAGATTTTAGTAAGTCAACTGGACAAGGCTCTGAGCACCCCAACTTAAAGTTGAAGCCCTGCTTTGAGCAGGGGTTGGGCCAGAGACCTCCAGAGGTCCCTCCCAGCCTCGGCTGTTCTGGGAAGCTCTGCACTGGAGCCTTCCCTTTGGATTTATAGCAAATCTGTATTTTATCCAGGCAATCCGCAATTAAAAAAAAAGCACCAGGTAAGAGTTCACAGGGGTTTGGGGGTTTTTTGTCCCCCACTTTGTCTGAAATGAGTCCATGCTGTACTCCTTTCCCTATCATCATGGAGCAGTATGTGGGGGAAGTATATGCTGTCTTTGTTTTAAATAACATACGCCGTCTTCCCTTCACTTCCTCCTCCCACGCATTGTTCAAAACACAGGCTAACCTGTTACTCCGCATATTCCTTGTTTTTCTTGGAAGCAACTTCTTCCTAGCTTGTTTTCATTTTAAAGGCTATGTGTGGTATTCACAGCGCTTTCTTTCCCATGTAGTTGCTCTTTTCCCAGCTAAGTTATTTTGCCTTTTGAATATATGCAGTTTAGGAAGGGTATTGATGGTTAGGGTAGGACAATATTAAAACAGAAAGTGATTTGCAGATGTGAGCCTTAAAACATTTTCCACTTAAGGCTAGGAGTTTAAAGCATTTGCTCATCTTTAATATTGTATCACTTGTTTTGGCAATAGCCAAAAGCTCGTCTTTGTGTCTTTTCCTTTTGGTTACCCCAGTTCAGCATCTGGTCATAACCGCACGGCTCTGATCTGACAAAAGATTTGCCTTGAGAGGCAAAATACCTTCCCACAAGGTATATTTGGCTGCCAGCCACTTCAGGTATTTTGTAAGTACAGCTTCGAAACAGTAAACTGCTGGTTGGGGCTTCACGTCCAGCATTCCACCTTTGAAAAGGCAACAAATCCACCTTGGGCCCCTCCTGGCAGAGGCCCTACGGGGACTTTTTTTGGGTGAGGTGTGTGCTTGGCCACTGGTGCAGCCCCTTCGCTTCGGGAAGTTCACTGCAGAAAAGTCCAAGGCAGCTCTTTGCGTGTTGGGTTTCTGTACAAGTGCTTTGAAATTTAATTCTCGTTTTTTTTAATTTCTTTTTTGTCTGAGAATTTCTTTACAACGGCACTGTTAGACCGATAATTGAAAATTGAATATGGATTTGGGATGAATTAAGCTTGGCTTTGAGGTGGTGCAGATGACTTTCTAATGCTGCTCCCCCACACTATGAAGCTTGGTAGATGCAGTCCCACCCAGCGCTGCCCACCTTACACCTCCCAAAGCCAGGCGCCTTCTGCAAGCAGAGACTTGGGTCTATGAGATGTGGAGCTCAGTACCTGGGTTTTACCCATCAGTGTGGGCACGTGAGCAGCCGTGGAACATTGAGCAATTACATTTTAATTATTTGTGGACGATTGGGTATGAAAAAGTGAGTAAATTGGAGTGACCTGTAGCTAGTGGGAGGCTTCTACAGAGCTGACACTGATTTCCTAGATGTTTTTCAAGGACAACAGGAACAAAGGATGAATGAAGAGGTGCAAGTTGAAGTTTGAGGTGCTGTGAAAAGTGGCTTCAAAATTGGCATTGTGGAACTGCTTCCCAGTTTGTCTTAGGTTTGCTCAAAACTGCATGAACTGCTCTCATGAGGAATAACTTGGGACCTGGTGCTCAAAGATATTATTGAGTCTTGGCTGCAATGCGAGTGCATTTCTCTTGTGTACAAGTTTACGTGAGCAGGTATAATGCTAAGAGAAAGAAGTAGTGGCACAAATTTACTCTCAGTAAAGCAAGCTGAGGTGATCCAAAGTAAACGCAGGAGGACGACCTGCACTGGGGGAAAACACAATTCAGATTACACTTGTCCATGGTCTTGCATGAGCTCTCCCTTCAGAGACAGTACATATACAAATAAATGAGGAAAGCTTTATTTTACAGAGTGGAAACGAGGGAGCTACCCCTGCAGATAGGCTAAAATCAAGTACCCTGAATATTTTATTAAAAGTACATGGTTGTATGAAATTTAAGTCGTTAAAATGTAGCTTCTTCCATGGGGCCAAATGCCCTGTTTGAAGGACAGCAGGGCATTTTCCAGTCCTACTTCCCCTTCCAAAACCAGTTCAAGTAACAGCAATACTCATGAAACATTGATGGTGCTGCCAGTTTTAACAGCAAAGGAAATCAGTTAAAAGGTTTCCATTGACCTAAAGCTTTGGGTTGCGGTGGATGGGATCAAAAGACAAATTTAGCTCAGAATTAAAGGTTGTTTACAGAACTTTGAATCGAAAATTAGGCAGCTTTCAAACACCTTGAAGCTGGTGGTCAGATTTTAATCGTAGTGAATTTGCACTATATTTGAGGAAGGAAATGTTTTTCAACATGAAGTTTTAATTTTCTGCCTTCTGTTAGTAATTTTTCTCCTTCTGAAATTCAATACTATTAACTGTGGTGCCTAAAATAATCTGTAAGGAGGGCTCCTGGTGCTCCAATAATAAAGGACCAGATAGTATTTTTTTCAGAAGACTGCGAGATGCAATACAGAAAGGTTGTCATATATTTTATTCATTCTAATAATTAATTTTCTTGGAGAACACCTTGTGGTTAGACTATGCCCTCTATAACAAAAGCTTATGACTGTACTAGTTTTTACCCATAGATGGAGCAAGTAGCTCTCATTTCCAATACCTCAGGGAAGAAATGGGGAAAATCCTGCAGGGTTTCATGTTGCCACATTCAGCTCTGCACCCTTGAAGGCCTCCCGACTCTGGCTGATCTGTGCTAAAGGTTTTCTTCAAGCTTTAAACTGAAATTCATTTCCCCCCAAGATTTCCTCAATATTCATGATATTGAGGTAATAACTTGCAGTGAAGTAGGGTTTAGTCCGAGACAGGCTGTTGTGGAGGGTCGGCAGCCAGGCGCAGGCATTTCATGTACCGTTGGCTCAAGCTATTTCCCACTGTTAACCCTCTAGGAATACCTTCCCATGACACTCGGCGCCATGCGATGGGATGTCCTCCCTCATGCCAGCTGCTGGAGTCTATATTTGGATTTTTCTTTGCTAAGTCGATAAATTCATCCTATAGTCTTGGACCCTCCCAGCCTTTGGACCACAACTGTAGAGAACCATCAATTATAACCTGCATCGGGATGCTGGATAGCTGAGGCCACTATCGTCTTCAGTTTTTCATCTGTGTTCACAGTTTCCCTGCCTTCAGAACGGGCAGGAGGGTGGGGTGCTGGAGGGAAAGGCCATGGGGCAGCTTTGATTTCTGGCTGTGACTACCCTAGCCATGCAGGACAAGGGGAGCAGGTTGTGGAAGGACAAAGCTGCTTGGTCCAGGTTCACCTTGGGAGGGTGGCGTAGGCTCTTCCACTGTCATCCCATAAAACCTAGGAAAGGAGCAGAGCCATTTGTCTTGCTTTATTTTCCAGTACTGCTGTGCAAAAACATCTAATCATAATTTTTCAAACTTGCTTTGCCCGTAGAGGCAGACAGGGGGACCGACACTGTTCATTTCGGTCTTGTCTACACTAGAAAAATGACTTTTTGTAGACAACATGTGTCAGCACAGCTGCAGCTGAGCTGGTGCCACACGCAGCTTTGCATGGCCAAAGACAAGCCACGTTCAGCACTGTTTCTTCTGCCAGTTACTGACATCTGCTGTCAGCAGCAGATGATTTTTCTAGTTAAAATGTGCCCATGGTGATTGGTCTTAGTTTATTTGGAGATATCTTTCAATGCACTTCCCATTTCACCTTAGTTTCCCATGGCCAGTGTTATCTGCATAGGTAGAGTACATCCAGTATGCTTTTATATTCTTTACCACTCTTTCTATGCAAGAAGGATTTTTCAGACTATCTTCTAATCGCTAGTGATTTAGATGCAATGATGCAAAAAAAAAAGGGAAGTTTTTCAGTCTCTAACTTTCATTTGTAAGGTATGGGACAGACCTGTGACCAGACTGATTCCCATCTTCTATGTCTTTCCTGGGATTTAGACTATGGAACGTGCTATAAATGACCAGACTTCTAAATAATAACCAAGTTATGATTTCTTGTGATGTGTAGGCAAGACCTTAGTGCATGCAGGGGAAACTACAGTTTGAACATCTCCAAAGGTTGATGAACCCTAGTGGCCTTTCACTGCTGGTCCCCTTTGTGTCCTTTGATAAGAGAGGTCTGCAGGGCAGTGCTTATGTGTAGGTGACTTTGTTCCCCCACAGGTAGTAATGTAAGCAACAGTAAAGCTAAAGAGAGTTTTGAAGTCTCAAGCTGTCTAATCACAGGAAACTATTTGGAAATAAGTTGTGGGGAATATTTTTGTGGTTGTGGGTTGGGTTTTTTTAACCTATCGTAGCTTAAAAATCCAGGAATACATGTAGGAGCAGATTTTCAAACATATTTAGGTGTCTGTTTTCCATTTAGATCAATCATTTCAGAATTTGGTCCCTAAGCAAGTATTTGGTTATAAGTGCTGGAGAAATCCTGTTTATTTTAGTAGGTTTGTTCACACATTTAATGTTAAGTGCATTGCTTTATCTGAATCTTAGTGAATACTTGTCATGATCCCATTGAAAATGTGTTCTGCATCCAAGCTCTTTTGATATGTGATTAGAGTCTGAAGTATTATTAATCGCTTAAGGTATCAGATCCAAGCTTTACAGATATCATGGATTCTCAGCTTCTTAGATAAAGTCGGTGGAAAACGCCTCAAAAATGGGCTGAATAAATGTGATAAATGTTGAATCAGTCAGATTTCTGATCTGGAAAAATGTGGAATGAAAGAACCTGATCACAAGACAGAAAAATGCATGGTTTGGGGAATATAGTATGTGTAGTAGAGTAAGTAAAGTACAGTTAAATCCCAGGCTCAGTCCAGCAGCCTGTAGCTCTTATGTAGCCCTTGTTGGGTCAGTGTGAGTTTTGACTGAGCTTGGACTGAATGAAAATGTTGATTTTAAAAAGAAAATAAAACCGTAATAATGATGGTAAATCGCTATGCATTGTGAAAGTCAATAGAGCAAGGTGTTGATCACTCTCATGTCTCAATTTATGGGCTTTGTGGAAATGAGCCTTTGCTTTATGCAGCCTTTGGGGCTGTGAAAGCATCTCGAAGGAAAGCCCCGGTGATAACCGGTGATTAGACTGAGAGTTTTAAAGACTTCACACAGACTCTGCTACTTGCCTGTGTGGATGACTAGATTTGTTCCCTGGTTTCACTTGCGTATTTTGTTTTCTCATTGACGATAAAGCCAACTGAAGATAACTGAGACCTCTTTTGGGCTGCAAGACTGTGAACTGTGGGTGGGTGGGGAGGGACTCAGGAGCCAGCAAGGCTCCTTGGTGGGTTGAGCAGAGCACTAGGCACCTCCAAGCAAGGCAGGAGAGCTCTGCAGCCACTTCTGCTGGGAGACCTCCTGTGCACCTAATTATCACCACATCTGGTAGTGACTGAATAATCTGGGGAGACGAGATAGGACTTTTCTTTGTGTAATGCCTTCAAAGGCCCTGCTAGTCTCCTGTACTAGCCCAGTAGCATGAGAAGGGCCTTTCACATTTGATATTGGCTAGGAACCATCAGTGATTTGGTAATATGTGCCCTTGGCAGAGATGGTGGAGGCAATGTTAATACAGAAAGAAGCACGACTTAGCAGGCTGAGAGCTCTGGACACACAGTTCAACTTCTGTTACAGTAAATGTCATTTTTATTTTTTCTATGGACTTCCAGGGAAGATGTTTCTCTCCTATTTCTAGTAGTCCATTTGTATGGGAAGCAGGCATAGGCAGGCACCACAGTCTCGCAGCTGAGCTGGTATAAACCATCAGATGAGCTCCCAGCATCTGCTTCAGCGCAACGTCACTTCCAGCAGTCACTGGCAGAGCCGTGAATTGAGCAAGGAGAGCCTGAGCATCCATTTTCATTCGGTCAGGGGTTGGTGCACCTTACAGCAACTTGCGTAGTGATCTCCAACTGTGGAGTCGTCGTTGGCCCATTTGGTGTATACAGCAAATTTAAATGCAGGTTGGTTGTTACTGAGACAAGGGGATGTGGAAACGCAAAGAAGATCTCTTCCAGTATAAAGCTCCGCTTTATACCAGAAGCTCATGTTTCTTTGGCCAAAGCAAAGAGGAACAGAGATGCCGCTTTATAAAATTAATTGGTTTAGGATTTTCTAGCCTAGTGAGTTAATCGATTTGGATTTTATTGTGCTTAAAATAATCAACACATAGCTGGAGGAGGCTAGAAGTCATGTTCTTAGTTTAAAATAAAAACAGGATAGGCAAGGTCTTCTACTGATGTCAGAAAATGTGTCTTGGGTCTAATTTTTGGACATTGACCTATGAATGGTTCTCAACCATCAGAACCTGTAATGAAATTTGTTTGGATAATGTATCCTTCATGGGATAATACGTGTATCAGGAGCCAGTAACTGTTATTGCAGGTGCTTTGATAATCCAGCAAAACTTCTGACAAGCTTCTCTGGCACAGTGTGGGACATAATGAAGGATGAAACCTTGCAGAGGACCCAATTCAGGTTCATAAAAGCATTTTACTAGTCACAGGCACACACATGCATATTAGCTGGAGGTCCATGCTCCCCAAACTTTGCACCATTTTTGGATTTGCACGATGGGGGTTGTAAAATGCTCGGAATCGCTGTCTGTGCTTTGTCAGCCAGTGTATGAAATGGTTTGTGCTGCTAAGTGGACATGTGTGGACGCTCTACAAATTAAAGTGCAAAGGATGGGGCAGCGAGATGAGGATTCATGGTGGGTACAGTGTGAAGCTGTGATAAGTAAAAATGTGGTAGTGAGTGTAATTTTGAGAGTAATGTCCTGAATAGTGACCTTTCTGAAGGGAAGATTTTAGTCTGTAGAGTCACCTGTACACTACGAGCAATAATCTGTAACTGGTATTCTCCCCAGGTCGTTTCTCTTTGGTCCACTTTCTGGGTGTTAGAATTTGTTATCCAGCTAAACAGCTAAACCAGTGCATCTACAGAGCATTGCTGGAAAGGTCCAAACATCAGAAACTTACTGATTTATGACAATCCTAAAACCACTGAGCCAGCAGTGAGCTTACAAAGGTCCCTGTGCCTGGGATCTCTAGGATGGATCAATAGACTAACTGCCCTCCCCTCCCTCCAGGGCTGGCTGGTTCTAGCATGGGGCACTAAGTGTTTAATGAAATCTAAACAGAATCTTTCATATTTTAGTTTTAAAACAAAAAATGGGTTGTGGATTGTTTGGGGTTTGGGTTGTTTTTTTTTTTTAAATAATTATTTTCTTCATGGGCTTTCTGCTATGTTCATTTCTGTCACAGTTCACCCAGTTTTTGAAGACTCTTCTCCATCTTTAAAGAATTCCTAGATTATGGAAAAATATTCATCTGTGTGTACTTGATATGCGAAACAAACACTTGGTGTCTTTGATGATCAACCATCAAAACACCTCAATTTCTTAGTTAAATTCTTTTGAAGCTTGCCTCGGGGTTCCTATAAGCACATTTTATTGGTAGGCAAATGCGGCGGTTTGCAACGGGGTTTCTTTGTAGTTTGCTTCTTGCAGCATCTCCTGCTGCTTATGGCTCTCAGAGCCTGAAATGTAAGTGCAGCTTTGAAAGCCCCACGTAGGTGTGTGATACAGGACTGCAGTGACAAGTGCGTGTGGGTAGCTACACCAGACAGTGCTGCACTGTGCAAGCCCAAACTGCATCTCCCTGGGAGCTTCTATACGACTGTGAAACATAGGTGCCCTCCTGTGGGCATCCTGCTGCTCCTCCTTGCTGTATGGAGAAGCTGGGATTGCCTTGCCTGCTTGGAGATGCGTTGGTTTAGGTTTTGAGCAGGATGCTAAGGACTGTTTATTATGCTTTCTTTTTTTTTTTTCTTCTAAACCCATTCAAACAGTGGGGGCTAAAAGCATCCCTCCCTCTGACATGTGTAACAGCAATAATTTCAGCAGTTGTTCAGAAAACCAACTTCTCCTCTCCTCATCCCAGGAGGGTTTGCCATTGCCCTCAGGTCAGGATATGGCCCTCAATATCAAGACAGACATTTAATTGCGTTGACAAATGCACAGACCCTAATGCAATTCATTCCTGCTGGGGAAGGCATGCAAAGGTAAGCCATTAATCATATATTCTTCAACAAATGCCATTATTTGGGAATCCTGAGCGTTTTGTTTCAGGGTCACTGTGAATGTATCATCTGCTTCATCGCCTGCCTGAGCTGGGCAGAAGGTTTGGTGTCAGATTTGTTTGCTTAACCTCAGTATAAGGTTTCCATAGCTCTTCATGTTCACGGTCTTTTCACGGAGCTGTTTAATGGTGAGTGAATTGTGCTTGGCAACCTGTAACTCCAACAGGATGATGCTGTTTGCAGTTATGCAGTTGCTCCAATTCCTCTTGCATGCTGATGTGCCCCCTGTAGTGCCGAGCAGCCAGAGGCCAAAACTGGCTTTAATCTATGCAGAATAAAAAATCCACGTCTAAACGCTACAAAGGTCAAGACTTTCTGGAGAGGAGGTGAAAGAATTGCACATGAACTAATGCTTAATACTGAAACGAGAGTAGCTACACATGGCAAATAGTGCCTGTGTTATTTATTCTGTGTTTAGCATCTATATTAAATGCCTGTCTCCTTCGTGTTTCATAGAATCATAGAATGGTTTGTGTTGGAAGGGACCTTTAAAGGTCATCTAGTCCAACTCCCCTGCAATGAGACATGTTCAACTAGATCAGGTTGCTCAAAGCCCCGTCCAACCTGACCTTGAATGTTTCCAGGGACAGGGCATCTACAACCTCTCTGGGCAACCTGTAAAAAGTAGAGTTTGCTAGAGAAGTGTTAAGCTTGGCCATGTTAGGTGCACCTTGAAGGATTTCTGAAAGACAAGAAGCACGAACTGCGGCTGAAACGTGTAGCCAGGTAATAAAAATGGGGTTTTGGCATAGGAGTTCTCAGCAGCAGCGCTTGATTGCAATGCAGCACTGGCCTAAACTTGTTCAGGAGAGCGAACCTCAAAAATGAATCAACGTGAACATTTAGATGAGTGGTTAGCTGAATTTTTTCATCTTTTAGAAGGAAGTATTGCTCCTTCCAGTGAAGCTAATTAAAATGTGGCTTCTGCCCATGCAAAGATCAAATTCTGCTGTCTTATGTGTATTTAAACACATCTGATTTACTACATCTGACTTTCTCAGCGTGACACAGGGGAAGATTTGACCATTGGGCTCTGAACACAGTGGAACAATTTCCAGACTTGGGTGCCTGAAGTTAATAGCGTAAATCCTTGCTGAGACACATAAGCCAGTTGCGTTGGGGAAAAAAAGGACCTCCTTAAAWAAAAAAAAAAAAAAAAAAAGAGAAGAAAAAAGGAACTATTTTGGCTAATTTCAGCAATATTTGCTAGTCACCCCTATGAAGGTGGTGAGCAATAAGGAATAGTTTCCTGCGTGGGCATCTAAGTGTTAGGTTTTGTCCTTCAAAGCCAGAGGAAAGCCCTTACTTCCGATGCAATCAAAGGCACTTTCATTGACAAAAGCCTAATTATGACCCTTCCCTCCTTAAAAACATAAATAGTAAGTAATGAGGATTATCACCGATCTGACATCTTGTACGTTCGCTGCCGTTCGTGGGAAGCTTTCAAACAAATGTTGGGGATTAGCGCAAACCAGTTTGTACAGCTGTCTAGATTTTGTTGAATCAGAAGCCCAGCCTGCAGAAAAATATGTGGATTATCAGCAAATTCTTACTAGTGGTAAGGGAAGACAGGCAGGGATAGATGTTCTGAATTTAGAGAAATGGTCAAAGCCATGGCTATGGGGTAACTGATACGGACTCCATTGCAGTAGTTAGGAACATTTTTCGTTTTCCCTGGTTGTAGAAACAAAGACCAAGAAAGAAACTGAGATTTAGCATTTTTCTTAATTA
The DNA here is from genome assembly GCA_035582835.1 of Phoebastria nigripes. Lineage (NCBI taxonomy): Eukaryota > Metazoa > Chordata > Aves > Procellariiformes > Diomedeidae > Phoebastria > Phoebastria nigripes. The sequence continues at coordinate 2,989,536 of JAYKAV010002662.1, read as the reverse complement.
CATTAATGTATTTAATTAATAGCCATCGCTTTGGTATTCCTTTGTGATGGGCCATAATTCCTTCAATTTTGCTTAACAGAAGTGCATTTATGTGCTCGTATTATCCAGACCATTGGGGCGAAGACTGTGTAAAAATCACCAGAGTATGAAAATGCAAAAAAAAATTACCATGTCTTATTTCTGCACGTTATGTGGAGCATCTCCATGTAACATAGTAGCACATACCCATACAGTCAGATAAACCCTGAAAGACAAGATCCCTCCGGATTTGGGGTGGTGGTGGTGGGGTGGGGTGGAGCTTCTGCGCAAGGGAGATGTCATCAGTTTCTGGCCCCATGGTGATGTTTCACTTTTTCCTTTAACCACAGAGTTTAGGGGTGATGAAGGGAGGTGAAATCTCAGATTTTTTTTTTTTAGAGAATAAGCCCTGGTGAGGACTCAAGGATGGTGGCTACTCTGGGATTGTCCCCAACCTTGGAGGATGGTGCTGGAGGAGCATGTGGCCATCACAGAGGGTGAAATTCAGAGTAAGGCACCTTGTTACATGTGGCTGTGGCAGGGGCCGGAGGAGATCTGGGTGGCTGCAGCCACCTCAGTGACCCAGGAGAGTTTGTGCGGCACCGGGGGGGCCACAAGTTAGAGGAGGGGGGGAGTGAAAACCCTTGGGAAACTGGCCTTAGGTCAGCTCTTTCTCCAACTACAGTTTCTTGGCATGGGTTTTGTTAAGGCATGCCACTGCAATTAAATCGCATTAAAGTCAAACAAGCTGATGATGAGCACTGGTCAGAAGTCACACTGCTGTTAAACTGACCCATCATTTTGGGATGAGCTTTGAGGCAGAGTGGCTGGAGCTTGGTTTGGAGTAGCCAGAAGCCACCGTGGCAATCACAGGAAGCCCCCATAGCCTCTTCATCTGGAAAGCTGGGATATGGAGAGAGTGAACGTTGTCGGTGCAGGATCTTACAAAGCAGACAGCTGTGCTGCAGAATGGGAAACTTAAATCCGCTGTGTGCAGCTGCTTCCCTGGGGAGACCAGCTACAAACCGAGGGAGCAGGAATGCCGACGGAGCACAGACCTGCACCAGCTATGCCGCACCTTTGGCCATAGTTTGGCTCTAGTTTAACTGAGGGAGCCAAGAGAGGCTCCAGCTGCCCTGGGCTGGGGGTCTCGCCTGTGCTTGGAAAAATGACTTGGAGAGCGTGATCCTCATGATTCACACCATCATTTTCACTCTTTTATTGCATTTTGTATTTAAGAAGAGGTGTGCATTTGGGAAGAGGTGAGTTTTTCTCATGCACTTGTGTGTGTTCAATGTAAGCATCCTGGCACTGCCTCCACGCACCAGCTTTTGCATCTTCAAACAATCCAAGTGCTCTTACAGTTCCCAGCCACAAGAGGCTTGGGGTAGGCAACAGCAAAAGGCATCGCCACAAAACAAGCCTGTTGAGTCATCTCCACCTTTCTTTCCACTGCGTATCACTTTGTCCATTCCAGTTTTAAAGTTGAAAAGAAGAGACGTGGTATTTTTAAGGCCTTGTTTCTGCTTCAAGCTTTCCGTCTGTTTTTTGACAGCATCGATAGTTTTTCCATGTAAATTTTTTACCAGTGGTTAAATTGCAGGATTGGTGCAATTGCAGGAGTGCTACGACAGAAAGGTGTCGTCTTCTCCCCGCAGAGCTGTCAAAGCCAGCACAGTGTCCAAAATCTCATGTCTGCTACTGCTGTGATGAGAGGGGAAACAGAATTACTCTGCGTAGATGAACCTCGCATGTTCCCTGCTTTGTGGTTGGCATCAGTTGGAAGGAGTTACGAGGTTGTGGTACATGTTCTTGTTGCATTCAAGCTTTATTTACTCTCTTGAAGTGATGCTGTCATGATGTTTAGTGTTACGATACGTGGATTTTTTTTGGAGGAGCAATTGCAAGGAGCAGAAGAGTATGCCCTTTGCTTCAGCGTGGCTAAACCGAGTCATTCCCCAGTGCAGAAGTGCTCTGTGGGAATGGGGCACTGACGTTTGGGATGGGATTGTTGAAAGAGAGAGTTGGCTGCTTGCGTACTCAAAGCCTGTGATATTATTAAGTAAATAAAACAAGTGGCACTAAAGAAGGTATCCGAACAGCATGTCATTTCCTTTGGAAAATAACCCTGCAGGGCGCTGAATGCTGCACAGAGCACCAGGATAACTGTGCATCATTCCTCACTTGGGAACCATGTCAGGGACCAGACTGGAAAAATGATCTGTAGTGGATTTTTTAATTCTCTGTCATCTAGCTGCCAGGAAGAGGAGTTTTGTGCTGTATTTTGTATATTCACTTTGGTCCTGTTTCTGTTTCTGCCTGAAGCTCTCTCTCAAGTCCTTCCAAATTCTTTACCATAAAAGATAATAAAACACTACAGCACTTCACTAACCGGCATCCAGAAATGTTTCTTCAAGCACTAAGGCACAAGTCAGATTGGGAGCAGGACAGCAGTAAGGGGAAAGACTGGGGAAAATTCGCTTCCCTTCGGAGTAGCTGGATTTTTGCCATCAGTGAAAACCTGGAATCTACCCACTGTAACGAAAAATTAGCAGGTACTTAATAATGCTCTTTTTTCCAAGACTCCATGGATACCCACCAGTAATGATTTACTGTAAGCACTCCATGAAAAGCAATGTTAAATCTTGCTGCCTTCTGCTTTGGAGGTCACGGAGAAACAGCTGAGCGAACCTCAGCAGTGGCAAATGCAAAGCATAAAATACTGTCATTGGGCCACAGTAAGGAAGGAGCCAAGTCTTAATCACATAAACAGATTCTCATATACTTTTCCCCTGCTATTTTATAAAGTGCTTATATAACTGAAAAGATTAACCTTGGAAAAAGAAGGCTAGAAAAATATTTTTACGGCTTCTTATTTATGGCTTTACTACGGTCGAGGAATTAGTTTGCATTTTACAAAGCCAAAAAGTGGGGGAGGAGAGAAGAGGAGGGATTTGAATAAGGAGAGATATTTGCATGGCTCTCAGAATGTTAAAGAAAAACTAAAATCCCGAGGAGTTACCACTGTCAAATGCAGACACGCAGGCAAATCCTAGGCTGGAGCGGGACTCAGTATCCAGGCAACGTCAACATTTTTTATTCAGCTACTGCCAGTGCCGCTGACAGCTTTTGCCACTTTACGGTCACATTAAAAAAAGAAAATGCCTGACATCACTGAAGTTCTTAGAAATTAATTTCTCATCCGTCCAGCAGATGCGAGGCTCAGCAACACGCGGCACATGCACATCTTGCAAAAATTCAGAGAGAAAAAACCTTTGATGAGTTCATGGCTGGGAAGGTGTGTCGTTCCTTGTTTCTCTCTAAACCTGGCACTTCATTCCCCCCAAAGTTTCTTATTCTCTCCCTTGGACACAGATACTTACTGTGCATTAGGGAATGGATCACATTTGATTAAACCATTTATAAGCAACTTCTGCTGCTGCACTATAGATTACAGGATTAGAGGAGCCCTTTGCTGTGCTAAGAAAGCCTCCACCTCTTCTTTCCTAGTTCTTTTTGCATGGTGCAAAAGCCAAATGGCTAAATGAGATTAGGAACTTCATTAATATGCTAATAATGTTAATAGATGAAGGGAAAAAGTCCTTGCATTTGCCGTCTTACAGGGGTAAGGTGGGACAGATGGGCACAGAATACGTACAGCCCGATGGGCGCAGCACTGCAAGGCTGTAGGGACCATGCTGCAGGGTAGGTAAAGAAAGGACACCAGTTTGCTGTGTCCACTTACTGAAACACAAGTATTTTTATGCTGGAAGTGTTAATACAGTGAAGCTGAACCTTTTCTGGGAGCTGAGAAGTTAAAACTGTGCTGATGAGCCAGCTTCGTTCTTCGCTGTGGACCAACGCAGGGAGCGTGGAGCACTCCCCAGGCACGGCTGCACGTTTTGTGCTCTTGGAGCAAAAGCAAGACCATCTTTCACCTTGGGAAGCACCTTGTGATGGCAACCAAGAAAAGGTTGGTAAGACACAAAGAGCTTCCCAATCATTAAGGTCAAGTAACGCAAAAACCCAGTTGCTAAACAAGGGCTAAACATGCAGATGTTTAGCTCGCTGCTCACTAAGTAGCTAAGAACATTGGGAGGAGATGCAGGGGGAGCTGCTAAGCTGCAGAAAGTCCTTTGGACTCTGCTGGTGCCCCATGCCTTCCCTCCCACGCCTTATTTGTGCGGGCTGTGATGTGGCAGGTTTGTGCGGGCAAGGAGGGTAAAGGCTGGGGCAGGGGCATCCCCCTCCGCTCCCGGCTCCCCCAGAGCTTCGTGCACGACCCTAAGCGGATCTTCTCCAGGTTTTGGTGAAGTTTCATTAATTACTGTAGTTTAAGAGTGTGAATTTTGCAGGAGGTGACTGTAAATAGGGAAGGCTGAAGGGTACAGGGGGAATTTGAAGGGACTGATTTAGGCTGGTGATGCTGAGGGCTGTGACTCAAAATAAAGACCAGCAGGACCTTCCTTGTCAATGCTGCACTTGATGCAGGACCTCGTGTTATGTCTTTTAACATGTTGTGCCGGAAAAAAACCACTCGGAAACTAATACAAAGACTTCTTGAGAAGCTCAGTTTTGCTGGCAATGAGCTTGATTTTTGCTACTGAGGCCGGTGGGAGTTTGGTCTCCCAGGCTGGGGGTTGATGTTCTCTGCCCTGTGCTTGCATTGCCCCACTCCAAGCAATTCCTGAAGACATGGGGATTTTGCTATTTGCCTTTGAACACATAGGCTTGTAATGGATGTAGGCAGCAAATAAACAGGAAGGAAAGCTAGAAACCTGTGGTCACCATAAATATCTACTTCATCTGCTGTAGGTCATTGTTTTCTTTAAGATTTTTAATTATCTTTCTGGTTAATAAGGGTAGAAAAGGGATTGATCTAAGCATGAGACTCTTGCAGTGCAGTAACACACAGCATCTGAAGACGGCTTTTCATGTGAAGCTCTCGCAGAGATGATGTCACTTATCCGTGGCCATGCAGTGGGCCAGTAGCAGGGCTGAGAATAAAATCAAAGTCTCTAAACTCCTTACTCAGCCCCATTTCAGTGTTCATTCTTCCCCTCCTCTGCCCTATTGGTATTTTATTATGACTGGAAACAACATACCTGGTTTACAGGAACATGTAGCTTGGAGCAATAATTTCTGTTCATGTCTATTAGCACAGAGGTTTTAATATTTTTTACTGCTGTGACACACTTGCAAATAAGATGACTGTCAGACTTGCCAGGCCTTATTGCTAGCTGCCAAGGTGATGACAGAGTATTTTTTTTCCATAAATATGTATTATGTAATAATAACAAAAGCATTCAGTCTGTAACTCTGATAGGTTTTTGCAGGCTGTTTTAGGCAACCTTGACTCTGAGAGCCAGAATTGCACCAGGCTGCATTAGGGAAAGCTCATAGGACTGTGTTAGAAACGTGCACCTGAAAACACAGACACCCAGGTGAAGGACTAAGGATGCAGGATGCTTTTGGGGCAGACCAAGAAATTCAAGAGTGGGGCTTTGTGCTGCTGGATATATCCAGAGCTCTGTAACCATAACACTGAGTTTCTGCTCTGATTCTTGATGTGGAATTTAAACTGAATAATGATGGTAGAGCTACTTGGTAGAGTGCTTTCTACTTTAAGCACTGAAGCCACTGCAAGATGATGACCTTTGACAAGATTTGGGAATCTTGTCAAACAACAAATTCTGGTCATCCGTGATACTAGTTTAGATAATTTTCAAATGACTTTACAAGGTACAAATAGTAGTGTGATTGGCCCAATGCATTGCTAAGCTAAGTCACCACTGAAGGAGATTTCATAGTTCCAGAAGTCTCTCCTCAATTTGAGGCTTGATGTGTTTTGAGGAAGTGAACAGGGAAAGATGCTGGCTGCAAATTAAGTGTCAGCCTGAGAACTGTGTCGAGCTGGGATGTGCCTGAGCTCTGGTACCTGCCCTCTGATTCACAAGGGCATCCTAAAACATAAATAAGCAAGGAACTGTTGTGCAAGGAGTACCGTGATGTTGCCTCTGCCCCACTCTGTCTCTGGCTTTCAGGCAGTCCCCCCAAGGACAAAGTTGACAGCCTTTTCAGTCTCTTCCGTTATCATTAGCTGTTGTGAAAAGGTTTCAGACTATTTTTTCTCCTGACAGGTATTGTTTGTGCAGACTGGCAGGGCTGGCTTTTCCAGGAATATTCTCTTACTGCCTTGTAGCTCCCAGGTTTCCAGCCCTTCTGTCATCCACGCATAAAGACTCAAAAAGCTTTCTCTAGTTCACGTCTGCGTTGGTCCCAGCCAACCCACTGAGATTTTTCACACAATCCTAAATATAACAGCTCTGAACTTTACAGTGCTTGGTGTTTGCACTTGCACAGTGAATGAACAGGGAACTTTTTACCACCCAAGCCATCCCACACAAGTCCCTTGATTCACTCCCATCATAGGCTTGTGGCTCCCGCAATCGCAGCAGCTTCTCATCTGGATGCCGTGGATATGTCGGATGCTTTTTTCCATTACCTGTTTGCCAGTTACACGAATTGGTAGAATCATCAAGAAATGGGAAATATTGGGGCTTGGATGGTTTTTAGCTCATTGTAGACATTAAAACGATACCAGTTTTCCTTTACATCTCCACTGTCTCGGTCTTTGTCCCTTCTGTACCCTGGCAGATTGCGAAGGTACCTCTGTTACCATCTCGGTAAGCTGCAGGGTCTGTCTTTCTCACTGTTCTTTCATCCCTCTTAAAAAGTCACTGAAGTTTCTTTTGCTAACAAAATTGCTATGTTTGATCTAGGTGCAAAAAATCTCAAAAAAAACCCCACAAAACAAAAAACCAACTTGAAAAGAGAAACCAGAAAGATTTTGAATGATTTCTCTTCCAGACCTCATGTATGTGATAACAAATGTTTCCTCCTCTATACTCCCATCTGCTCTGGCAGATCTTCCGTAATCTGGGCGACTAATTCTAGTAATCTCCTTGGAGCTGGGGCATGTGAGACAGCCACCTCATGCACACAGTGGTTTAACGCAGTGTGAACAATATGTCATGTTCTTGCAAAGGAAAGAGCAGAGCTGTTGAGTCCAACACACCTCCGACTTGTTCTGTTCCTCGCCGGCCTCGTGCCAGCGTGCTGCACAGGGACTTTTGGAAAGTCACTTTTCCCTGTGCAAAGAAACTACAAACCATGTGCTTACCTCCCTTCTACTGAAGATGAAAAGGTGCTATATGAGATCTAGCTGGCGGTGGTTTCCAAGATGTTTATCTTGGGAAGTTAACAGAGATGGTTTGCCAGTTGTTCAATTATTATGACATTAAAGTATGCAATGTACTTGGGTTTATTCCTCTGCTTACAACTAACGATGCTTCAGAATCATTAACTCATAGGAAAAGTAAGGGTAGAAAATGAAGATAGATCTTGGGGGTTTTTTTGTGTGTTTTTTTCTTTTTTATTGTTTCTTAACCACCAGATGAAGGTCTACTGTATTTGTTAGGGGTGACTTGAACAAATAGACTGAGGGAGCTGGCTGCAATGCAACGAGGCTGTGCAGGTGGTTGGATTTCAGTGCAGTCCCTGTCTGCGCGTGGTGGATTCCTCCCTTTCTATTATAATCCTCTTGCTGGAGCAATCCCACTTGTAATGACAATGCAGTGTTGGGTGATCCTTTAGGAATTTCCCCTCTTGGCATTACGCCTGTGTTTAGTTCATCGGATTGAGATCCAGTCCTGTGCGATGTCCTTAGTCGTTCATGTAAACATACTGTCGGTGGCTGTATAATAAGTAGTTAAAGCCCTTCCTATGGATACCCCAGCTAGTCATCGGGATTTTGTGAGCTTTGAGTTTGAGTTCAATGAACAATTCAGCTCACCGCTGGTCTAATGCTACAAGACCCTGCTTTCACTGTCAACAAAACAACGTTTGCAATAGTTCATGGAAAATGTCCATTCTGTGTAAACACCAGCATTAGATACCCCTATAGGTAACCTGAACGTAGGCCTCAGGCTCTCTTGCAGCATCACAGCAGCTAAGAGCAGGAGAAGCACACGTATGCAAACTCCTTCGTCCTTGAGCTTTGGCAGACTTGAGGTTAGGAGTTCATGGGGAATGGTTCATTCTTCTGGAAGTTGCTGTTCTCTTGCAGCTGAACCAAATGAGGTGCCTCTTTCATCACTGAAGAACTTCATCAGTAAAGTTGCTGGAGCCAGGAATGAGAAAGGCTTCTCAAGCATTAGCTAAGCATTTAGCTTTTCAAGGTGTGGTTCAATTTTCTCTTCAGTCAGCATTTCTGTGTTGTCTCACATGTCTAATAGGATGCTGCTGACCACTGTCTCTAATTTTCTGTGTGTAATATATATAGCACATATGCCTTTATTATATCCGCCGTGGCATAGGAATGGGTCATTTGTGGGATGACTGTCAACCCCAAAATTGCACTGTCAGCATTTTTTATTGTTAGGGAACACTTAAGAATATTTTCAACCAAAAATAGCAGATAATAGTAATACCGAGTCAGGAGAAGAGTCTCTTTGTCGTCTTATTTTGTGCATAAGCAAATTTCTTGGCTTTAGCTGTCAGATGCATCTGCTCATTGTGGGGAGCAGAGGGATAGAGAACTTGAAATTACTTTGAAATCTCATCATCCCATCTAGATTTTAGGATGAGGGCATTGCTTCCAACGTGCACGTTGGTCACTAAAGTTGTATTTTATGATAACCATGCTAGTGTGAATGTTAAAACTGCAGTAAATGTGTGTGAAGCTGTTTTACTGCTAATGCCCTTACTAGCTTCTGAATTGCAAATGTGGTGGCTATGGCTGTGCAACGAAGGGATGCTGGCTGGGTTTGTGTAGGGTTGACATCCGAGGACAGCTGAGGATTGGTGCATAATTCAGTGAGTTTTCATCATCTCTCCAAATAAATCTCCTAAGGCAGAATTGGTGGAGGACTATATTTCTGTGGAGTCATGGTGCTCTGATTCTTAGTCTCTTGTATTTTGGGGTGTTCACTATGGGACAGTGATATGAATTTCACTCTTCAGGTACTGGCCATCCCTAATGTATCACTTTCTTGGAGTCATTTCTGGCTTTGTTCATTTGCTGTCATTCAGTTTGCGGCCCATTCAGTGCTGGTTGCAAGACTTTCTCTTTAATTTAAACTGAAGGGGATATTTTGTTCAGCCCTACGATGCCCGTTACAACTTTAACATCATTTAATCTGTTCCAATCCTGCATGAGAAGTGAGGAAGCGGGAAAGAAAGAACAAGAAGAGGATGAAAAAGAGATTTGTGATGTTCCAATGAATCCTATATCCTTCTCAAGGTTTTGTGGATGGATATGGTTGAAAGACTTGATAGAAGCGAGAAGAAAGAGAAGCAAGAAGAGATGAGAAAAGCACAAGTGGAAAAACACTTCTAAGGAACTTTATTGCCTCTACTGTATTTTTGTAAAAGTTACTACTGAGATGTTTTCCTTTAGCTGAGAATTTACTAAATTTTAGGAGTTGTGTCATCACACCAGACATCCTGTACTTGCTGGATCAAATGCTGTTTTGCTGTTTTCAGCAGAGCCAGATTGCAGTGTATATAAGAATGGCTCCATTTTTCACATTACAAACTGAAATTGCTGAAGAAGTGAGTGCTGGAAACATATGCACCACAGTTTATTAGTAGGATGTGGGGAAATGATAAAATAGTAATTTGGATAGGATCATAGTCATCAGTCCCAGCTTATCGGTCTTTTGGGGTAGGTGCTCTGAGCCTGAAATACAGTGTTTTTCTTACTAGAAATCACCAATATGCCAACGCTACCATCGCCGTTACTCCTATTCCTGCTGGTTCATATTATAAACTCTGGAAAGGTAGGATAGAAAAACATCACAAAGACGCCAGGATGTAATTTATAAGTAATTTACCAAGAGTTCTGGGGAATCTAGTGTGCACCTTTGGGACTCCTAAAAAGAAGTAAAATTAAACTTTCAGATTTTTCAAAACCAATTTAGTGCCAGCCTGACAGCTTCAGAGATTGAAATCTTTCTTAATGCACAGTGAAAGCAGCATGAAGTAGTATAAAAAAAGGGGATAAAAACAAAAACTCATTACAGTGAAACACTTGGTTATGATTATGGGAAGTAATTGAGCCCAGCTTGGAGTCATAAACTTGCAGTTCTTTTATGGGGTGTGAGCTGGACTTGGACCAGATGGAGAAAGTGGTAGTTTGTATTTCCCTTTGAAAACGCAGGCTGCATGCTCTGTTCAACCAGCCTGCAAATAGTGTTTGGGCAAAACAGGCTTTTTGTTATTGTGCATTGCATCACTTGTAGTCTTGAGCGGGTTTTTTTTAGAGCAAAGATCTCTTTTACGTATTTATTTGCACGTTATTTTGAAATATTTTCCAAGTTTGCTATTTATGTGAAATACAGTTGCAGTTAAAACCAGTCTGGTGTTGTGAGGCCTGTAAGCATGTCCCGGCACCACTGGCAATGATAAAAAATATTTAATTTTGCCAACATCAGTCTGTATAATTAAGAAGAGAAATTTAGAAAAATTCCAATTTAGGGAAATTTTGAAGGAGAACAAGGCAGAGAAAAGTGATCCATGTAAAAATGCAAACATGATTCATGCTTTGCCCTTCTAAGAGTGAATCTGAACTTTATTTCTTTCAGGAATGACAAAAACAGAGGGAATTTTGAACAAGGAAATTCTCAGCAACGAGGAAAGGGAAATACTTGGTTTTGCTGATTTGCAGTCAGAAGCCAGTTGAAGCATTAACTGTCACTAAGGGGATACATACTCTTTTTAGCCTTTCTGTTTTGTGCTAAATAAGATCTTAAATTACAAGGAGGAAAGTATTGTTTTTTCCATTTTCACACCAGAATAAACCCTGATAGGACTAACTCGTCCCCATTGCCTGTCCTGCACTCTGCTGCTGCATTTGTATATCAGGTTAAAGCTCCTATTAAAAAGGCAAGTGAGAAAATGGTTCAGAATGGCAGCATTTAAAGTATTTTCACCACAGCACAGAATTTACACCTCCATGAGACGGACGAATCAGTTTGTGTTTCAAAACTCTGACGGCTGGGTCAGACACCCCGTGCTGGCTGCACTCAGTTGGTGCAGTGTCATTTTCCATATTTCCTATCTGGAGACCAAATCTGAACACTCAACCTCCAATTCTACCCCGTAGAGCACATCTTCATGTTGCATCCCAGAGAAAGGAAGATTTTTGTTATGTTTGTGCCTGAAAAGCCACAATCACTGTGGAGGAGGTACAAAAGGTGCTTTTATCCTGACAGATGGAGAACTGAAAAGCAAGAAGCATCAAGAAGAGGGAGCCTGGCCATGGATGGGGCTTTTTCGGGTTGGATTGGAGATTACTACTGCCATGAGACTCCTCTCCTTATGTGGCCCTGTGAATTAGTGAAAAATATAGCAGAAGAAGGTTTATCTTTTCTACTTTGTGTGCTCCAGCCTCCCTTTTAAAAAGAAAAACAGGTGGTTTAAGGGTTGGAGGGCTGGGATGAGCAGGGGTGGACATTGCTGGGTGGGTTGGGCACACAGGCAGCTGATGGGATAAGGCAAGAATTGGTGTAAGGGAGATTTCCAGGAGATGTGGGCCTTTTTTTAGCTCTAGAGCCTTTTTTAGGCTCTTTTTTGGACTTGACGCTAGGTCATCAAAGTAAAACTGCCAGAGAAACAGATGACTTGGGGCAAGAGGGTGGTGGGGCTGGAGGCAGGTTGGCGAGTTGTCAGTGTAGAGGCTGTTCTAAGGCCATGAAATGGCTCAGGTCTGGCCAGCTTAGCAGATACAGTGGGACTAGGGAAGCATTTCACACACATACATGAGTGTTTGTTTGCTCCTTCCCCCCAAATAATTTTATTAAGCTGCCCAATGCTTTGTACCTCTCAGAGTGAGCCTGTGTATGGTTTTTGGAAGGGGACAGTGTTTTCCTCGTGCAGCTCAAGAAACGTAATATGCTATAACTAATTTGGGAGACTTTAAAGTAGCTTGACAAGAGTCCATTTCATGGTTGTTTGGAAGGGATTTGTGTTTTCAATCTCCAGAACATAGATGGCCCCAAAGGAGCTCTTTGAAGCCCAGCTTTTTATTATTAGTTTTGTAGGATCCTTCCACTGGAATCATTAAGAAGATGTAGTATTTGGTGTAAATGTGCTACTATCTGTTAGACCATTAGCTGTGGGAGACAAAATGATCATACTCAAAGCACTTACTGCTTTTTTTAACAAATTACTGTGAAAGCCAGTCATTAAACAGCGTTTCGTTTTCTGGTAGCTCTGTGCAGAAACATTAGGGTCTTGCTGCTTTCCTTAATAAGGGGAAATGAGCCCTCCTGGTGCAATGGCCCTGCTTGAAAAGGTCATAAGCGACCATTTATCCTTGGCTTCTATCAAAAAGGGGGCTGTTTCCATGCTGAAGCAATACTAATTCTTATCTCGTTAAAAAGGGATTTAAATTTTTTGGTTTCTGATGACATTAAGTCATTCTCAGCAGTCCTTTGGCCACTGAAGAATGAGGAATGCTTTTCTAAGGAGGGAAAACTTGAGGTCCAGATTGCATTGGCATTGTAGACAGCGCTTCTTGTGTCTTTGGCCAAGTAAAGACTGGAAAGGGAACTGGATAACTGTCTTCAAATATGTCAAGGGCTGCTCTGGAGCAGAAGGGAACAATCTGTTCTCCATGTGCATGGTGAATAAGACAAGAAGCAGTAGGCTTAAACTGCAGCAAGGAAGATTCAGTTTTGCTATTGGGGAGCTGGTTTTCAGGTAGGAATGGCTGTGAAGGTCATCGCTCTCATGGAAGTAGGTTGAGAGCTGGCCCATGAAACGTGCTTATGGGGAGAGCCAGAGCTTGTCCCACTACGGCTACTGTCTCAGTCGTGGTGGCATGAGCATGACGAATGAAGGGAATGGACAGTGAAGATGAAGCTTGCAGAGGTAAATCTGGTGGTCACACAAGGCCAGATGGGGTGTGAAGAGCTTGACACTTCCTACAGCTACATTTAAACAAATATTTAAGTAACACTGACACTTTCCCCTGCCAATCCCTCAGCACTTCTCATTGCTCCACCTGCTTCTCCTCTGCGCTGGGTGAACAGTGAGCCTCAAGGGAGGGGCTGGAGAAGGGGCTTTCTAAAAGCACTGTGCTGACAGGCTATTGATGCAAAAGATTGTTATTTGGTGAAAAGCACTGGGATCTTCACTTGCAGAGCTGAAACAGGGCCACAAAGATGGGGCTAAAAGAAAGTAGGAGGACAAGTCAGGAGGGGAAAGGCTGGGAACAGCTTAAATTAATTTTTGTGGTTCCTCACTTGGATATCAGTGAGAGCCTTGTCTGGAAGGTAATTGAGTGTCTTGTTAATGATTTGATTATTTTGGTCGCTAGGTGGAAGAACAAAGGTGGCCTCTGTACTGTCTTCTTCCACATTCTCCGTAGGGTAGACTGAGGGAAGTCCCTGGTAGCTGAGGATGGCAGAGGAACCTGCTGTCATGTCTGCACCTTCTCTTGGGGTCCCTGAAGTCCTGGGACATCCTTGCATTGATGCCTTGGAGACAGCCATCTTTCTGAAAGACCAGAGCTTGTAAGGAATCTGTGTTGATAAAGGTCTTTTCTGCAGTATTCATGGCTGTTTTTTCTTTTCCTTTCTAATGATATTAAGTTACAGGAGCAACCATGGGCACAAAGAAGAAGGCATGCTTCTTTGTAGAGGAAAAAGGTGATATGACCTTTAATTCCTCCTAGGAATTAAAAAGACAAGACTCTCATTACTCATACAGGGTTTGACTTTTGAAAGATCTGAGCCTCAAGTTCCAGTGATGTCCAGAGGAAAGGCTGGTGCTCTGTGACTTTAAAAAAAGCTTTTGATTTAACAGAACATTTACTGTAATCTTAGGAAGGTTGGCTATGATAGTTTGACCATGCTTTGGTTCGTGCTTGCACCCCTTTCCAGCTGCTCAAGATCTAGCCCACGCTGATCAACCCTTTCCTAAAATAAACAGCTCTAAATGTACGGACTCAGAGCCTAACATAATACACCCTGGCTGGTTGGGATGAGCAACAGCCCTGTGAATGTTTGTCTCATTGAAAAGACCACGAGGTGGATTTCAATTGTGTTACAAACAGCTTTCCTGAGTGCCTTTTGCTTTGCAGGCAGCAAATTTGAATGGAGCAATCTATGCAGAGCATACAGATATGCGTAGCACGGGGAGGGCACATGGCTAGAGAAAGTCCAGCCCATTGCTCCGGCCACGGTTTCCAGAAAGTATCATCAGCCTTCTTTTTATGAATTGGCAGAAGCTCGTTCCCATTAATCCATTAGTCATTAGTCGCGGAGGGCTGGGCGTTTCAGAGCTCATCGACAGGCAGCTGGACTATGCTGTCGCTGCGAAGACCCAGCACACATGAATCAAAATAGTTGGGTGATGTCATGTCACGGTGCGAGTGTGCCCAGGACGCTCGCTGCCAGGAATTGTCTGTCCAGGGGTGGTTTCCTTTTACAGCCTTTTTAGAGAGTCATCATGCCGAGCTGCACATGACAATTCCCTTCAAGAGGKCTTGTGGCTCCTTTGCATAGTTAGTATTTTTTAAACGAGGGAGCTTATCAGGCAGTTCCTGAATTTTTCCGCATGAGCTGATCCGCTGGCAAACACTGCTTCGGTCTCCGAGGCTTCTGACGGCTGACGGATAAGAGCTCCGTGGCTGCAAGCTGGGCAGACTTTGAACTTCTCCCCGTGTCCACAGATACTTCCAGGCGAGTTACTGTACGCTGGAATTAAGACTGGAAGCGCCTGGCGTGCAAGGTTTGGCAGCCTGCTGCAGAGCAGCTCTCCACGAAGACCACAACCAAGTGCCTCGGAGCTGAAMCGCCGGCGAGCTGGACTTTTTTTGCAGCCACACGGTCTTTCTGGAGCTTTATTTTCTCGGACCTGGGCATTTGGTGTAAGTGACACCTTGCCTTGCCCCTCGTGCTGCTTTTTTCCTTCAATCCTGGGCATGACCAACAGCTGCTGCCGTGTGAGCGCATGTTGCAGCTCATGAAGCGTTTTGGTAGCTTTAGAGGGAGCAAGAAGAGAAAGGAGCAGTGCAAAAGCTCGGAGAGACACCAGTCTGATCCTCGTGGCCTGTTCGGTAGGGACCCTCTGCATTACCCATCCAAAAAAACCATTGGTCTTTGGGAGAGGGCAGCGAGTGGGGGATAGCAAATAACTGAGCAACGATTTTGTGCTTCCTAATTTCATTGACTGAATCGTGCAGTTGTTGTGTGGAGGTTATTTATATGTTGGTTTGCACCAGAGATGAACATCTGAGCTGACACCTGTAACACACATCAGATATAACCTCTAGGAAAAGAGCGATAGTACAGGAAGCTTTACAGTAAACGCTATGAAATACATTCAAAAGGGGCTGTTGACTAATGTTACTTTAACTGAAGAATAGTAACTAAATGCTAAGTTAGGGCTAACACTGTATATTGAAAGATGAATTTTAAGTAGAGAAAAATTGCATATCAGTCTGATAAGTAGTGCATTTTAAAACATGTCTTTCTGATACTGCAGTTGCCAATATAATTGTGTTTGAGTTGCARTTAGGGACCGTTCTCCATTAATCAAAAGCTTTTCCTGGTCAGTAAGTGTTAACTCTAGTACAAGTGCTGAGTTTTGTGTGTTGGAGAGTTTGTGTATGACATAGGGATCAGCTGGCCAGGAGACAAGGGGTATTCCGACAGGATCTGGATGTATTTCTTAAGAATAGTGAAGAAATGTAATGTTTAATGCATTTCCTATATGGACTAATGGTAGCTGTTTTACAACTCTGTGGTTCCCCGAGGACCATGAGTGCTGCTGAGAGATTCTGTCCTGTGACGAAGGTTTACAACTGGTGTTACACTGAATCAGCCGGATAAGGCACAGTTTAGAGAGGCTGACTCGTACAACCGGTAGGCAAGGCTCTTTTTTACTCTGTTGGTCAGGAGTCACTGTGTTAAATCCAGCAGAATGACGAAGGTATGAGTTGTGCTGGACCGTATGGATGGTGCGGAGAGATGCATACAGATTTAGTGATGGGGAGTTGTTACTGATGGATGGGTGGCTGCCCAGAAAGCTTGTCTTTCTATTATTCAATGTTTTGCAATTTATTTAGTGGTCAGTTGTGTTGTTTTTAAGGTGTCCTTCTTGCAAATGCTTCTCCTTTTGTTCCTGTTTCGTACAGTTAAGTGTTTTTAAATCTAAGGTACCGTGCCTTGTTCTGCATTCCCCTAAACCCTTCTGAGGGTTTCTGCTGGAGTGGTAGTGTAAGGTCAAGGTGATGTAAATGAGATATGACCCAGATCTTTGGAGTTTCACAGTGTCAGGAAGATGCACAAAGACAGGTAACAGAGTTTATGCAAGAAGAGAGGAAAATTTACATTACAGATTGCCCAGATGTAAAATTTATTCCCAAATTTCTAATTAAAACCCCTCAATTCAAAAACCCCAAATTCTCACCTAGGCAGGAACACATGTGCGATTTGTTGGTTGAGTGATTAATGGCACTTTGAGCCATTAATTCACCCTCTTCTTGTGGTTTCATCAATGAGATGGCAATAGCCAACATCTACAAAAGGATTTGCTGCTGGAAGCACCAAACATAGCGTTGCAAGTCTGCTTCCTCGGAGTCTAATTCTAAACCCCGTCCTTATCTTCCTCCACAGGGAAAATAATTTGTCCTGCACCAAGAGTACTGGCTATGTGAACCGTAATGTTTGTGACAGAGTTATAAAAAAAAGTTGAAAGTGTAATACCAGAAATGCCAAAAAATGTGCTCCTCCTTATCCTCATTCCCATTAATCCAGCTCTGTAGCCCACTCCAGCGGTACACAGCGAGCATTAGGCAGAGTTTTCTGCAGAGCGTTTACAGACTTTGCAGATGTCATTCTTGTAAGAGCATGACCAGGTCAGCTCCCTCCATCGCATTTCCATCATGAACAGAGRACTACCAAGTCACAAGAGTGGGAAAAAGCAAACGGGATGTGTCTGGGTTACTGCCTTCCTCAGATGCTCTGCCGCAGGGATTGCCTCTGCCATCCCAGCGGAGTCTGGATTCCTTTCAGGAAACAGGTCAACACACTTGCAAATGCTTTCCCCCCCCCCCCAAATGGCCTTAATTATTTCCGGGGAAATGTCAAAACAAAAACTTTGCATTATTTTCTAGATTTAATCTGTATCTTGTAGCTATTGGGCCTTAATAAACACTTTCTGAGCAGGTCTCAAGGGAACCACCGGCACTCAGCAGGTTTTATGATCAGTATTAGTGGCATGCAGGAGCATTGGCAGCAACCAGATTTGGTGGCTCATCAGGTTCGGTCACACACTGGTGCATCCCATTTAGTTGCCGTCTACCATCAGGGATGAGAAATGAATGACAGCAATCCAACATGGGCTTTCCCACCCTGCTCTCCCAGGGTGGCCGTGCTGCCACTGCAGCCTCCCTGTTGCTGAATGAGCTTGGATTGTATTCYGAAAGGGGGTGGAAAGGGAAAGAAGAGGGAAAAATCCCCTGATGCCCCGGAAAGGGGTGCTCTGTCMCTTGGCACTAGTTGAATGTGGAATTTCTGATTTTTCTTGGCCATCTCTGTAAGTGTTTTAAGGAAGAGTCCTCCGGTCATTGTAAATAGGATTGGGCCAGCGCAGCTTCTCATCTTGCCAGGGGTAGATACCATCAGGCCACTGCAGCTAAAGTTATGAAGTAGTACATTCTTCTGTGTATCAATTGAGCTAAACGCCATCCTTCCTCTGCACCGATGAAGAGGTTCGCATCCTGGTAGAGAAGCGGAGGGTGGCATTGCCAAGGATGGGCATCTCTGTAATTCCCTGGTTTTGGAGCCTTACGGTCCCTTTATGCCAAGTGAACAGCAAGAGGAGACCYGAGTATGGCCAAACAGAAGCAGAGAGCACACAGAGAGGGGAAGGAGAAAAGCGTGAATGAGCACCAGGAGCAAATGAGAGCAGGGAGAGCTGTGGGGCGAAGGCAGAGAGCCCGCAGCTTTGCTCCRGGGAAGGAGCAGCCAACAGAGAGACCTCAAAGCTTGATCTATCCACCAAACARCAGGGAAGCTGATTTATGCAATATGATTTTGGCAGGGCTGAAGACTGGGATTACCCAAAATTTCTCCAACCTCTGGATCACCACCGCAGAGTTTCCTCCTTCCTATTGCAGTGGCTGCTTGCCTGTGCAGGGTTGCTGGCAGCTTCTCCACCTGCCAGCTCTTGCTGCGGCCCGGTGTGTTGTAAATAGATAGGCTCTGTGGCATTTCTGAAGGGGACAACTCTTTGGCCCCAGCGAGGCTAATTCCTCTGCCCTTTAAAGGACACCATCTATTCCGTGAAGGACTGAATGACATGCAAAAGGTATAATGTTAAAAGTGTTTCTTCCCTACCCAAGCTGTGAGTGCACAGCGAAGGAACCGCTCTACAGCACATGTGGCTGCCGTGACCCCCAGCGCTGCCTTGTGCCCAGGCATTTAGCCTCAAACCACTCATTTGGGAGGCTTTTAGCCCCATGGAAATGCCCAGGAGCTTCTCTTTGCCCATGCTGCTCCTTTTGGGATTTGTTGCTGTGGATTTTAATCAGCAGGGGCCAAAGCTGAGCTCTGACAAGCCGGGTCCAAGGGGCTCCAAGTAAATCTCAGTGCTGCCCATTGACAACTGAGGACAATTTCCCTGCCAGTTGTTATAATTAGGTGCACATTAGGACTAAATTAGGAGTGAGCCTGCTGAATGACTCAGACCCCAATACATACACGTGCAAACATGCTTCAGCCCCACCATGAATCAGGCTGTCCCGATATGAAGGGCAGGGGCTTGTCCCCGAGTCACTCCGAAATTTGCTGTAGCCACGCTGGTGGCACTCAGTGCACGTGTTTTATCTCATGTCCCTGCTAACCAGCGTGGGATGGAGGGCTGCTGAGGCTCTAGAGCCAATCTGGGAGGTGCCGTATGTTAGAGTATCTTTAAATACTCAACCCAAGGGGAAACGTCTTCCCCTCTCAGTCAAAAACTCAAGGGACTTCTTCCATGGCTTGCCATGGTCCTTCCCAGACCCCTGGAGTTGGGGGTGAGTGTGGATTGTGTGTCAAGTGGAGAAATCATACTCTTCCTTCCCAACAGCAGAGATGTGGTGACTGCACCAGTCATCACCACGTGGAGTTAATGTGCCATAGGATGCGACCAGCTCAGACAGCAGTCCATGGGCAAGGACTTACACCAAACCAAAGAGCAGGCGGTTCACAACCTCTCCAAATGCAAATGGAAACCCAGGGGATACTTCAGCCTGGCTCACATCACCGTTTATCGGCACAAGCCGGGTTGCGGATAGTTGCACTGAGAACAGGGACAGAAAACGTGTGGGAGGAGGACAGAGAAGTGATTGCAAAAGGAGACAGGACTTGATCTCCTCCTCCTCCAGCCTGGGGAGCTGCAGCTCATCTGGTGCTTCGCCCCAAAGTGGGTGATGCTGCTTGTGGGAGGACCGGAGCAGAGATATTTATTTTTCTCATTCTGGTGGGATGTTTCTGTTATGAGGCAGTGGGGGAGAAACCACAGTGAAAAAATTTCTGGAGAAATAAATGAGAGTGAGGGGGTCGCTGCACGTTCCAGTGGCTGCCATAAATGAACTGAAAGAGCAAAATCCTGTTGCTCCTGAAAAGCAGCTTAAAACCACCAGCATCAGAGACTGGGCATGAGAAACTGAGACCACTTTGGTTTGTTAATGATTTTCTCTACTGGTTTTCATGCTCACTTGAGCTGACAGTGATTTTAGAAAATGTGCGGCCCTGGCTGACCAGTACCGATTAATCTTGTACTACAGAGGGCTCTGAGACCTGGAAGCTGTGAAATTTCTACGTTTGGTTGTCAGGAAGGAGAAAAGCGGTGACGAGCCTGATGAAATGTTTGAGACTTTTAATTTTGCCATTTTCTGCTTCCTTATAGTCACTGTGCTGGTGCTTTCTGGCACGTCCCAGCTTTGTACTCAGCTTTGAAGCATTCTGAATGGGGGGAAAAGGACTGTGCCCATGAAGCAATAGAATCAGCAAGGTATTTTCAAGCAGGTACTGGTAAATTCAGATAGTAATAAACCCCAGGAAACCTCCACTGATTTGGTGGAAATTGAAATGGAGGTATATTGAGCAGAATGCTTTGCCCTGGACTCTTCCCTTGCTCCCTCCCTGGTGCAGAGCTCAGCAGCATCCTTCCTCTGCAGCCCTTTGTGGGCTTAAAGAAGATGTAGACACGTTGCTCTCACGCTGAGTTGTCCGAGAATGCAAATTCTCCAAGTAATTTATTTTCAAAGAAAGTTATTTTTGTCTGAAGGTCAGGTTATACACGTGAAAATACAGTATGTTCTCTTGAGGCACAAATTTACATATCGGTGCTGCAAATGAATCTGCCCACCGACACTTCTTCCCAGTCCTGCTCCAGGCAGCTCCATGCATCTCGTGCAAAGTTTGATCAAAAATACTAATATTACTATAAATGACTGAATTACTCAGCATTGACGTGCTGTTGTCAACAACGTGGTGGGTGAGACCAGCAGGGCCAGCCTCCCTTTTGGCAGGCTATTTTATGAACTGTACAGGTTTTCAGCAGGGAGAGCTCCCATCTGGGAGGAGTCCATGTGGTTACGGTCCTTGTTGGTGCTTGTGGGTGCAGGTATTTGTCCCCCAGGCACAACAGCATCCTAGACACTTCAGTTTTTTACTGTCGTAAGGATACTTTAATTCTGCTGCTATTCAAATAGTGTCATTTGGCACAGCAGGATGAATGTTATTGCTGAAAGACAGAGAGAAACTAAAAGCAAATCTTGGGATTGAATCTAGGTAAAGCTGTGAAATGCAAGTATGAGGAGGGGTTCATTGAGGTGGAAAAGGAGAAACTGAGACAGAAGGAAGCTGGGCACTGGCTGCAAGTGAAAGTGGATGCAGACACCGCCTGTTTCTGAAAGCAGACGATATTTATGTATTATCAGGATTTCCTTTTTCCATCCTTCACTTCTGTTACCTTCAGGTACCAGGTCACTTCTGATATGTATATAAGGCTGGAAAACTATCTCGGTTACCTTGTGATATAATTAACCATCATCTGGTTCATTTTTGAGGTGAAAAGAAAATAGTGTAGATAAGACTTTCATACATGACATCTCAGCTTAAAGAATGCAGCCTGGAGTGTCTTCATGCTGAATGCTGGAGGGTCACAACCTACGTGCCAAAAATCACTGGAATTACTGATTTCCATGCATGATCAAAATTGCACTCTTATCCTTATTGCACCAGGGTTTTTTCCTCCTTCTTTCACTTGTACTTTTCAAGGGCTCTGACTTTCAGAAGAATATCTGTATGAGAAGCTGTTATCTTAGTCTGACTTTCTACTTGATCTGAGTGTGCTAAGCTAGACCACAATTTATTTATACTCCCATGCATCTATATTACAAATGCTGTTGCCAGGTTTTAAGAGGAAATTTCAAGCCCAGATCTGTTTTCACAGCCTAAAATTCTACTTGACAGTCGTAATTAGGTAGGTGGATACTTTTGTTTAATTAGAAATCAATGTTTTGGACTATTGACTCCTTGCTCAAAGTTTCAGTGAATTGCCCAAGAGTGCAATTTCACAGATGATGTTAAGGCAGTTTGTTTGTCAGGTTTATTGGATCAGCAAATCCCAGGAATTACCAGGATTCAGCTGTTTTCTACTTTCACCTTTATTCTTGTCCAACCTAAAAGCAGTTCAAGGACTCAAAAGGGCTCGGAGCAGTGGGATTTAACATCTCGAAATTGTTTTAGCCATTTTATTGTCATTACAGAGTCATACTGAAATGCGAAGGCTTAGGTCTCGAGAGATGAAGGGCTGCTCTGTGAGATATCATTGTGCGGCTCGCAGGCTTGGCTTAGAGGCTTGAATTCTCCGTGCCGGAAAGGTCACGCAGCCTTACTTGGTTTAAGGACAGAGCCCAGTGCTGCATGGCACACTTGCACTGAGGAGTTCCCGTCCTGTCCTTTTTCTGCTCCTCCTTTGATAAAGTTGGGGCGATTCAGCTGGGGGAAGGATGATAGGATTAGCTGACATTAATTACGAGCATCCTGTTTTTTCCTCAGAGTTTTTTCCAGGCATCGGAAAACAGCTGCTTCCCAGTGCTGTGTTCTCCGTGGGGTAACAAGGACCCTTTTGATGCACTCAGAGCTACAGTCACCGGATTGTTGAACAGATCCTGCCCATCTGGCCCTGCGGTTTTATTTCAGTCTGTGCAAGAATTACGATAGCGTACACAGGATTCTTGCAACAATCCTGCCTTTCCTGGCGGGCGATGCTCCTGGAGAGGAACAGATGATTTGTGACATCTCCGTTGCTTGTATATAGTATAATTAGAGATAATAAACAAGAATAGGGCAAGAAATCAATTTAAGAAATATAGATGAGGGAGAAATGAGATGGAAAGTCAACCGGAGACATGAGGGAGATGAAAAGTTTGCAACAGAGAGGTTCTTGCTGCAATAGTGGCAACAAAAGTCAGGTGGGTGTTCAGAGGTGAGGATTGTACCAGCCTCCTTGAGAGAAGGACTGGGTTGAAAGGATGACAAGCTGGAATAATGTTGACATTTCCCAAGGGAAATACCTGAATTTAGGGATGGTTAACCCCCAGGGATCTGTATGGGGATGGATAATGTTCCTTAGCAACATGGATGGTGGGTGACATGAGCCCCTGCAGCAGTACATGCTGGGCACTGATGACTGACTCCAGTGAGAAGGACTTGCGGGTTGTGGTGGATATCATCTGGAAAATGATCCAAAAATGTGCTGTCATTACCAATAGGGTGAACCACATACTGGGCTACATTAGGAGGAACGGAGCAATCCAGTCAAGGGAGGTTATTATACCCCTCCACCTGGTGCTGGTGGGGCTGCACCTGGAATAGGGTGTCCTACTTCTAGTCAGAAAAATGCTGGGGAACTGGAGAGGGTTTTCCTGGAGGACTACAAAGATGTTTTGAGACCTAAAGCAGATGTTTTGGGATCTGTGAGGAGAGGTTGAGGAAACTGGGCTTTTTTTGTCCAGCAGAGAGAAGGTTAAGGGGCAATCTAATAGCAGCCTGCAACTACCTAAAGGGCAGTTTCAAAGGCGATAGAGCAAAACTCTTCTTAGTGGTGGCAGATGGTAAAAGAAGGAATAAAAGATAAGAGTTTGTGGCTGAGAAGGGTCAGACTGGATGTCAGCAAAAAACTCCCTCAAGAGGGTGGTGCAGCACTGGCACAGGTAAGCTAGAGATGTTGTGGCCTCTCCATCCTTGGAGTTTATCAAGACTCAGCTAGCCAAAGCCATGGCTGACTTGGTCTCGGTTGATACCAGACCTGCTTTGGCTGGGAGATTGGAGAAGTGGCCTCTAGACATCCTTTCCAACCAACATTTCTGTGATGTTCAGCTGTGCAGTTGCAGGAAAAGCTGAAGTTGCAAATATCCTGACTGTGCATCTTTTCGCACCCAATTCTCAACATTCACATACAACTGCTCTTGTTTTGATAAATTTTTGCGAACAGAGTGACTTCTCAGGTAGAGGCAGCTAGGGCTGCTTGTACAGCTGATTTGTATCAGCAGACCAGCAGAAGGAGACCACTGCAAAGCCCAACACCAACACTGACTCATTTATTGGGCCAACAAAGGCAGCAAGATGTGTGTTTCCTACAAAAGGCACCCAGGCTGCCGTCTGGCCATTTCATATACATTAAGCGTAACCTTGAGAGTCCTGGACAGTTATTAATGCCCCCCCTGAGCTGAGCAGTGTCTGGGCACCCCCGGCCGCTGCCCCACTTTGGGTAGCGTTCATTTACCAGCCGGAGGAATTGCAGTGGGACTTGGTTTGTATCAGCTATCTGTCACTATAGCAACTCCTCACTTAACCAGTCCCTGCTCTAAAAATAGATCACCTTGATCTCAAGGAAAGAAAACCAAAGGAAATCAAAAGGGGCAGTGACAGCAAAAGCTGTAGAGTCAGCTATTGACTGAAGGCTGGAGCATTTGAAACCTGTTATAAATAATCTATCATGTAAAACAAATATTTGAGGGGAATCTATTTAATCCAGAAACCCCACTGTGTCAGTGGGTTTGAAGCTTTAGCAAAGGGCATGCATTACTTTTTATCAGAGGGATGTGTTTGCAGTTATCACCCAGCACACAGGGGATGCTGAAAACCGTGTGGGATGTTGCTTAGATTGGTTAAGACGTGTAAGGGATCTTATCTTCCAAGTAAGCAGATCTGCAGCTCTGTCATTAGACCTGATAGCCCTCTATGCTCTTGTATGTAAGTTATCAAAATCCCTACTCATTAATGAAATTGTTACTGGTATCTGCAGAAATCTGTGAGGGACCCAAACCTGAAAAAAGCTGACTGTTAGCGAAGTCGCCRCTATCTCACCTTGAAGTTAATGGGAGCTGAGTGTTTTGGCACCTTATAGGGACAGGGTCATCTGTAAGGGAAGTGCAAATGATACTTGATATTATTTTTCCTCCAAACCCAGCTAGTGCTTACATCTGAAGGGAACGGAATAAATCCTTGTGAAGATAGGGCAGTAGGTGTGAAGGCAAAATAGCAACAAGATGAAAAGCTTGTTAAAGAGCTACAGAATTAACTGAAAATGCCTTTGATGGGAAAAGAATTGAATTTGCATGAAGGTAGCTCATCTATCACAGGCAGTATGTATGATGCTCAGGAAAGGGTTAAATTAGCTTCCAGAGATGGCTGGAATTAGCATCATGTTTTCAGCATTATCAGTCAGCAAGAGTTTGCTCTTGATAAAAGGCCAGATTATTTTAATGACATTTTTGGGCTGACAATTTGCAGACATAGCTCATATTGAAATGTGTAGGCACTTAACTGCCCCTGCCCTGTATATTCTGATTCTTATTTTTATTTAGTATTATGAATTGTATTTTTTACGTTTAGTTCATCTTCCTAGAACTAAGATAAGCAGCTTTTGATAGTGACATGTACCATCTCAGGAGAATACCTGTGCAGAGKGGGCGGGTGAGAGATACTGCTGACCCCCAACTCCCACCATTCTTTTCAAGCTTAAAGCATATTATTACAAGGCAAAAAAAGTAGAATTAGTTCTTTTTACATTTTTTTATCTCACTTGAGATCCACCATCTAGGGATCTGACCCATTTTCTTCACCTCTTCACTGGGTGCTCTTTTTAATCAGCTTTGGAGCTATGAAGGAACTGCACTGCAAAGTAGCTAGAAATCCTAAGCGCATTCCCAAACAGCAGGCATGGAGGTGTGAAAACAGAAACGTAGTTCTATTACAGAAGAAAATCATTCATTGAAAAGGTCCAGTGATGCAAAGCCCGTAAGTCTACCCCGGGCATGACTCTGGCCCTCTGTCACTGTATTTTGGGGAGCAAGAGCTTCATCAATGTGCATGTTTGGCTGATTGTCGCTAATACACAGCCRTTAATGAGAAGGAGATGATAGCAAATGAACCTAGGTCACTGTACATGCTCATTCAAAGACTTGTGCATTCATAGTCAGCCGAGCCTCCTGGAGATGTCAGTTACCATTACTGGAGGTGATAGCACTATATACACCAAAAGGCAAAAATTCCCCCAAATTGCAGGAGTTATTGCCAGCAAATGCCCTGTTTAGTGCTTCTACTCCCAGCTTCAGCCTGGCAGCAGATTTGGCATGGATGCAAAATTTGCTGTAGGAATGAGCAGAGTTCCTGGTACCGGTATTCTCCCCACATGGTATTTTCATGACAGTAAACTGATCTTTACCTCACTTAGCTGGCAAGATGGTTAGAAGTGCTTCTTCTGTCTCTGAAGAGACTGCTGCTTCCACTGAGCTGCAATAAAAATCTCCTTACCCCAGAGCAGGTGACAACTTTCTATTGCTGTTAGATTTGGGTTTATTTTCTTCCTTCCTRAAAGGATACCAGAGTTTTCTTTTCTATCAGCCAGGTCCTTCTTTAAAACTTTATGGAGATCCTTCCTGGCAGCGGTAATAGGAAAACTAGAGACTGTGAAGTCTGTTTGAACTTAAAACTGAAGGGTTGTAAAACAAGGGTCTTATTGTAAATCATTGCAAATTTTTCCCAAAATAAGCACCAGTATGATACAGAGCACAAAGYGAAGCAGCAAGTTCCCTACAAGAAATCCCAATAGCGTAAACTAACCTTGAGACGTAGGAGACTAATACAGAAGAATTGTAATACTCAGGATTGACAAAACTAAGCCTAACTGAGGAGACTCGTAGAGAAGTGATTATGTTATGGGAGTGGGCCATCAGCTGAAATGAAAGCCTGCTACAAAAAACATGAGTGAGCAGCACTCTTTAATTACAAAACTGTCTGGGAGATCAAGAGATGCTGCTTCTCTGTTGGAGGGGGCTGATGGCTGATCAGGACCTTGAATGATACGCTTGGTGCTTGCTCTCAGCTGAAAAATAGAGCTATGAGGCTACATACATGGAGAGGAAAGTCAGCTGAAACTACAAAAGAATTAGACTGAAGAAATCATAATAGCAGAGGTTTTTTTCTCTATGCAGGGATGGGGAATAGCGTGAGCCTCATTGCAACTGAACAGCTGCCAAGGTAGCTTCATGGCACCGCCTCAACCCTGGGTGACCACATAGGCATGAGTGTGCCTCTCCTGCAGTCCCTGCTGTGCAAAATAACTCTACAGAAGCCAACTTTAAATTAGGTAATAGCTAATTTAAAGGAGAATGCTGTAATGGAGTTCGTAATTTACCTTGCTTCCCAGGCAAGTTTTGCAGCTGTGCTGACACGGCTTATCCAAGTGTTGTGTTTAAAGGTGACTTGGATACATCTTCTCTGCACTGCAGGCAGTGCAATTCCAGCTTGCTTTTTCCTCCCCACCTTCTCTCCTGATAGGAGTCAGGAATCCACCAGGTTTGATCCTGTCACTGGTGTTGCAACATCTCGTAACCATAAACAGGCCACGTAGGTTTGGACTTGACTCTTCATGCTTCTGAAAACAGTAGCCTAAGCTCCCCTGTTCTAGATTCCAAAATAAACACAAAAAGAGGATTTGGCCTTAAAAGGCATTAAATACTCAGTGACAGTTGGTGCTTCTGAAAATCAAATTTAATGCCTGATGTCTTTTTACACCTTGTTTTAATGCCTTGTCACAGACCCTTGACTATTTGGACTTCAGCACCAGCACATACTGACACACTTTTGTGGCTGAGAGGTTTTGGTTAATAACATGGGTAACTCCTTGTCATTGTTTTATTCGCTCAGTTGTAGATCTTTGAGTATCTTAAAAAGATGAGTACCATTAGTATCATTTTACAAATGGTAAAGTTTAGGCTATAGAAAATTATGTGTTTTATCATAATCATAGTGTGGATGGCACTAGAATAAAGGCACCTTCTGCTTAGGTGTGAGGTTACATTACTATTTTTACTGCTTTGAAATTCATTTTCAGTTAGAACACAAGAACAAATGTACTAGGTCAGGCCAATTATCTATCCAGATCAGTCTCTTTTTGTGCCAATTCCCAGTAACACAGATATAGGGAAACGTATAAGAACAGGATAAGAATGTGAGGATGTTTCCCATTACACTCTCCCAGCCTCCAGCACTTTGTGGCTCACGTCCTGAGCTAAAGCTGGTGTTTGGTAGACCTTGATGAGTTTTTCTTCCATGATCTTGTCTGATTGCATTTTAAAACCAAACCTCTAGCACCTACAACAGCACCTGTTCTGCTGTTTAAGAACGTGATATATCAGAAGTATTTCCTTGTATTTGTTTTGAGCCTCCCACCTGCTACTTTCATCTGATGCTCCCTTGCCCATTTGCCATCTCCATCCCACGCCTGATTTTACAGACCTCTGTCATATCCTTTCCCTGCAGTCATATTTTCCTAAGCTGAAGAGTTACTCCGTACCTTTGATCAACCTTATCAGCCTTTTCTGCATCTTTTCTAGTTTTGTTGAGTCCTCTTTGAGGTTGGTCAGTAGAAACCCATGGTCATCTATTGCAGCRTATAGCCTGGACTCAGTCTGCACCTCTGTATTATGAAGCTGCCTTTGGGCACAGCCCATAAGTGACCAGTTAGACAGGACAAGGCCGCCACTGATGCCACCCTGGGGCCTGACCAGTATAGCTCGCTCCGAGAGAAGGCTACTTTTATTTTGCAACCCATCCGCTTACTTATGGGACTGTCTACTTATGGGTAGACTGTCCACTCATAGCCAGACCCCTCTGGCATGTAACCAGAAGACATCTCTTGGCCACCCAAGTGGCTGCTTACCTGAAAAGAAGAGTGCTTGGCCTTTGTGGTATAGTTTTCTCCTATAATGATTACAAGTAATGGGTACATGGGCAAGGTGGGACATGTAAAAAGGGGAAAAGCATTTCTTGGCCTACTGATAGGATTAGGAAGAGCTGTAATAAGGATAGTCAAGAATAGTTCACTGTCTAACAGATGGGAAAATGATAAACCTGAAAAATATTATAATGTGATTTATCTGTCTGGAAGATTTAACTCAACAGCTGGAAATTTTTTTGCTAAGAAAGGGCAGAGATCAAACTATGACGACAAATTCAACTGTGCACACAAGAACCTATAGTAAAGTAATTCTCTGAAAAGTGGAGTTGTGTATTTATTATTTTCTTGACTTGTGCCTAACTATCTAATCAGTCTTTGTACATGTCAGCAGCACATCCATAATAAGAAAGTGCTGTGTGGATTGTGTGAACTGGAATTAGAGATGCGATAATCAGCCAAACCGTTGGAGACAATGTAAAGGCTGCATGGCATTTGCATTCCTCTAGCTGAGGAAAAAAAACTTATATGTGCAAATGAGTTGTTGGGATTTTTTTCCTTCCTGATATATTATAACCATGGGCAAATTGCTCTCAGAGCAGCACTTCCCTGACAGCATGCCAGTTCACACTGGGGTGCCTCCGTGCCTGGTTAGACCTGCTCCAGTATAGTGGTGACAGCTATGATATATTCAGTTAGTATGTGAGGCGATGTGGCAAATAGAGGCATATAGATGTATATATGCCATGGAAAAAATCACTGATGTATAGGTAGGCCCACAGTTTTACGATGAAGAGACCACAACTGCGATTAGAAAACCTATTTTCCCATCTGTACAATTCTGATAATATTGATCAGTCCCATCAAGATGTTGTGAAAGTACCTAATAACTACAGAGGGAGCCTCACTTTGTGATCCTCATGCTGCCTCAATGTCCTAAATTGTTATTGATTCCTTATGTAAGCAATCTGCCTGTCGGCTGGTTGTTCTTCTGGCCAGCTTCAGGGTTTTCTGTCTAAATCCTCCTTGACTCTTATCTTCTCATATTCTGGTTAGCATCACAGTTATCAAGTCATAAGGAGAGACTGAAAGCAAAAGGCTGATGTTGCAGAGGGAAGGTGTGAAGTGCTGAGCAGATAAAAGCAAGGTTAGAAGTGATGAGTAGGACAAGTTCAGCAAAGTCTGATCCTAAATTTAATCGCAGCCCCATATGGCTACCATGCCTTTCCTGCCTGGAGGAGGAAAAAGGCATGGGTAAGCCACGGGTGTGTTGTACTTCAGTCCCCATGTTCAGCCCCAGCCCATACCCAGTGTCCCTTCATGATGTGGCAAGAAAATGAGGCAGAAATAGGTGAGACTTGAAATGGAGAGCTTGTTCACTTTAAAGGTTTTTGTGACAAGAGCTGTCCTGACATACACCCTACAGCAGACATAGCTTATCAAAACTATTCTTTAATGTACATAGGTTTAAGCCATTCCTGGAAAATAATTATCTATATTTGTAAAATGATATTGCTTTATACATTAAGAGCATTCTCCTCCCAAAAGCTGTTAATCAGCTAAACTGAGCTGATGATAGAAGTTCTGCCTGTTTTAATGTTTCAGATAACTAAAAGTTAGATTAAGTGCCAGCTCGCCTGCAATGGAGCAGACTTCTGTCCCCTGTTGGGTTACACGACCCAATGCATAGAGCCTCCTGCCATGAAAAGCTGGATGTTGAAGTTCTCAGGACTACAACTTGAGAGAGGGAGATGGAAAAAAAAATCCTATATGCAGGTCTAAAGGCATATGGGACAGGTCTGTATCCCTTTTTCGGTTTCTAAAATTCAGGCTCATTATCCCAGACCAAACCTACTCACTGCTTAGACCGTACTAAATGCTGTGTTTAAGTGGCAGGTGTCAGAGCTCATCCCAGCTCAAGTGGCATCTTGAGGAACAAGAAATACGAAGGGAGCTTCAACGCCTGCAATTTAGGAGACAGTTTGAAGAGCACATAGTTAAGACATGAGAACACACTGTTCGCTGATGGATTGGAAACGGGAACTTGCATGGAAATCTTGGATTTATTCCATTACCTAGTGGCAAAAGGAACGTTTCAGGACAAGAAGATGCAGGAGAAGCTGATTATGTTCTTTGCAGTAATATTCTTCATCAAAGACACTGAGGAGATGCCTTCTTGTTAAACAGAAATAATGAGATGACAAATGTAGTAATACACCGAAAAAGTAACAAGTCTCAGCTTTGTGTTGCTTACTCAGGCATTGTGAAGGATGTAAGAACAAAATAGCTGAATTCAAATGCAGTATTTTGCAGAAAAGTGATATGATGATGCAGACGATTCCCTCCTTGCCCTCAGTTTCCTAGACCTCTTCTCAACCTTGAGAAAAGACTTGACAAAAGAAATCTGACTGATGCAATTTTAAAACCCCTTATGAGAGGCTGTTCAGGAAAATGAGTTGTTACAAGAAGAGGAATTATTGTAGCAGATGAAAATCGGAGTTGTCTTCATTGCACTGGTAGCTTGAGTGAAACTTGTGTTTCACCCCAGCTGACTCCTACTCACACACAGGAGTTTCTAACTTAGATTAAGAGATGCTTTAAAGCTGAGCTGCTTGGCTCAGCGGGGAGTGGGTTGCTGTTGACACTCAAACTGTAGCAGGGAGGGTGCAGCTAAATTGGGGCGGCTGCTGCTGTCGCTGCTGCTGTTGCTGTCGCTGCTGTCGCTGCTGTCGCTGCTGTCGCTGCTGTCGCTGCTGCAGTCAGTAGGTCTTTTTTCTTTTTTTTTTTGCTCTCATTCACAGGGAAGAAATCAAATATAGTAAATCCTGGCTAACAGTGGCAGTGAAGACAGCTTCTACAAGAGAGGGCAAGGAGCACAAACAGTCCCTTTCCAATAGGGTAAGATGGTAACAAGGGGACGTCATAAGGGACTGTAGCAGGACTGGTGTTAATAATAGGAGAGGTTGAAAAAGACTACTTGGATATACACGTAACATTTTTAGTGTTACTTACCCAAAACAAATTTTGCCTAAATATTTCAACCGAAGGGTTTTATTGTAGCAGTTCTAAAGAGTCTTTATGATCCATTTTGTCTATCTGCGATAATGTACCATGGTCTGGGATAGCAATAGCATGTTCAGTCTTCATTCCACCTTTTTACAGAAGATGATGAGCCTGAGCCACAGAGAGATGAAGGAATTCAGCCAGGATGGATTCAGTATCAAAACCAGAACTGAAATTTTAAATTTGCTATTTCAAATTGTACTTCTTTGCTCCGACAAAGGGGATGTTTCTACTGGCTGGCTCACCTTCGACAGTGTAGTTTATGTGGAACAAATGCTCCTATTTAAGTTAGCATTGCTGATCTCCCACTTCTTCTTGTGCGTGTTTGCATCATATAACTCATTTGCCCTACTTGTTGCTTGAGGAGACTTTTGAGGGTAGGCCAGACAAACTATATCTCCTACTTGGGTTACAAAGCAAGTAACCCAGGGGCTGATTTGCTCTAGGATGCCTTCAACTGTATCAGTGTCAGTTTTCTGTCTGCATATCCAAAGACAGTGTTTTGTGCTCAGTTATCTTTATCCACATAACTATGACTTCAGGTCTCCCATCAGTATGTGTTTCACGTGGCAAGGTGCATTTGCAGAGGTCTTTGCTCATTTTTCCAATTGAAATAGTTTTATGAAGGGTAGAGGGACAAACACTGGCCTCCTGCTGAACAGTGATTTAGTTACTAGTGGTAATATTTTTGTAATTAGAAGGTTCTTTTTTTTAATTTAACAAATCTTTAATAATTATGTACTTTTGTAAATAATCTTTTTAGCTTTACCCATTTGTGGAAAGGACATTATTTCAAATAATGACTAACTATAGCATTAAATGGAGAATATCTTAGTTAGTTCATTTACTTTGTTCAGATTTTTTTTATCTCCCAACAACACTATATGGGTTCAGCTTTGTAAAACATCACACGATCTGACCCATTTGGTCCTATTAACCATAGTGGGATTATGTTCATGTGGTTGGTCTGGTCCCAGGTACTCAGCACCTTGAATGAGCATGGGAACATATATGGAAGAGGAACATATATATCTAGCTGTCCTATAGCTCCAGCAAATTCATTGGGGGTATTCAGAGTTGAATTTAGACGAAACTTTTCATTTTTGTGCAGATCTTTACTGGAAACGTTGAACACGTTAGGAATTTGTGCAAGCCCAAGGCTGTTTGTACCTGTCTCTGCATATTCATAAACGAGTGATCTGGCACGGCCATACCTGGTGCGTGCATGCRTATGCACACGTCCTCATACATGCACTGCATCTTGTGTGCAGAAATAGTTACACATATGGGAACTTCTCGTCGCTGATCAGCAGCTGAGAAAATGATGACTATTTCTGCCCATGCTGCTTTTTAGAAGATAGACGTGAACACATTAGAGGAATGAGATAAACAGTGGAACTGACTTGCATGCTAATAGTTCATGTGTAAAACATTTTGCATGTGAAGGGTCAGCTCCTTGTCTCGATAAACACAAACCCATTACAGGTTCACATCCAGTGGATTCACAGTTGGGTCCCTTACTGTTAGGCTCTTTTTCTCAATTGTCTCTTGAGACCTTCATCCAGGATATTCAGAGTAGAGATCTTCTACAATTTTGAAAAGACTCAAACATCTGGTTGTTCTAGATGCTCACCCAAATGCTTTGCCGTGTGTTGTGCTCTCGGCTGTATGGGTCTCTCCACAATCTGTTACTGAAAGGGGTTCATTTTTAGTGCTAATGCCTTATCCACAGTCCTTGCCCCAGTCTGAGGAGCTCAGCGGGAAGGACTGGAGAGCCAGATGTCTTCCCGGGCCAAGCAGCCTAATAACTACAGTCCCACGTGCAGCCTCTGTAAGGGACCTGAAACCTTGGAGAAGTTGCTGGGGACGCTCCGACCCCTACACAGCTTCTGGTGTCTCACAACACCTTCCTCCAGCTGCCCTGCAAGGACGCAGGGAAGAGCACCTGGAAGCCCCCGCTTTGGCCAGGCAGGATTTCAACCAGATTTCCTTGTTGCCGTTAAAACCTCATCGATAGTAGCTATGAAAATTGCATTTATTTTTTGCTCATCTGTTTCAGGAAGAGATTTTGAGCCCCAGAGTGGAAGAACTGCAATTAGGGTCTGCAAGAAAGATAAAGACAAAAAATAATGAGTTCTCCCTTGAAATGAGAGCACATCACCAACTCCAAGATGAGCTCGCACCTCTTTCATCCTCATAAAGACCACCCCTACTTGAAGAGCCACTGCTGTTCTCTCATAGAAACACGTGTCTAGGATGGCAAGCATTAGCAGAAAGCCCATCTACCCCTTGTGACTTCACTGCAGTCGCCTATCTTTGACAGATGGGTGCACTGGTTTTTGTGTATATTTCACAATTAAAGGGACAACTTGTAGTCGCGATACTGGGGACAGAAAAGCTGTTTTTGGTTCTGTAATGGTTTCAGATCTTCCAGGTATTTTTGAGGGGTGATGATTCTCACTTTAAAGCTCTTTCTCTTTCTGAGTCCACACAAGCAAAGGGGAAAACCAGCAGGATTATACTTGGGAAACGGTAAGAAAGTCCAGAATAAGCAAACTATTTCTCTATACTAGCTTCTGGTTGTGTCAGAAGGGAGAAGGGTGAGGAAGAGCAAGCAGAGAAATTCAGGCAGAATGGGATTTTTGTGGGTACTGTAGCTCTTTAAATGCGAGATTATATTTTGTGTTTGAGAAAACCAGACAGACACATGGAATAGTCCTTAATTTCACAATGACGGCAGATATTGCTGAACACACAGAGAGGAAACCAGCACATTTTTAATTCGCTTAGGTGGCCCACTTGGAGGAAATCTGATGGACTGTGTGAGCGTGTCTGCCTCTGACACGGTGTGATTACATACAGCCACCTTGCAGGTGTACAGAGGAGGCTTTAATTTAAGGTAACCCTGTGGCAGGGAGCTTTCAGCCAGCCACCTGCATAAATACCCCAAGGTGTTGGCAGGCTTGGAGGCTGTATGGTTGCAGTTTCACATCTCTTGTTTGTGGTACAGACATGTTCTTTATTGCAGTCAGCATGTTGTTTGCCCAGATTTTTTTCTATTATGAGGTTTAAAAAGATGCTCAAGAAAGTATACTGCTGAATTTCAGATGACTAGGATTGCCATATCAGATCGGGGTGTTAATGCTTATACTGCTTAGAATGAGAGAGAGGGGAAATGAAGATCTGAGATTTTGTTCCTTGATCAGAGCTTGCTGAGTGATCTTGGATAAATCAGATAAAAATATTCCCATTCAGGTGCTTGCAGTTCACTTCCTAAAGCCCTGCGGAGATGCCAGAACAATTTTCAGTGGTACAGGGTGTCCTCAGCAACCCGTGAATCCAGTGGGTGCTCACTGCCTTAGCTAAGGCACTGGGGCAATTATTTAAAATAATATTATGGATTTGGGTGTCAGGTCCAAGTTTACAGTTCTTTCCTTAACCTCTCTGTTTACCCAGCTGGCAAAACCYGTGGAAGTCAGAGCTCCCTACTGCGAGGCTGCGTTTGGTAAGAGTGCTAAATCTGGAGGGAGAGCCTCATTTTGCAAGAATCTCACTAAATTCGCCATTGCCACCAATCTTCCCTAATTTAGTTTATCTATCTAAGCTATCACCATCTGATGCACATTAATATAGGATGATGATTTGAAGATTCATTGATCTGAGATGAATATGAAATGCTGGTCGATGCATTGTAAGGCTTTCAGAAAAGGAGTTGGTATTTGCTCTCCCGTATAAATCTTTGCTGCATCCCCAGTGAGTTTTGGATTATTCTGCCGTTCTGGGAATGAGTCTGGAAATGCAGCGTCCTCTGCCATAGGTATTTCCTTAGGTGGGGGCAGCTGCGCCTGAGCTCATGGACTTTATTTTACCAATGCAGTCACTGAGGGAGAGGCAGGACGCACAGCCTAGAGTCCAAAAGTCAAAGGCATGCTGATGCTTCCGGAAAGGAGATGTTGGTAGCACAAGTAGTAATGCAATGTGTCACCAAACAAAAAAAAAAAAMMAACAAGAACAGGTTTTCTCCCCAGAAAACAGGTTTCTGAGACTTTTCTGAAAAGGAGGAAGAAATGTCAGACTCCCAGAACTGGAAAGAAAGGAGCAGAAACTTTGAAAATTGGGGKTTTTTTTTCTTTCTATTTCCCTGTATTTCATCTTAATGATTTAATGGGCTGTGGACGGTACATGGGTGAGTTCTGGCTATCTGATCCACCTATAAAAATCTTAACTGGTCCTGTCAGTGCTCATTAGCTGACATACAGCTTCCTTCACTTCAGCCTTTCATCTCCTGATAGAAGAGGTTTCCAGGTGGGGCCTCTGGGTTGGTTTCCTGTCCTGCCTCCTTTGGCACGTGCCGAGCGTGACTCTTCCAAAAGCTGTGGAACGGTCTGGGTCTGGAGACAATGTGGATCAAGCTCATATGATGCTTGAGCACTGGTGGGAACCTGAAATACATGAGCTATGGATCACAAACTTGTAGGCTTTCAAGCTCCTATGGTTTTATTTTGCATATAAAATATATGCGATTAGGCTTTCCTGTTGTCATATGATTTAAACCCAAATAATATGCCAGATTAGCCACAGTATCTTAGAAGTGTTCAAGAAATGGTGCTTTAACTGGTAACGCACACTAGTCTAAAGCAATGTGGCTGTACACAAGTTACTGGTGATAGACCAGGTATACACCATCTAATGATATGACCCATTGTGCTTTTCAGTGAGTTATTCTGTATCCGTGTGTTATTAATGCTGTAAATAAATGTGGGTTTTCATTGTATTAAAAATCACAGCACAATTTCTGGGCTTGGCTTTTCAAACACTGTAAATGCTTCCTTATGTGAATAACTCACTGCGGGACTATTCATAGCAATAACTCCTTCTACCAGCTCTAAGGATTCTGTTTTATTTTGCATAAACCTTGCCATATAGACAGGACGGGGGGCGAAGCATCTGTCCTACTAACATTCCAGAATTCAACTTTTTATAGGGGATAATATTGAAGTGCAGGCGTGGGGGCGGATGAGTCAGAGGTGGCAATCAGCAGAGGGACTTCAGGGCAGAAATGTACGGCTATTTCTTACTCCAGAATCACATTTGCCTGGGATTGCTGTTACACTTTTTTCCCCACAGAAGATGTAACAGGAGCTGAATTTACTTCCCTGCTTGCAAAGCATCACACCATACTTTTCCTCCTACATTTCTACTGTTTAAAACCAGCAGAGTTACTCTAACCTTCTTATTTTTCAACCCTTGTTAAAAACACAGGGTTTGTCAGTGTGGCAGGCTGCGTTTCAGCATTTTGTATGACTAAATGTTAAATTCTTGGTACTGTTTGGAGTATTCGAGCCTGGCAGTTATCTGTAGATGTCTGACAAACACTAGTTTGTCTTCAATTGCTCTCACAAGCAGCTTTGCTTGATTTCCATGAGGGAAATCTAAGAATATATTATCAGTCTCTGTCCAGATCCCCGTAACTTCTAAACCAGGCTTGCACCCAGGCTATCTGGAGGGAGCAAAGGGGAGAATCCCCTCTGTAGGCTGTGGAGCAGCAGAGATGATCCAGGGCCGTGGTGAGCATTTTGGTGGCTGTGGTTGTCTTTGCCCCTTCGTGAGAGCATCTGTGGCTGCACAGGTCACCTAGCCCACCAGCATGGACCCAATGCATCCATAGAGTTGATGGAAAGAAAAAAAGATTTGCGGAGGCAAAGCTGCTCCTCTGTCCCAGGAGCACGAGCACCCAAGGCTCTTGCTGGGGAAGGGAAAGCTTTGAACTCATCCCTCTGGCCCTCAGCCATGCTTTGGCTCGTTTAGCCCATCTCTGCCGTTGTCCTCGCTGCTGTGGAGGGCACCGATGTCCCTTGCAGAGCCTCTCCGTGGCCTGCCCTCCCCAAACTGCGTTTGCCTGGTTTTATGGAGACCTTTTTGCCTCYGTGTCTTGCGGGTTTGGCCGTGGCAAGAAAGTATGTGCTAAGTCCTCAGCGTAGAGCGAGAAATGTAAAATTCAGAGGTTTAACCTCAGGGTGCTTCACCTGGGCTTCCTGTAAGCCCAGGTGTCTCTTTGCTATTGAATGGCATAATATTTATCCCACTACAGCAAGGCTGCCAAGCCACGTGCATTATTCTTTGACATGTTTAGAGAGGCACACCTACCAGGCATCATGTTTGCCCACATTTGAAATAATCTTGATTTAAACAAGAGGGATTACAACATCCAGTTTTCAGTCTCAGGCTGCAGGAGTGATTTCAATTAATTAAATGTCATTGAGACAAGTTTGGGAATTGTGTCAGCATGTAAAATCAAATATAAAGGAATCACAGAAAGGCATTGCAATGCGGCTGTGAAATGAGTCAGGTGCCTTCACAGCCCCATTATGTTATGCATTTGGGAGTAAGGATTTAGAGCAGTGCCATTATATGCAGTGGCAATCAATTAGATCAATATTGTACAACTTTAAAAGTATTTCCACTGTTTATAGGATTCGTCTTGCTGATTTCTTATGGAGCTGAATTCCATAGTCCTTCCACTAATGCACACAAATACTCTTTGTACTGGCTGGTGGGACTGTAATTGTGTCTTCTCGTTTTCCACTTTATTGGTGTATAAATGCTTCTATTTCCACGGGTGATTTTTTTTTTTTTTTTTTTTTTTTTAAATTTTTTATCTTTTTTTTTTTTTTTTTTTTTTAAATATCATAGCCATTAGATCTGCCTTTCTACTTCAGTTTCTCTAATACCCCTTACTGGACATCAGAAAGAACGATTTTGTTTTTTTCTTTTTCTTGGACATGGCTTTATATTAAAGTTCCCCAAAATAACTCCGTTAATGCAGTATAGTTTTATTCACAGGACATCCGAAAGATGTCCAACCTGGGTTGTTACATGTAATGGTTGCAAATCTGGGCTCTAAAAAGCTAATTTATGATGGGCTTTTTTCCCTAATGTGCTTATGTCGGTGTGTACACATGTACAAATACACACAGGTACAGGCAGCTGGAAGTCGGCCTGTAAGTCTGGTAATTAATCAAATGTCACAACCAAATGAAAATACTATCCCTGGCCATAACCTAGGTAACAACACACATTGCTACAGGAACCTAATGCATGCATGGAAAAGACCAACTATACTTAAGGAGAGGAAAAAAACCCAACCCTGAATACAGTAGTTTAAGTTCTTTTGAATTTTAAAATATTGGGGCATAAAGTGGCAAAGACTGTGCAAGTCAGATACAAACAACTTTCTTCAGGAGTTACTCTGAGGCAGGGACTGCATAAGCAGACGCATAGAATAAGTTGCTAACTTATTTGGAGTCTCAGTAAGGTTCACTAGAAGTCTCTCGATTGATTTTTATTGGGAATTAGATCAAGGCCTTTGCTTGTGAGTGAGATGAGAGAAGGAATCRGTTACAAACCATTTCCCCTCTCCTGAAGTACAGCTTCGCTTATGAACAACAATGATTAAACGTGTTAGCCCATTGCCACTTGTTCCATCAATTTGGAAGACGTGGAGCACATATTTCAGTGTTGCTAAGATGATGTAATAGTCTATTTTACATTTCCCCAATATTTTTTGTGTAAAATTCAAGAGGCTTCATATACATTCATAGTGTCACGTGGCAAGTCATAAATCACCGCTGTGTGTTAGGTAAGAAATGTCCCTAGCATTCACAGAAAGGGAAGTGGAATCAGAGGAATGAGCTTATTTGCTTGAGGAGCTGGTATCCTCTTTAATTTCACTCCTTTTTATCATCTATATCATTATTTCAATTAAACATTTTACAGGTATTTGTGATCAGTGATTTTTGTGATCATAACTCATAAATACTTACTGGTTTTATGATCATATTATGTACAGTGTAAGTCTTGCTTTGTAAATAGGTACAAATCAGGAGTAAGTTGAGATATTTCTTTTTCATATGCATGTATAAATGAAAAAAGTAATCAAAAGCAATTTATGAATCAGAATTGCCAAGTCTAAATTCATTGCAACTTACTGAATACATAGTCTCTAATGTCCCTGGCTTCTGGAATCATGTTACTTTATAAAAGCTTTCATTTTCTTTCTTTAAAAAAAAGGAAAAGAAAAAAGAAAAGCTTTTTTTTTTTTTTCTTCCTTGGAATTTTATAGCCCCTTCTAGGTGCAGAGAAATATTGGGAAGACTTAATGTCTCAAAAAAGAAAATGCAGATAGGAACCCTGGCATTTATAGGTTTAAAAACTGTGACACTTTGAGGGTTTAGCTGGTGATTTTTTTTGGCATTTGAAACCAGTATTACTGATGAATACAAGATGTACATACAAATGTTGTGTTCGTTACAGTAGGACCATATGCATTAAAATAGCTATGTAGTTACAATGTAATTTTGTTTGTTTAATCCTGGGACATATCAATTGAAAATCAAGCATCTAAACCAGAAGTTAGCTTCATTATCAGAGCTCACATGCATAGCTTTAGGCATGGTACTTTGAAAATATTGGCTCTTGTTCTTGGTTGTGCAACATTCAAGCAAGGTAGCTGAACTGCGTGTGATGCCAATAAATGAATGAGTTAAAATTGGATCGGCTTGTAAAACATCTACGTCTAATCCAGTGTTTTGGTAGCTCTCCTGTGGCCATATCAAGGCCACTTATAATAACACAGCTATTGAAATGCTGGGTTATATTTACATTCTAGATGAGGAACAGCTTGTTGGTGTTGCTATACCGTACTCAGAGTGCGAGATGCAGTGTTTGTGCCAGCGGATCTGAACATACCCTGAGCAAAACAAGGTATTTGGGAGCAAGGTCAGCTTGGCCGCTCTGTGGCGTTATGTCCAGCAGAAGCTACAGTACTCGGAAGCAATGGTCTTCCCTTCTACGGGTAGTAGATCCACACAGCCTAAGAATCCAAGCCCAGATTAGTTGCATGCTTATTAATGTATAAATGACCCCCTGTGAATCCCAGGGGGAATTTTTTTGGGGAAGTGTTGAACAAGGGCAGCAGCTCAGTTTGGAAATCACAGAAAAACCCATCCTCATCTTGAGCAGAATGGCTGGGGAGATTTTTAGGCCTCCTCACAGAAGTGGAGATGGACCCCAGCATCCTCAGCCAGAAAGGATAAGGTCTACATTTAGAGGCAAGGCATAAAAATCCCCTGGGGGTAGGACTGGAGCAGAGGGAAATGAAAATAGCATACGTGCTTTATTTTTGAAACGTGTATGTTTTACAGATGCTAATGTAAGGAAGAAGGTTTCATGACATTTCAATAAAAGTCAGACCATCTGTTTCTGTCTGCAGTGCAGACCTGTGCACTGCAGCTTCGCGCTCGTGTGGGAGAACTGGGAAGGCAAGCTGCCACTTGGAGTAAGGGGGGATCAAATGAGAATCTGTTTCATTATCCACGTGGGATGAAATTTATAGAAGATGGAAAGCAGATCAGATTTGAAAGCTCCCTAAAGTGAGAAAGCTTGTCTTTAGGAAAAAAAAAAAACAACCAAACAAAGCCACGATTAGCCATATTACAGACTAGAGACATCCCATGTGCTACCATCATGATAAGCATGTGCTTTTCCCATGAATTTCTGTGCTACGTTCCGTTTTACATGTTATCTGCAAGCTGGCCTCTCGTGAAGCCAAATATTTGAGCAGGAATCATCTCCATGGTGTTAGAGGGGTCCGATTAGCAACCAAAGTGCAAACAGGGGCAGCTGAGTCAATGACAGAGGTTGACCCCAGCAGCCTGCCAGGAAAGGGCAGCTTCGCATTCCAGCTCGGCACGGTGGGAACTCGGCCAGCCCTGGCTGCCCAGGAAAAGTCATGAATTAATGCATGTCTCTGCTGAGGAACGGGGATGTGCTGACAGCATTACTGGGGCCTCTCAGAAAAGGAAGGTAATGGACTAGTTTGTGCTTCTGCCCCCTGTTTGAAGAGCAACTTTTAACCATTGGGAGCATATAAATCACGTTTTAATAAACCAAGATACGTAGGTTGTTATTTTGGTCTACATCTTATTGCGGGTAATGCTTTACCTATTTGATGTAAATGATACAATGGGTCTGAATCCAAAAGTGAGTGTGTAGCTCAAGGGATAAATTGCATATCTGATTAAGTCTAATGGAAGTTAGTTTCTGTAGAGCCCCATATACTCTACTGCTGATGTCTTGCCTTTGTTGGGTTTTGTTTTACATTATTAATTAACCATACTGTTGCTTCCAAGCACTTGAGACCCCTTTGAAGTTGCAGTTTGATCAATTGATATGCAGTGTGCTACAGGTATAAACACCTTATTGCATTAAACTGACACTTTAAGTAGTTCTGTGGCCAGAGAACTTATCTAGGAAGAACTTCTTGGTGCTGAATCATGACTCCATGTTGCTTTAGCAAAGCCTCTGCCACCGAATGTTGACTTTGGTCTTTAAAAATGCC
Organism: Phoebastria nigripes; assembly: GCA_035582835.1. Classification (NCBI taxonomy): domain Eukaryota; kingdom Metazoa; phylum Chordata; class Aves; order Procellariiformes; family Diomedeidae; genus Phoebastria; species Phoebastria nigripes. Next base: position 2,947,745 of record JAYKAV010002662.1, on the reverse strand, counting down.
TCTTGTTCTGAGCAAACTTATTATCCCTTTTAAGAGATAAAACATGCATTGCCACATGTTTTAAGGCAGTTGTATTGGCAGATAACTTTCTCTCCACAGAACAAGAAAACTGCAGCCTGGAAGGGATCTATATAGTGGTTAATAATCTGCTGTAGAAGAGCTCTATCGTGAGGTTTCTGGCTATTTTTCCTGCAAAGTGCTCAGTAGTTTGGGATGATATAGCTGGTCCATGGTACTACTGCAGAGCTGGATGGACATATTTGTATTTGATGCTGATTCTCCTGGGATCTGCAGAAATCTGGCGCTGTGCTTTGAGCCATCTGACCTTCCCGTGCTTTGGCAAGGCCAGCTCATGCGTAGGTGATGCTACCAGTTGCAGGGAGGGCAATGGTGAGAGCACGCTGTGCTACTGCATCCTCTTCCCCAGCAAATCATGGGAGCAGAAGCACCATGAGTGCGGTGACGCTCCAGGCAGAGGAGGGGAAGGAGGAGGTTTGTTAGTAGAGTCCTGTAATCCCCACGGGGATATAGGAGGACATAGCAAAGTCAGCATTTTCAGCACAAATCGGCCCTGTAATCTTCACGAGGGAACGAAATCCCCCTAAGGACAGCACCTGGACCCAGCAAGGTCCCCATCTCTGCTATGGATGTCGTCAAAGACACTTGTTTTCTGCCAATGCAATTGCATGATTATTTCCAAACTTAGTCCTGAATTTGGGTCCTGTTCATTGGGTGCTGGAGGAGGGATCGACAGACGAGGAGGAGGGATGGGGAAGAGAAGAACTGCGCAGAGCGCTGCTCCGGAAAGAGGGGGAACAGTAAAGAAAAGCCTGCAAGCAGCAGGAAAGGGGACCCTCVCCCTTCTCAGCATCACTGCTCAGTAAAGAGGAAGGAAAGCCTTCTGGGGAGCCAGAGAAAGCCTAAAGATTTTAGATCTGCCTGAAAGGTCTCTGGGGGAGCCCAGAGCTGAGTAAAAGAGGGATGAAGTGGCCATGGATGGCTGTGAATATTGAGGCATTTCCTGCACCCTCTGCTTCATATATATTGCTGGCAGATAGTTTCCTTGTATTCAGCACACATTTCTCCTGTCTTGGTTCAATTTAATTTAGGTAAATCCCCAGTGTCAGCCAAACCAAATGGCTCCAAGCGCAAGAGWGGAAAGCCGACAGCTCCTTAGGGAAGGGGAGGAGGAGAGGAAGGAGATCGAGGGAAAGGACTGAGCCAGTTTTCCTTGATCACGTTATGGCACGTGACCGGGAATCACAGGGTCCCCGGTTGCGTGTCCCCCCATGTACAGCAGCCGTCCACGTGTCAGTCACACTCTGACACTGGATCTGCAGCAACTGTTGCTTCAGCTGGCTGCTGGCATGTATTTATCATCAGCGGTGTTGAAAACAGAGCCAGAGCAAAATGTCATTAAAACTGCAGCTCTAGACATCAACAAGAGAAAAATGGAAAAGGATTTATCAATGTGAATGAAAACAATGTGATATATATTTTTTATGCACAGGTTTGGGATATTTTCTTTTGGATTTTGATTGATTTCAGGTGACAGATCAAAGGAATGAAACAAAATATAGTTAGTAATGTGTTCTGTTGTTCCTGCATGGATTTATTTCTACCCATTTCTTGCATGCTGCCGTAGTACGTAGGTGTGCAGTGGCCAGGAGCACTTTCACCACTGGTAGGACACGGGGCATGGGGAAGCAAGGTCATTGATTAGCGCCRTTGTGTCTCAGCAATGACAAAGTTACATAACTATGTCCGTCAGGGATCCTTTTTCTAATTGCATATTGCTAAGGGACTAGCACAGATTGTGCCTTGTTTACCTTGGCCATTTTAGTGGCTAAGCTTGCTCTGGTTGATATCCTTTTTGTTTCTGTAGCACTCACCTCCTCCTGCGGCCAGCTGTGCCCGAGCCCCCTGTCCAGGTCTGATTATTTTCCTTCACACTAAATAGTTTTGATTCGCTGTCAGAACCCTTTAATTTCATTGTGGCTTTGTTTACCGAGATGAAGCAATGCACTCAGAGCACAGAGTAACACAAATAATTCTAATTTTGGTGAAACTGCTCTCCCAGCTCCTGAGCTCTCAACCTTCCTGCTCTGCCTGCTCGGTACCAGTGGTACCAGCACACCCAGCTCCCGTCTCATCTTGGTTTAAACCTACTACCACTCTTGCTGCTACCACAGTTGAATGGAAGTCAGCGCCTTCTCCAAAAACTGTGTCTGCTGGTCTTAACCCTGTAAAGTTTCAAGTCTGTGCCAGGAAGTTGCTTTCACCCAAACTCCAGGACTTTGTGGGGTGGCAGAACCTGGCACAATCTGTGCTTGGCATAGGGCTGAGCACTCCTTTTGCATCATTGGGATGGACAGGGATAAGGCAAACCCTGTCAGAGATCCCACACTTGGCTCCTCATAGTGTGAATACCTTGGACATAAGCTCTGCAAGGCTAGTGGCCAGCCACGTGATGGTCTGGAGGTCTCAGCTGGCCTGGGCTGGTGTTCAGCTTGTACCAACCGTGGTCCAACACTGATACAGCTGAGTTTTTCCAAGCTGGGTCCCGTTCAAGTTCTTCAGGGTGATGCTTCATGTTCAATCCTGCATCAAGAAAAAAGTGTCAGCTAAATACCAGCTACCTTCCACAAAACAGTGATTGAATTGCTTTTACAGTGATGAAACTTTGGCAGAGTATATCTGTTTAATCAATGCAATAGTTTAAAAAAAATAAAAGAGAAAAAAAAAGCTTCTTGGGGCCACAGCTTTATAGTGTGATGGAACGAGTTGTTCAAATGAACTGCTGAAGCCCCCTGATGTGACAAGAGCCTGTAAGGATAAATCTTAGGGAAACATTTGGAGAGCCATGAGTATTATTCAGTACTATCTTGTCCTCTCTTGAAAGGAGAACATTGCAGAACTTACTGATGTTCTTTGCAGTCAATCTGCAAGCTCTTCGTTGGTAGGAGTTAAGGATCATATGTTCATGCTGTCTCTGCAGTGTCATCTTCTATTTTTCTGGAGGTGTCAGGAACATAATCAGCTGTCAGAAAAAATAGAGGCTCAGGAAAGCAAAGGATGTGGTTTTCTTGGCAAGTAGAGTCTCCTCATCTTATGTCCTCTGAATCTGGACTGGAAGGACTAGACACCAGTCGTCTTTCTCGACTGGTTTTTGCAAGACCTGGCTCAGCTAATGAGCTATAAGTCACAAGCACTTACCTAGATGGCTCTTTAAAACCCGCTGRTCTTTCACCATCTGACTGATTCTTTTGTGTTGAGCAGCAGCAGATGACTCTCAGCATCAAATACAGTTTCGCCAATGTTCAGTAAACTGGGGTAATATATAGCAGAAGTGCCGGAAAACTTGTCGTGCTTCGAGGAACAGSTTGCAGCACTGCCTTGCTTTAACAACTGAAAACAACCAGCTTTCCAGTGCAATAGTTACTTATTACAAGGAGAAAACAGCTCATAATTTATTTTCAGAAATGAGGTCAAAATAGTGCAGCTGGGGAGGGAAGTGACTGGCGCAGCAGGTTGGTAATGAGATACAAAGCCTTTCCCTGCTAGGTTAAATCCAGCTTCAGTCAGCAGTGACTGAAATCTTTTATCATTTGACAGTTGTTCACCATGGCCTTTGCAGTGTTGGCTTTGCTCCGTGACATCTGAGTCAGTACTTGCATAACCAGCACCCTGCTCGGCTGACTGGGCATCACACGGACCTGCACAGGGGGCTGGGGCAGGTTAGCAGGGAAGCACCCGCGCCTCTTGCCAAGATCACACTTGTCCTGTGAAGAGGCCTCCTGCTCTTCAGAAGGTTTTCGGTTGAACGTACTTTCTTCCTGGTTGGAAGCCCTGAACCCTGTCCGTTTCCAGCTGTGCCGGTGGACAGGGCAGTGGGGTGGAGGTTGTAGTAATCATCTACACTGAAGTGAAGAGCAGCATTAGAGCAGCTCTGCCAGGGCTGTTGCAGCAGCCTCACCAATTGTTCGATCTGGTCCTGGCTGGTGGACCCATCCCTTCCCCAGGAAGTCTGGTCCTGCCCTCAGGTTCCCTCCTCGCAGCCTCCTCTGAAGCACCTCTCCATGTCTGCCCCTGTGTGCACAGATTGTTGAGGGGTTAAAGCCTTGAATAAAAGGGCATAGGTGTCTTCTGTACATTTCCTTTCCTTGACCATTATAGAATTACAGAAAACAATAGGGCAGACGGTGAGATCACTGCCCACAGGTTGTTCTCTAATGCAGATCTTCTTCTAGTAATGGATGTAGCTTTCTCACTGATCCATCTAGGGAAGGAGATGCTGAGATCAGATATTTAAGACCTGTTCATGCTTTTCTTCTCTGGCATGTTAGCCAGTCAGAGTTGTTTCTGCTTTTTCCCCTTGTAGTATATATAACGTTCATATCATAGACTTTGTCTGCATCTCTTATGTCTGAGCTTTCAGATATTGCCTTGTCCTAGTCAGAGAGGCAGCAAACTTGGAGGAAGGGCCTCTGCGAACATACCTGCTTGGAGACGCACTGAGCTTTTGCCTGATGCAACAGAAGCACCAAGCACTCTGTTCRCCTTATGTGATTTTTATGGCTGCTGGATTTGCTTAGCTTCTGTAGTTTAAAGTGTGCTAGTCCTCTGGGTTTGTCACTTAGCTGTCTTGTATGTGAACAGACATGGCTCAGCCTTCCTGAGTCTGAGGACTGAAGCGATGGCTGTGAAATCCCTACCCCACTTTAGAGTATTAACTTGAGGGTGAAATGAGGATCGCTGGTGTGTCAGTGTGAACTGCCTGTCCACAGCTGATGCTGGTGTGCAGGAATGGGACCAAAGTCTCCAGGGACTTAGGGAGACACCTGCAAAAGGATGAGAACTGGGGTGATGGGGGGGAAAGGCAGAATGAAAGGGCAAAGGTAGATCTGCTTAAATATAGATCAGATTTCTCCACTGAGTGAGGGAAATCTCTGGCATGAAGGTGTCCCCTGCTCCAAAGAGTCTGCTGTTTAGGTACTCAYTCTCAACAGCTGAGTCCTTTTGGCTCCTACTGTTTTCATGTGCTTTATAGCAGGATGACAGCTCTGAGGCGTAAAACAAGCCAGGAATGTGACTGCTGTCATGTGCTGGAGGCATGCTGTAATAGTGACCTGGGATGGGCTGCGGGGTGAAGCTGGGGTTGGATGACAAGGGAGGGAAAGGATTTCCTGGAGAGGAAAATTGCCTGGCCAGTCCTTTGGAAAAATGTAAGCATGCTCTGCTGAAGGGCACTTTTGCTCCTTCCTGCCAGAAGCTTGCAGCACCACAGAGCTGGGTGTTGAGAGGAGCTGCAACCTGTTGTGCAGCCAAGCAAAGGAAGCCACCCTGTAGCATGCTTTTGGGGGTTGGTCTTGCAGGTGCTCTGGTGAGTAGGCAAGTGGATGAGGAAGGTTTCAATCAGCCTGCAAACAGAAGGTGAAATAACAAGAAAAAAGGAAATGTGTGAGGAATTCCTCCAACTTACTCAAATAGCATCAGCCTCCGGTGGACTGAAGCGCAGTGTTTTACATTTTAGCAGGAAGCGTAGAGAGGAGAGGAGATGCTTGATCTGCAGAAGGACGTAGATCAGGAGTCAAGAAAGCATATGTGGATGGGAAGGTATGGGCCAACCTTGCATCATGTAGTTGACACAGAAATATCAGAAATGTGTGCGGTCAATATAAACACTTGGCAATAGAGATATAAAACTGGACCAGGTGTTGGCTGATCCCATGCAATGGACATCAATGAAGTTTAGTACCCTCCCATGAGTTTGAATTTTACACATGGGCAGGTAAGAAGAATAAGATGATGGAGTTTAAGGGGACCTCCAAAAGGATAGGATCATTAAATGTCCCAGGACGAGTGTTCATTTCATGTGACTGATATTTATCCAGGTATGTGTATAAAGTTCCCTTTAGGCTTTTGTTAAAGTAGGGATTCGTTTCTGGATGAACTCTTTCTTTAAGTAGGATGGGCCCAAGTGCACATGGCTCTGTTGAGCATGTAGCATGCTTGCTAAGCGTGTTTGACTTGCACAGTTGTGGCAAAACCAGCATCTAAAACTTTGTAGACATACATTTCAGTATCCCTTGGATAGCCTCTTGGGGTACCTCCTGGCTCCATGCTGAAGTTTTAATGTACAGATGTGATACCACTGCTCTTCAGCCTCATTTCATTGCTGGATATCATGACAGTACTTACTTCATTGGTAAGAGTGTGGAGAATCACGGCAAGAAGACAGGACTTCATTTGATTTTAAGCTTACCCAGCTTCTGTGCTGGGAGAAGAAAATAAGATGGTAACTGATTCATCATGTATGGGAAGCATGGACTTGCCAGTGGTAGATAAGTACATCCCAATTCAGGGCATTATTTTAAGTCTTTTGGTATAGTTGTGGTTTTGGTACATGGCTGTGCAGCTGCCTTCTCCCCTTTTTTCTCCCTTGTGCCCTCAACCAGATCCTAGATGGACAACTCTGTTCGGAGCAATTGTTAGAAGAACTTGGGCTGTAGTTTTCTGTACACTTCAAGTGGTATAAACCAGCAATGCCACTGTACAAAGTGATTCTTCTTTCTTCCTGGCCCCTTTCCTGCTGCCCTCATACTTGTGCCAGGACAAGTGTTTGTACTGCATCGGGAAACCGGTCCGGATTAGAACTAACCAGAAGGACAGAGATCTGAGGTTAGTTGTAATCTACATCACTTCAAGATCTAATTGTGAAAGGCAGAAGCCAGTATTGTGTGGATCATTTCATGGGAAGGAGAGGGTTAGTCTCTGAGCAGGCTAGTGTCTAGAGAAAGCAGCCGTTTACTGCACTAATGTTCAGCTAAAAGCATGATCCAGTACCAATGGAGGCAATGGAAATTATACTACCAAGTGGCATAAGGAGCAGGAGCAGGCCTGCAGCAATTTATTTTCAATCAAACAAGAGCCATGAAGTCATTAGTTATTTCTTCAGAAAGCTTTGGTAGGTGTGCTAGAGAGCACTGTGCTGTCTCTGCTGTGCCATATGTGCACAAAAAGATTAATTCCCAGGTTAGCAAGATAGGAATTATTATGAGACAGAAGTCTGAGTCAGACACAGTGGGGAGAGGCAAATGCCACAGGCTGAAGCAATGCTTGGACTCCCGCTGAATTTTGAAAAGAGCTAGAATGAGGGAGATTTTTTGTTCTTTTAATAAAAGAAGAACAGAGGGTTTGAAAAACATTAATTTCAGAAGCAAAGAAATTGCAAATTATGGCTTCATTCTCTAGCTACAGCTTTCCTGGAGATTTGGAGTACTTTGCAGATACTTAATTGCTCTCACCTCAGTGCCCTTGTAAGCATTGCAGAAAATAAACAAAAGTAAACTGTGCTGCAAGACTTGCACAGGACGTAGATCAGGACTTGCAGTCCAGCTGTAACTCTGATGCCTTTACTAGCACCTCTAGAGCTCATGTAGAGTAGGAAACTGAGGCTAATATAAGCTGATAAATTAAATAGAGGGCGGGTCCCAGGACCTGAGTCCTGAAGACTCTGCTCCAACAGCCTTATAATCTGCTATTCCGAACCTCAGAAAGTGGCAGAGTCTAAACTCTTGCCTTCCTGCTGCGCGGTTGTGGCTGTGTGCAGCATCACAGTATGCGTTCCCCTGGCGCCAGCCCTGGAGCTTTCATGCGTACGCTGTAAATGGATATCCTAGTGGTCTTTATGTGCATTAATATTCTGTCTCTCGGTTACACAGAGAGTAGATGTACTATGCAGATGAAATCACCCACAGTGATTTCAGTGGGGTTCTGCAGGCTTGGATTTAGACTGTTCTTTTCATTAATTTGGACCTCTAATGACATATTTGTAAAATGTTTGGGGTTTTTTTCAGTTTCCACAGGGTGTTCCTCTGCTTTAGCATGTTACAGAAATAAGGCACACAGTTAAGGCACTGATTTAGAGCAAGCGAGCTAGGAAAATCTTTGCCTCAATTCCCTCATTTTTTAAATTTACATTGGAAGAGCATATCATAAATCATAGGAGAAGCAACAACTTACCCTGTTCTGCAACCACCCCAAGCAGCCGCTTTTAAAAAGCTGACATTTAGTGCAGTGATTAAGTATGAAATCCATTAAGTGTGAAATTAAGCATCAGAACAAGCAAGTAATTACTTCCAAACTTGTCTTTATATGTTGTGCATACAACATTCCTCCTCCCACCTTTCCCCCCTTAATTTTCCTCCTCTTTTCCTTTGCCTGTCAAAATGTAAACCCTTCAGGTCAGGGCCTGTGTTATCTTTTATGTTTGTGAAGCACGTTGCACACAGTGGGTGCTACCAGAAGCAAAACACAAACAGTGATGGTAACTGTGGTTTGGAAGCTTTGCTGTGCAAAACCAGGGAGAGGGTGCCGGGGCAGAAAGCAGTTATAGCGGCCCTGGCAGAGGACAGGGTGATGGAGAGACAGACAGTGCTGGCCACTGAAGTGTCACCCAGCCACGGGGGATCTACCCTGCAGAGCTCCCCTGGTCCCACTGTGTAAGCACCCTTGCAGGTGGTTTCTACCCTCTCCTTCTCCCAAGCTTAACACCTTTTTGAGATGGAAACCCCCATAGTGAGCCTGCGTTTTCACACTTAGTTCTTAACAGTTCTTTCTGTAATGGCAGGGGAGCATTTAGCTCAGCTTGGCTTAAAACAGCAAAGAAAGCCTGGATAGGACAACGGAGGTTAATGTGGAAAGAGCTGCTAAATGTTAGCTTTAGCAGCCAGACGTCTTTGCTAAAATAGAAAACAAAAGTTATTTCATTAAAGCCTCTGAACACAAAGTACTCTGTGAAAGTTTAAATGCCAGGTGGTGTATTAAGTAAATAAAGTAGTCCTGCTGTAGGCATTGTTTCTCACAGCAGCCGGCTATAACCAGCACATAGTACAAGTGACCATGTGAATCTCTGCCATGTGATGTAGCGCTATGCCTGGCTAACGTGCTGATACGGGGCTGGGAAGTCAGAGGAGACTTTTCTTTCAGCAGTTATCAGTATGTTGATAAGGGCCAACTGTTACATGTGGCTTATTTGCATGGATTGGCTTATGCTCATTAGTCATCTGGTTTGGATCAGAAAAAGAAACTCGGGGTTTACACAGATGTCATGTGTCTTTCCAGCGCAGTTTGAATGGAGTGATTGATTTTCATTTCAGTGATTTTTTAGATTGGTATCATAGTACTGCACAGTTAGCTTTTGTTATAACCCGGCAGTTACCCCCAGGCAGCAGTTGCAGAATGTCATATCCCATTATTGGCAGTCCTGGGTTTGTGTACAGCAGGAGCCATTTGGAAGGGGGCACTCCTAAATGCCTCTTGCCCTGCTGTCAGCAGCAGGATTGGAAAGTTAGCCAGGTGATTCAGAAAGTGAAAAGCTGGCACTTGCAAGCTTCTTGACCCCATGCTCTGTGGGTGATGGATGCACAGGAGGATAAAGCATTTCTTGCTCACATGTGCTTCTCATAGCATGCCCAAACCTCCTCCTCCTGCTTCTTGTGGTTCTACAGGATGTTTCTCCATCGTGCTGTTACCTGCTGAGGATCACTGTTAATACTTTACTCCTATCATTGGCACTTGTGCTGGCAAGGTACGTGTTGCCTGAGTTTCTGACAGTGCGTGCTGGCCACAGCCATACGGCGTCTGGTAAAGTCTTGGTGCTGAGTCTCTCAATATAATTACCATGCTGAGCTAATTGCTCGTGCCTGCCTCAGGCATTTATTCAGTGGCTACCTCAACCATTACCAGGACCTCTTCCATTTATCACCTGTCAGGCTGTCAAACAGCAGTGGAATGTGCATTTGGCTGTCTCAAAAAAACAAGACCAAAAAAAGCCATTCTTTGCCATCAAGCTTGTGGGCGATCTCTGTTTCTTTGCTATGAATTATTTGCCCATGGTATTCTCTCCAGTATTTGCAAGACAAAGGAGAAGGGGTTGCAGAAAATTGGGAGTTAGAAGCCAGGCTGAAACCTTCCTGCCAATGCGAACTAGAAAAATCCCATTGGGAGGGATGCTCTACACCAGGATTTCTGGTCTCTGCTTGCTGTGTTTGGATCCCATGTATTTGTTGCTTTAAAAGCAACAAATTCATAATTGTATACATCTCTGGATCCTGTATACTACTTCCTGCAGCTTACCTATAGCCCTAAGAGCCCAAGTTCACAGCCCTTGACAGCCACCTCTCTCCTGACAAACCCCCTGGTCAACTCACGTACTCTGATAGAAATTTGTCTGCTGAATAAAGGAAAAATGCAAGTCTGTTGAAAACAGGCAATGCAAAACCAAAAGTGATGAAACTCATCTAGTTGTAGAGAATAACTATTAAGAACTAAGTGTGAAAACGCAGGCTCACTGTGGGGGTTTCCATCTCAAAAGGGTGCTAAGCTTGGGAGAAGGAGAGGGTAGAAACCACCTGCAAGGGTGCTTACAGTGGGACCAGGGGAGCTCTGCAGGGTAGATGCCCCGTGGCTGGGAGCCTGTCAGACTGATCCAGCCTGATAGTGCAGAGGTGATGACTGCTTTGGTAACGTATCCAGAACCTCGCAGTGCACTCTGAAAAGGCAAAACAACACAAAACTGAAACCTCCCAAGGCCTGCAAAGCCCCATTTATCTGAGACTGGTGGTGTAGCCTGCTTGCAGTGCCCAGATGGTAGGTATTTGAAAAGCTGCTCTAAGGAAATGAAATACTATTTCAGTTATGTTATGTTCTGTAAGCCATGCTGACATAATGTGTCAAGTCTTTCCAGATTTGTTAAGTACATTTAACAAATGTCAGATGACCAATGTACAATTCTGGGCAAGGTGGAAGATCCTCTGTCTAATCAGCAGTGCAGGAGAAATCTGCAGTAAACCCTTCAAAGGATACAGCRTTGGGAAAGTGTTTCTCCTGATGAGCCTTTCCTCATAAAGCGGCCTCGAGATCTTCAGAAAGAAGAACGATTCTCAAAACTTTACTAATTAAACTCTTCAGCTCCCTGATTTTCTCAGTTTTACAAGGAAAAGGTATTACATTGCAGATTCCACAGATAGGAGTATTGTTTAGGCACGTAAATAGACCACAAGCAGAGGAGAATGGGCTGAATCCTGGAAACGGATATGGCTTTGTCTAAGGTTTTACAAAGTGAAATAGCCTCTAAAGCAAAAGTCAGCGCTTTCAGGTTCAGGTATTTCTGTGGCTGAGACCACTTAAGGAATGGTTTCCTTTACTATGTTTGAACTAATATAAAGAAATTAGATTTTTACTGCAAAAATATATATTTCCCTGTGAAACTTTTCAGATAGCATATGATATTTTAATGACTTAAAGGGTGTATTTTACTCTTCCTTTGATTAATAAAAAAATCTGAAAGATGTTTTTGGAAACAAGTAACCTTTCCATTGAATGGTGTACCAGCTACATGAAAAGCCATGGAGTTGTTTCAGTAAGACTGAAACAAATGTGCTTACTAATGCAGTTAGGATAGATGCTGCTCAGCCGGAACCAGGGAGCTTAGATGATGGACTGGAAGGCCTGGCCATTGTACGAGTGATGCACTGTTGATCACAGATATAGGCTATATGGTTCAACAGTAGAAGCTGTAGTTCTTGTAGGGTGGGAGGCATCCTGAATTGGTGTGTAAGTGAAAATGCTAGATACGGCAAGAAATTTCCTGGGCAGTATCTATCATATTTTTTGGTACAATAACTCAAGATTACTTTTCAGGCTTAATTTCTTTTTTTTTTTTTTAACTAACAGGTATTTTACAACATTTAGTGTCAATATCACCAGTACTATTTGAATAGAAACAGCCAGTAGCCATTTACCTGCTTATGGGTTCATAGTTTTACTGCCATTAAGTGGCATTAAACTTCATTTCACATAATTTGCATCAATTTGCTTATGTGTCAAAATTAACATAGTATTGTGTCTGAAGAGTGAATCAGCTTAATGAACAGCCTGCTCAACTCAGATTCACTTGTGCTGCTAACTACTTAAAATTCAGCAGCCAGAGCCTGCCGCCTTCTCTGTTTCACTGCCAGCTGAAGAATGGAAATGAAAGGACAGTGTTGTCCTGGGAAGGAATCAGACAAAAAGTGTCACATGGAGCCACTGCATATGGAAATTCCTTTTGTTTTTTTTCTGAGAAGTTTCAGTCTAAATGGTAAACGAATATATCCCTATATATAAACTTGGAAAGCTATTTTAGCAACAGCTTTATATGTTAGCAATGGCATTATCTGCTTGATCAGATACAGGACGAGAGAATACTGAAGTGTGATTCCTAGGAAGAGRTAAACTGCAAAAGTGATTTATTTTTCATGGCCAGTAACTCTCACCAGTTTTAGCAACTTCATCTTAAGCGCACAAATACAAAAGTAAAGTTTGATAGCAGGCTGCTGGCTATATCCTTTGGGCCCTCAACAGGGGAGTGTGACTCTACTACGAACCACCCAAAGCCACCCTTTTGTACAGGAGCATTAGCGCATCCCTGAAATCCCTATCAGCATCATTTGTGAGCAGGTGGCTCCAAAGGTTCATGGGGGCAGGGGCTGTTTTTCTTTCTGGAAAAGGGTTGATTTAAAAGGGAGGCTTTGGCAGGAATCACTGGGCTGTGAGCATCCTTCCTCCCAGAAACCACCAGATGCATCCTGCCAGGTCAGGCATGAAATGCAGGTGACAGAACTAATTGCGGGTGTCACCCGGGGAATGTAGGAACTGTAGGAGGGCAGCCACCCTTCTTCCCTTGGGAGTACGCAAAGGACAATGTAGTGCTTTATCCTTTCCTGTTATGTATCAGTAGAGGGCTGGTTTGGATCAGATGCCCAAGTAGGCGGGTGGAGAACTTAATGCCGTGCAAAATAAGGGCTTTATTTAAAAGAAATAGTTGCAAATACCTAGAGAAACAAGTGAAGGTAGCAACATTATTTTTGTATGTTTGTGACCAACTAAATACCAGCTAGTGTTGCGTGCTAACTTGGGCCAAAGTTGTAGGCTCTGCTGTTACAGCAGTACTTTCTCGGGGCCCTTGCATCCAACCTGTGATGTGCAGCTAGATCCCAGCTGAAGTTGCTCAAATACAGGCACAGAATTGAATGCTGGGCCATCACTGTGTGCCATCAGAGACAACACTGTCACAGGGAGAAGGCAACTGGAGATAGCCCTGTTTTGCTCAAAATTAAGACTAGTGCTATTTAGTTCTGTTAGGGTCTCACATACATATTCTGAGTAAAGTTATACTATAATATGAAAGTTGTTTCTTTACATTAATGCAATTTTGCACCACATATTCATATCTTCTTATGAATATTCTTATTCATATGTATATTCAATTATGCAAATGTTAGGACTTATGGTTCATCAATATGGAGACCACAAAGTTATCCTCTTTTTTCACTCTTGTTTTGTCCCCAGAAAGGAAATGTCAGTATGAATCAGAACAAAGCAAAACTCTTGAACTGTTTTAAAACTGTACAGGGACAATCAATAGAAAACATGGGACAAAACCTTGTGTTAGCCGGTGACACAGTAACTGATCTGCTAGATTTTTTCTCTCTTTTTTATTTTTTTTGTCTAAAATTTTTGTTTTACGTTACGAAAAAAGGAAGAGCTATTTAGTTTCTTAACATGAAAATATCACATTTCATTACACATTTCATTGTGTGATGAAAGAAACATTAGCATAAGAGATAGTTACTTGCTGTATCAGTTCATGTTGTTACCAACCAGTAGAGTTAGCAGCCAATCTCAAAGATTGTTTCTTCTCCAAAACCCTACGTACATACTGAATTTTTTCAGCTTCATTATAGAAGACTCTAGAATTCTTGGCTAGTTTCCATTGCTTAATTGTTTTATGCGTACTTTCTCCAAAACGAACTGTTTTCAGTCGTGAGATATAGCTGTATCCTGTCTCTTCAATGGACTTCTTTTGTAGTAGAACAGGGCAGCTACTGCACATACATCTAACTATGTATTTACACCAAAACTGCCTGTTTAGATGGCAGTCCAATAGGATTAAAGTTAATACAAAGTTCTGTTACTCCTGAACTGATTTTGGTCTGGGGATATATTACAGATTTTCATTCTTTTATGTGGCAGGCTTTTATAAAATCCTTTTTAGGGTTTAGGATGTTAAGCTGTATCACAGCAGCCAAAAGTCTTTTGTTTTAATAATCACAAAAATATTTAACATTTCCTATGGGATTATTCCTTCAATCTCAGTATTGTACAATTGTAAATAACATAGATACCACAATAATGCTATGAGGTAGGCTTTTAAATACCAAAGATTGAAAAGCTTAATTACATAATTTAATCAAATACCCTGTAAAATAATTATAATTGTCCCTCCACCTCTGTGCAGGAACTGAGTCACAGAAAATTGAATCTCAAATATATTAGGGTGTGCCTCACGGTGAGTACTTTATGTTTTAAGTGCCTAGTTGAAACAGACAGTTCTAAAGCTCAGAGTGCTCCCAGTAAAGTTGCTGGAGTCACAGATGCTCTTCATCCATAAAAACTCACGCCAAGTGTCCAAGGCTGGCATCCAAAAGGAGATTCACCACCAGTGAATGTTCTTATAAAATGGAAACCACGCTGTCTGTCCTGGCTGTGCTGTTACACATCTATAATGAGGTGGCAATAGTTTTCAAAGGATGTAAGAGATGTTACTTCCTCGGTCTCCTTTGATCCACATCTTCCTGTGTCCTGTCGATGTCCTCTACACTTGGCAGGCCAGCCTTGTTAGGACGGTGAATATGTGGTTTCCTTATGTCTGGTAATAGCTCTTTTGGCAGAGCTTGTTGATACTGGAAATGGTTTTTGTAGACTTGCTGAATACATTAGTGCACAGTGAACACATCCCAGCAGCAAGACTTTAAGATCTAATGGTGTTTTTTCTCCCTTTTAGTGGTTTTACATTTGCATCAATTACAGCTACCATCCACCTCAAACCCCAGTCTGAGCGCTCAGGAAACATTTGTATATCCATAAAAACACAGAAGATAAGAGCATCTTCCCCAGAACTGTTTATCTGAATTTGTCTGTAAGCAAAAACTGAACAGGCAAGTTAGATGTCCTTTTAATCCTTCAGGATGTGGAACTGCAGAAATTGAGGACATTCAAAATACCAGGGTTATTCTTCTTGCCTCACCCCATGGCATGTCACATTAGCCAACATTTATATCTGCCTACAACACCCAGTCTCCACTGGATCTGTGGTTATTGCTGCTTGATTGGCAGAGCTGCAGGTCTCTCTATGAAATGAAATGGAAGTCCTTGGAGGGCAGCTGCAATTTTGGAAAAGGACTGAAGAGAAGGACTGAGTAGGGGGTCCTTTTTGATTCCAGCAAAGCTAAAATTTTTCAGTGAGAGGATTTTCTTTGAAAGAAATAAATACGTTACACTGCACCACTAAATCCACTACAAATAAAACACATTAGAGCCTAATTATTTTGCAGGTTTCTTGATAAGTGATTCTATTCTGTTAAAGTTAAGTCTCTTCATATGTAAAAGCCATCAAGAAAGGTTGTTTTCAATGAAGAATGATAGCTAAAGAACAGTTACCTAAATTCCTCATTAATTCCTTTAATCATAAGATATGGTAACTCTTCGCCAGATATGTCAGGAGTAATAGTTTCTTCAAGTAACAGATCCCTCCCCGAGTTGTTGGATTTCTAGTCTTCTGAGTCTAGCATCTTAGTTATTACTGAGTTTTATTCTTACTTTCCATCAATACAAAGTTTTCTTTGAAAATGCTGTCTGTGAGGTAAAATGTGACACTGAGAGGTAATGAGTATAAAGTGAGTTGTACCAATGCACTTTACCCCGGGTTGAAAGGAAGGACCAGTGGAGGCTGTGTGTACACCAACGCAAAGCTTTTGAATGGGAAAAAATCTCTGGTGGAGCCTTGAAAGCTCACACCGAGAAGATGAGCTAGACTTATCATGAAGATGCATTATCATGTTCTCAAACACTTGTTTGGATGGCTTGGGATTTTATGCTTATTAAATGCTATCTTATCTGCTCCCTTTCGATGGACTTGAGTCCCCTCTGGACGAACTGATCATCTGCACAAATCTCTGGAAGTACAAGAAGTGAACCAAATTCAGAGATCATATAGCCCACTTAAAAATATGTAGCTCTGTTCAGCCTCATAGTTTTTATGCATTTAAGTCTGTCCTGATTTATGCTGGCATAAGAGAATCATCCTTTGTTTGCTGACGTACATATAGATATAATAAGAAACACAGATGTTGTAACTTGAATTTTCTAATTGGTTGTGGATGTCTGCTGGTTCTTAAATGGATAATAAATATAGCTTAAATGATCTGTTTGATCACAATTCAGAACTGCCCTAAGAACGTAACCAAAAATACAGCTGGGGTAGATACACGTCAAATAAAAACAGGATGCTCACAAGAGAAATGATCTGCTGCTGATACTGATTTTCAGCAAAAGATATGAATAATCTTTCTCCTCAAAGGCTGCTGAACACAATTCGAGTTTGTATAAAGGCATTGCCAAGAGCCTTATAGAAAGCAGACTGAGGCTCATGGGAAATATGCCCTGTTTCTTTCTGCCTCTGCTCCTAATTTTATTCTAACTGCTGGCTGAGATACTGTTAAAATAATGAAAAAGAAGAAAAAGCAACCATTAAAGCTCTTGAGCCATTTGCCATGAGATAGAGGTAATCCTGAGACTCACAGGAGTATTARAATTATAACAATAAAGTAACACCAGTGCTGAGGATCATTTTAGAAATAAGCAATCAGACAGGAGGTTAATACAACACGAACCTCCAGCACTCTCGTCTTGCCACTATCCCTTCCTGTAAATGGATCAGACAGTTCAACCAGTTGAACGATTAAAAGAGTTTTAACAGCAAGGCAGAGCAATCCCCTTTCATAAACGAGGAGGTAAGATACGTACTATTAGTCTGAGGAAATGTGATGAAAAAATACAGGTTCACTGTAAAGCTGAGATTTCTGTCTGCTTTTCTTCTGAACTGATCTTTGGTAATTATTCTTGTTTACAGCCTCCGGCCTCTCCTCTTCTCCGTCTACCCCAACACAAGTGACCAAGCAGCCCACGTTTCCTCTTGAATCCTATAAGCATGAGCCTGAGAGACTAGAAACACGGATTCACTGTTCTTCACCTCTGGACACAGGGCAGAGATTTTCTTTGCCTCCATCTCAAAGTGCAGCCAAGCCTCCTATCATGGCACCAGCTCCCTGTGCTACCTCAAAACCAGTAAGTAAAGCATGTGTCCAGTTTTCCACTGGGAAATGTACAGGGTTGTGTGTTAACTGTTTCTTGTATTACAACCGATGGGCTAGAGCATTTGTGTCCATACTGTGGAAGAGAATGAGAACAATTTCATGGGCCTTGTACTTCAGACTTGTCTCAGCTTCTCCCAGTATTCAGCTGACAAGGCACTAGGAATCCAAAGGTGGTAGCTCCCCTTCTGATTTACCCAAACAGCAACTAATTTTTGCACTATTCTGAAGCGAGTTTTGCAGTGGCTACAGATCCCAGCAAATATTGCTGAGAGAAGGATAAAATTTTATTTAGGATTGTCTTTATCTCCCTTAGGAAGAGCTGATGAGAGAGCTAGCAGCCAAGGAGAGCATATCAAAAAGAAATTCACAGTATGAGGTGCGGGGGTTTGAGTTCCTGCTGCCTCTGGAGTCTGAGATGACTGGGACAACCGGTGACTAATGGCAGTAGTTGCTATCATGCCTCCTGCCCCAGCTCAGAGAGTAGAGGAAGAAGGGCAGCACTACCAGAGTATTTATCCAGCCCCCCACGTAGTAGAGGTGTCTTCATAAGAGTGGTTTCTTCAGCTCCTGAGAATGCATGAACTCAGCGGTTCTGGGAATACATGAATTCCAGCCTCTGATATTCTTCACCGCAACATCCGCACTGCATGCCGTTGTGCCTCCTCCCTCTCCCTTGGCCAGCCTGAGCCTCAGAGGCATTGCTGCTCTTCTCTTTTTGTGCTCCTCTGCCTTTTTGCTCCTTCCTTCTTTTTCATGTTAATTCCTTCGCAATAACTTTATCTTTCCATTCACCRTTCCCCTGCCTCATGGAACTAGCAGACTGTGATCTGTCACCAGAGTTAACTACCCTGCATCTGTCTTTCTCAGCTTTTCTTCTTCTTTTTTTTTTTTCCCTCAGAACATAAAATCTTTGACATTTTCTGTATCTAGAAATCTAGAACTGTGAAGGACATAAAGGTTCATGAGGTCTGTTACCCTGTTGAACGACTACAAATTCTGTTTCGTTGCAGTCCTTAGTGATTTATTTAAAAGCAGGAAGTTTCCTCCCACTTGCCCATGGGAAAGCTGTTCCAGGATCTGAATACRCTAACGCAGCAATCCCAAAACCTTTTTGCTTTTGTGTTAGGTACCTCCACAGTAGCAGCAGCAGTTGTTATGCTGAAAGTGCTTAGGTACTGGATCAGTGTTCACATACTACTTTCAAGTCGTTCACACACATCCAGTAAAACACATGCCCTATTTTGGGGACCCCTTCTCTAATGGTTAGGAAGTCTCTGATTTTTAACCTAATTTTTTTCATGGATAGGTTATGACCATTTGCTCTTATAAATTAATAGCCATTTTCATTCATTGTTTGTTACATCCTGTTGTACCTGTAGCCAACCTTTGTTTTTCTAGATTAAGCAAGCCAAATTCTCCCTGCAAAATACAGACTTTCTGTTCTGYTGCTATGCAAAAGTAAATAATTAAAGTATTAAATAAAATAAATCCTATATTTATAGTTAGGGAGCTCCAGCAGTAACTTTTCTCCAGCCAACTCACTGCCTTTCCATGTAAATAGTAGTCTTGGGATACATAAATTATGAAACTCAAAGGCTTGTAGGACACAAAAATATTTTTGGTAGGTTTCAGTCAATCAGTCATATTATTTGCATATGAATGTGTTTATCTGTGTTATGCAGCTACAGAGGAGTCTTTTGTACCTGTTAGAATAGACATGGGGAAACAACATAATCTTAGCACATTCCACTGACTGAAAGACTGAAAAGTTTGTTTTGTTTTTAATTATTTGCTGATTCGGACAATATGAAGTTGCGTAGAAGATGCCAGAATAAAGAAACAGAATTCTCAGCAAATATTTATCAACTGTTGTGGTTGCATATATGTACAAGAGAGATGGATGGAAACTCAGTATGTTGGACTCAATTATCTCCTGTTCAGAAGATACAGACATACATATATATATATAAAAAAATACATAGGATGTATAGCGCCTGATTATCTTTGTTTTGTACCCTCTGTACTCATTTATATCTGAGAACAGTGAGCGTGCAGGGCTGCCAGTGAATCATTAGTTTTTTGTTTTACTTGGGAACACATGACAGCAGCTACATATCTGTGAGGAACAAAGCCCTGGATGTTTAATTTTCAACAGAGACCAGAGAGAGATTTGCCATGCTTTTCTAGTAGGAGAAACTGTTAGAGGAGAGAAAGGCTAAGTTTCTGCAGAAGGGCATGAATCTGAAGCTTATAGGTGTTCACTCAGGAGTGTTGTGTCTTTTGATCYCTGTAAGTTATTTACCTAGCATTCCTTTACAAATATGACAGCAGTAGACCAACATTCTTGATTTGAGTACTGTATTTCAAACATTTCATTTATTCTGAGCTGTGTGTTAATAAATATATGTTTTCACAATGCACATGCCATAAACAAATCTGTAAAAGGCAAATTCAATTTCTTGTTTACTTAGATCACCACTTCTTGGCATAACAATTCCAATTACCTTAAAAACACACTACAAATTATATGATAAATGGTTTCATAGTGGCCATGCTGTTAGATGATCAGTTTAATGACAGGGAAGCTTCTCTGTTGACATCTGAAACAAGAAGTTGACTCTTATCTACAGGGCTCTGTCAACTTAAATCTCATTTACTTATTACATTGTTTAACTAGTGATGATAATGTGTGAGATCCCAGAACTATTATAAATGATTCATGATTGCTATATATATTGCAGTAGCAAAGAGGAACCCTTGGACCCAGACCTGGAATTATTATTTAAAAAAACCACAGAACAGCAGATAACTATAGGAAGGTGCAGTATCAGGACTTGGA
This sequence comes from Phoebastria nigripes, assembly GCA_035582835.1. Classification (NCBI taxonomy): domain Eukaryota; kingdom Metazoa; phylum Chordata; class Aves; order Procellariiformes; family Diomedeidae; genus Phoebastria; species Phoebastria nigripes. The sequence continues at coordinate 2,927,645 of JAYKAV010002662.1, read as the reverse complement.
ACTAATCTTAGCCCATTTTTATAATTAACTGCATTTGAAGCCAATTGTGTACTTGTTTTTTATATGTCTGAGACTGTGGTGCAGAATGATTAAATCTGTCCAGTAAGAGAGAAGGGCATGGAGGAAAAAAAAAAAAAAAAAATTTCCCAGCAGATGTAATCAAAACCTTTCATGTTTTAGTAGCRCTTAGAACAGTGTATATTTTGAGGTGATTTTTAAGCCTTAGATTCTGGCAAGGGGAATAAAAAGTGGGAGACAGTTCCTGACAGAGGGAGATCCTCCTTCAGCGAGTATCATMTCAACACAGTATACAAACCTAAGCAATTAACCTCATGCTGAATGGATGTCTGTGATAATCACTAAGGTCTGGATTTATCCCACCTAACTTTAGAAACCTATCTATCTGAGCTGCTTAAGTTGGGAGTACAGTAGCTCTATTTGTCTTTATATCCCACAGAGAGGCATTTGCAGGGGATGAATCAGATCTTCAGTGGGCTGAACAGCCTTTTGCGCTGATTATAAAGGGAGTGACTCCGGGTGTTGCATTTCTAACTGAGGCACTTCTGTTAGGTGCCCAAAGCTAGATGTGATGAGGCTGTGACACACCATTGCAGCAGCTCTTACAAGCTTTCCTCTGGGTGTGTAGGTGTTCCTAGAGGTTGARTTAGAAGGTCATAATGAGAAATTCAGCTGATAAGAGATCAAAGCTATACCAAAAGATTACTGTGCACTGCATGAAATGGGGAAGGAGCAATTTGATTTTTCACAGTACACTTCATGACTCTGTACTTTGGCCGTGTGTTGTTTGGACTGTGTAACCTTCAGGCAGTAAGTGGTAAATGATAACTCTTCTCTAATGTGACATTACTAACCATGAAAGGAATGTAGAGAGGTTGCAAATTCAATAACGAACATGTTTGCCCTGTTTCTGCTTTGCCCGTATTTTAAAGTGGAATGTAGTATGTTGAGCTTAATGTGGTTGTATCCTTTTCATTTCATCCTTTCTTCTTCCACTGATGCATAAGACACTGTGAAAATAGCAGTATTCCCTGTCTCCTGCAAACACAAGCATTTTTGTGGTACATCATTTCTTGGCCTTTATGGGTTTCCCCTTTCCCGGCATGAGAAGAGTCCAGGCCAGAGAAAGAAGATGCTAGTTCCAAATTGAGGAGTTGCCTTTGAGTTCTCTTTTGGTGAAAAACAGGGTTGGGGCTTCCTCTGCTCAGAAGAAGTGACAAAGGCAGAACATGCTTACAAATGGCCCTTTCCATATGATCGTGTAGTTAACCACTGTTCTCCAAATAACTTCTGAGCCGAGTAATTTCCCAGAATGTTCTTAAAAAGAGGGCATCTCGGCGAGAAAGTTGTCTGAGACTTAGTCTAAGCTTGTGTGAGCAAGTCCTGTTAAAACTGCAGATATAGCACACAGGAGGGACTGAAACAGTCCAGTCTGTATCCATTTTACACAGTCCTTGCTCCTCCAGCATATGGAAGAGGAGAGCTGCAATGTACAGCTGGGACTCTCTTCCAGTCCTAGATACGGAGAGGGAAACAAGATTGTTTCTGCAGCTACCTGCTTGTTAAACAGTAGCACTTCCCTACAAGGCTATTCATGCTGTTTCTTAGCCAAAATGTAGTAAACTCAAAAACAGGGCTGTTGTTAACTTATTCAGCGTGAAAGGCTATTACATCACACCCTGCTGCTGGCAAGGAGCCTGGGAACCAGGATATGTGCAGCAGGTCCTTCAGTTTGGCTCTCTCCAAAAAGCCATGCCACCTATCAGAGCTCCATAATCTAGCTGGCTGATTAAAGAGATTTAAATCTGATGAAGAGAACAGAAAAGTTTTCTTTATTTCTGATGTTGTCTTAAAAAAAAAAAAAAAAAGCACAGGCTGGGAAAAAAGGAATCCAGCCTGCAAATGTACAAGAACTCCCTATTTTAGCATTCATGTGGTTTAAGGCAATATATTAGAGTGCCAAGACATTACTGTGATTCAGCTTTGATTTACACCGCAGTAAACTGATCACAGAAATTAGAGCCAGAAAGGCTGTCATTTACCAGTGAAGAAAGCTCTTGCAGTAGTGTTGTGTTCAGGCTAGTTTTAAGTGCCTTAATACCAGCACTCCTTCTGGGAGATGATTCTGTTCTCTAATAGATCCTATGGGCTGTAACAAGCCATCACTGTTTAAACATTTCTCGCTATGGGAACTGTTGCTGTCCAAGTGCAAGTGTGTTTAATTTAAAAATGGTATATATTTGTCCAACAGTTGGCCTGTAACTAGTTAGTTGCAAACATAGTAAATCAATAGCTTTTTGATGAACTACATAACAATTAGATACTATATTAATGGAAAAATATCTTGAGCCCACCTGATTTGATTTCAGTCTCCTTTGACAGAGCATCATGGTGGCTCCACTGAATTGAATATAGGCCCACAGGAGAATTATTTAATATGGTTGGAAAATCCATAGTGAGATTCAGTGGGACATAAAGAATAAATGAACCAGTGAACTCACTTGGAACTGAACATCACAAAAATAGAAAGCTTCAGCTATACCACACTACTTCTTTTTAATTACAGCTCCCGTTTTATTAATATTCTGTTCTCTCACTTCACTTTCTCCCTATTAGTCTTATCTTTTGTATCACATTTGGTATTTTCCTCCCCTCTTAGTATTTAAAATATGCAACAAACATCTTACTAGCAATTTTCTATTGGTTAATTTGCCTTTTTTTTTTTGAAGCTACTTACTTAGTTTAGAAGAAAAACTGTTCAGTCACAACCTCCTGTAACACTGGTTTCCTAATGTATTTGTATTCTGGTTGCAGTGTTCAGATTTATGGCAATTAATCTTAGGATGCAGAGAAATTGTATTGCATAAAGATTATTTTTTTCTGCCCTAAGGAAATGTGTGTCTGTGTCAGCTTGTGGCTTTTTCTGCAGCCACAGAGATAATTTAATCAACTATCTATGGATTCACTCAGTAGAGAATTTATTTTAATGGCATAAAGTCCTACAATTCCTGTTCCTTCTAGTCCTAGATCAAAAGGAGAAAGGCTAGGTGGAAACGATGAATAGCCAGAATGCTCAGTCCAATCAATTCCCAGCTGCTTTGACAGCTCTCATAAGGCTGTAAGTAGCTAAGGCAATTAAAACTAGAGCATCTATGAGTCTTTTTTAAGATACACATTGGTACCAAAATCATGACCCCAGCATCCTGAAGACAGTTGGTGGCTTAAAGCTAAGTTACTTTTATCACCCTAAGTCCTGCACTATGCATGGTATAAAAAGGCTAAACCTAAGGATCTGGCCTCATGTGTCTATATAAATAGGTATCTTTTGAATAAGTAACATGACGTAAGAGTGTGCTTTAAGATTGACAGCCTGGTTTTACCCATTGAACTGATTTCTCATGGCACAGCTTATTTCTGAATTTTAGACTTGTTAATTTAATAAGCATCCTGTTATTTTGCTAGAAGATCGGAACTTCTCGTAAGAGTAAGCTCTATTAGBGATTAGAAGCTGGATACATACTCTCTGATTTAATGTAAAGCTGCAGCTTAATACAGGATCACTGACAGTTTGTTACCAGCTTTATCTGGGCAATTTTGGAACACAAAAATTATTTACCATCATCTAGGCTGTTTATTCACAGAGCAGTAAGGATTATAGACCAAAGTCTTTCCATGAGAATGGAGGAGAGATGCACCATGCCTGCTTATGTATTGGACTAGAGGGAAAATACAGCTAAGAATAAGCAAAAAATGCTTATGGAAGGGAACTCTATGAATTCCTCGCCATCTTCATCTCCCTTAGCTTGGTTTTGTCTATATTGTATTTTTAGATACACTGTCTTTAATGGTCAACAGAGTTTTAAAGAACGTAAAAAGCTGGTTGATACCAAAAGGACATGGACTACATAAAGCAGCGATATTCCTTTCTCACTTCCTCACAACATTCCCCAGTCCCTTGCTCTGACTGGATGAAATAAACTGTTGAAGTTGGGAGAAATAAGGGGGACATCACAAACAACACTCACTTCTGTACGGCTTCTTTCCCCCAGCTTTCATATTTTATAGTGTCACTACCTGCTTGTGCATGAGGAGAGCAATACAGCTCTTTAAAAATACAGCTTGTGTCTGTGTTTTTTTCTTTTAAGATTACAATCAAGCAAGTTTGGCCATTTGAAAGTCAGCTGCATGGGCTGCTGACTCAGAAGAGGACTAGATACCATCTTGGCAGCAGCTTGGAAAAATGTTTCCATTGTGCTGGTGAAATGAATGCAAAATATTTATTCTGTGAGCTTGTTCACAACAGCATTCTCAGCTGGAACTGAGGGTGGGGCCATGTGGAAGACATTTGTAGGAAGACAATAATGATTGTACAGTGCCCAAGGTACGCATAATCTTATTTTATGATTAACAAAGGACAAGGCTCCTACCATATGGGTTTATAAGCTGAAGTGTAAACCAGTGAAGTAATTAACAGAGAATAAAAAAGAAAAAGTAACAGAGGCAGAAGGTCAGCAAAAGAAGGGGAGGGGGTAGAATTCAAGAAGGGAGGTTTTAATTTAGGCTTTTTGCATGTTTAGGGTTACAGTAAATTGCCAGTGATAAGGTTAATACCTTAGACTTTTGAAATTTTTATCTATCATACTTGTTCACTTACAACTGCACAAGCCAGGGCATCTGCAGTATGTACAAAGCCTTCTTCCTTGTACCTCAGAACAAAAAGTTACTAATTGCTGTTTTGTGGTATATGAGCACATATGATTCAAGCAGAAAAATAAACACGATTCTTGCCCTGAGGACCTTATTGTCCAAGAGCCTGATCTAGCAAAACAGGCCAGGCAAATTCTAAAACCGTAAGAAAGCATTGGCATAAACAGGATTGTTCCTAAGCACTACTTCCAGTATATGCTTGCAGAATAGATTTTAAGTGTAGCCATAACATAGCTAGCAATGACAGAAGGCATTGAAGAAAGGTAACCTGAAGGTTACAGCACTGAGTTTGGTTGAGGTTGCTATGTATTTATGTTCCTGAATCTCAGGTGCTGTTTTGTTTTGGTTAATGTCAATGTGATGGTGGCCTTGATCCAGGAAAGCACTTAAATGTGTGGTTAATTTTAAGTATGTTGGTAGTCCTGTTGGAGTCAACAGTACTAGAGCACTTAAAGTTATGTGCATGCCTAGTCACTTTGCTGGATCAGGGTCTTTGTACAATTTTTATTGTCTGTGAAAACACTTAAAAATGACTAGCACAAGTACTGAAGATGAGAAAGGAAGCTGATGCACAGACAGAAGATGGAAAGAAAAGTTGGGGAAAACATTAAAGGTTCAGAAAAGACTAAGTGAGGGAAAGAGCTTGGGAATCGGAAAAGAAGAGAGCTCTTGGCGACAATGGAAAATAGCTGATCACTGAGTGGCAGGGAGAGGAGCAGCAGCTGCAAGATTGCTATCTTCCTGCTGTTGTGTGTTTGGCCTTTCAAGCTTTGGGTGTTGGGATTGTATTTACCTGGAAACATTCATGGTGTGTACTACCTCAGGATCCAGCTCCTTACATAAATGGAAACAGCTATTGATGAAGAAATGGCTTATGAAAGAAGACAACAGATTCTTCTCCAGCACCTCTCCCTTAAGCATGCTGATAATGACTGCACAAGAGTATATCCCAACAGACCTGTTGCACACAGGGACAGGATGCTGCCAAAGCCAATTTCTTAGGGAGTGCTGTGAGGAATAGTTTTCACGGAGAGCGCGCAACTTTCTTTCCTGGAATAAGTCTTCAGAAAAAGACAGCAAGATGCCACCGAGCATCTTCCATCATTCAAGATTTTACAGGTACGGAGGTTACATTTTGAAGAAAAGGATGCCTTCCTCAACCTTCCTTCTTTTCCTCATGGCCTCAAGCATTTGGCTGTTGCTGTTTTAGAGAAGAAATCTTGGTATTCAAAGAGCATTTCAGTTGCAGAGTTTTTAAGCAAAACAAGAGTTTAGAAAGGAGAAAAATATAGTGCCAGTAGCTAAAGCATGCTTTAGCGATCAGAGAGAGCTGGCTGCAACCATCTGCCCTATCAGAGATCACTTGTGCGACTCAAAGTTACTTGGTCTCCCAGTGCCTCAGTTTCCCATTTATAAAAAAAAATGGGGTAACACTTCTCTAAGTCAAAGAGGTGTTATGATGATAAATACACAAAGAAGTTCTACAGAACTCAGATATTTCTAGAACAGGAGCTGCAAGTGGCTTAAGATAAGTTAACCATAGATCGCACATGTTGTATTTAAAGTTTGTAGCAACAGGCTTTTACACTGCAGACTGTAATTGTGTATAGGAAGCGATCACATTTTCAGAGCACATCAAGATTTACACAAAAGATCACTGTAAAGTAGGCTGCTCTTCTGAGTTCTATGTTTATTTTAGAGCTTCCTTTAAAACCGTTCAGGCATTCTCAAGAACTGATAATTTTCAAAGAATTATCATAGGACATTCTGTCCTGTACATTATATAAGGGTTAGTATATATACACACATGCCCAAAACTCGATGTTGTGCACTGTAATGTAGACTTGCTCATTTTTACTTGTTTTTACCACAGCTAGCCATGAAATTACTTTAAAACTATGAATCAATGTAATGTCTACCTAAGCCTATTAACTACCTTAAATAAATACTTACTGTTTTTCTAGAGATCCATTGCCAGGCATCTGTTCTGAACTCGGTATGCCTTTCCCAAGAGCTTAAAATATCATCAAAACAAACTAAAAATGAATATAACAACCCCTGAAATGTCAAAGCCAAATCAGCTCCCCTTCTTGCAGGAAAGTCCCGTACTGTCCCTCACAAGGTGTTACTTGGGCATCTCCTGAGAACAACCCAGCTGAAACTCCAACGCTTAACCCAAATGGCCAAGGTTAGAGAGTGCTCTTGGGGTTGCCCAGCCAGCAGCAGTTTCCCTCCTGCACTGCCATCACTCCTCCATGAGCACTTTCACTGGCTCCTTCTCTGGCAGACAGCACAGGACACAGGTAGTCTCCCTGGTACAAAGGTCCGAAGCTCTGAGAACTCTTCATCTCAAAAGATGACGTTCTTTGTCTCAAAAGATGATTAACTTTGAGATATACGGCCATTTTGGCAGAAACAACCACTTTAATCTCAAACTAATGACTGCATTACTTAATTTAATATTCAACTGCTTTTTTTTCATTTAAGTTAAACTGACACTGAATTTCCAGTCTGCTACTTAAGTGTGCTTCAGAAGTGAAGAGGCATCTCCATAGGGCTTATACACAATTCAATGTACAGTAAATAGAATTTAATCCTGACTCTACTGAAATCAGTGCCAATTTTTCTATTTACTTCAGAAAGGCTAGATTCTCTTATGACTCAACTATTACCTTACCTTGTAATGACAATTTAAACAGTCCGTTTTCAAACCACTGTTAACTGGGAGGTACCACTCTATATTAATACAGAAGTTTCCTCAAACAGGCTGTTGAATATTGAATGCAATGCTTTATTTCCATATTTTGAGAGCCTGTGATAAGCTACAACAAAAAGCCCTAAGGAAGCATGTCAAGAAATAATTTCAGCTCTTTGTGGACATTTAACTACAGGCTGAATCTGCATCTAAGCTTATGTGCTTGTGAACCCAGTGTTTGCCATACCCACACTATAAGCATCCACTGCCCATGAATACACTTTTGTATCTGCGTCTCCACGAGCTCTGCAGTAACAAGAGCATGGTGGCAGGCTTGCTGGAGGTGTATCCCTGGTCCTTAGCGTGGAAGTAATTTGAACTTTTTTCAATTCTGCTTCCTGGAATACAGGGAAAAGCCTTACTAGTATTTCCATGTCTCTTTATGATACTGTTTGTAGTCATAAAACATTTAGCTCAGACACTTGATATGCTTCCTGCTTAGCACAGTCCTTGCTTCAGTCCTTCCAGACGGTGTCAAACTACAGAACCAGTACAGAGGACAATCTGGTTTCACCTGTAGTGTACCTGAAATGATGGAAAAGGATATAGTTAAGAGGCTGTCAAAAGGGAAAGCATGCATGACAGAAGGAAGAGATCCATTGCATGTTGCTGTCATTGCAGATTTCTTTTGTGCATAACAATAAAAAAGAAGCAGCGCACAAAAATTGGGCCTGGGGTGATCAGCAGCAGACCTGGAAGTAATTCAGGAAGAGGGTTAGGTTCCTCAAGCTACACAGATTCAGTGCCATCTGAAAACCAGCTTTTTGTCAAAAATCAATTTATTTGGAGATTACAGGTCAACCATAGGCTCTGTGTTGAAGGAAGTTTATTAATATATTGGTTCATCTACGCATAACAGTAGCTACTCTGAGATAACAGACTTCACAAGCTTTAGTGGGGCCACTGATGGCACTCATGCCTCGAGTTTGTCAGCTGTGGGGTGGACTTGAAATCTAATGCAAACACATAGCCCCCGAGTGCTACAAGGTAGTCCTTCTTAGGTGTTTAATGTCCTCTTAGAACTGCACTGAAAAATACTTCATTATCTTTGCCTGCCTCTTTGAGATAGCTTTCAAATACTCTGTCTGGACTCCTGTTGAGTATTGACATCCTCAGTCATGATAAGCTCTGCAGAAAGTGGCCACCTATAGCACAGGTCATTTGCTCCACGTTTAGCCTGCAGTCACCCGCTTCTTAGTGCAGCTCGTGCCACAGAGTGAATTATTTGTTCAGTCCAGGTCTATGTAAATTTCTTGAAGAAGTTTTGTATAGATTGTGGGTGATTCAGCTCTGAGCTGAAGGTTGTCTCTATTTTTCAGTAAACCACCCTTGTAACTGACCTGCATCATCCTGCTAATGTCTAGGCTCAACAGATCTGCTTCTAGCCTTTCAAAACTGCTGACGATCATGAAAATTACATTTTAACGGTAGGCTACTAACAGGTTACTAGAATTTTGCAGAGTTTACTCAAGCCTGAAGTGTGGCATCAGTTAACTTCAGGCTTTGTTAGGGAAAAGGTGTTTCTTTTTAAGTTTAAAAAATATTATCACTGAAAGCTGGTGTAATGCTTGCACAGTGAAGTCACTATCCATGACCGAGGCTTTGAAATATAACACTAAAATGAAGAAAGTGAAATGGTGTATAGTAAATGTGTTTATTTAAATCAGATTTGGCTCTGAGTATTTTTTTTTTCAAATTTGTTATTCTCAGTGGCCTCCGTTCTGCAGATTACTCATCAGTACTCTGGCCTCAATCCAGCTAAAGTACTTAAGTAAGGGCTTAACTTTAACTAACACAAATAATCTTGTATTCAATGCCAGTGAATGAAGACCCACATAAACGTGGGCTCAYGCTTACTCTTATTTTCCATTCACTTTAAATTAGTGGATGCTTACCTGTTTTTTACCATTAGTATTATCTTAATCTGTTTTTTTGGGTTTTTTTAAATGTGTGTTTGTCACAACAAAATATCTTATTACCTGATTACTGCAGCTTTCTGCAGCAATAATTTCCCCTTGCCCTCAACCATGCCCCTCAGTGTGGTAAGAGGTAGGTCCTATTTCAAAGAGCCTAAGGAGCACTCAAGCATATGTGTGAAAACAGCTAAAGTATATCTTTATGAGCATATACGATAACAAACATTTAAGATGAACACTTAAAAACTCTGGAATAGATTAAAACAGTAAGTGGCATCCCTGTGTTTGCAGAATCAGGTAGCACGCTTGTAACATCAGTATTCTTAACAAAGTCAGGTTAGTTCCTCACAAGGACTTAACTTTTTTGAACTTTGTGTTCAAAAGGACAGAATTTAAATTGTTAGGTTGTTTGATTAATAACTTATCATGCTGATAATATTGATTCGGACTCCACCTACATTCTACATGAGTAAGCTGAGGAATGAATTATTGGCCACAAAGGCTTACGTAGAGAATGCTTCTGATACTCTTGACTCAAAACTCTGCCTTATCTGAGTTGCAGAGTGATACAGGATCAGACACACAGCTAGAGATTAGAGGTTATGTAAACAAATCTTGCCTCTTCTCCATTTCTGCCTTGACTTCTCTGTAAGAATTTAGCTGGGGATCTAGACTACTCCTTGGTCTTTTACTTCCTTTGAAGTTTATTTTTTAGAAGTGCTTAACTCTTCTGTCACTGGTACCATTTTTTTTTCTCAAAGTGAGGTGCTGCAGGACAGTGTTTGTGTATAAGAKAAGTTCTTTGTTTCTGGTGTTAGATCAAAGGAAGTTTTGTAAATCTATCCTGTTTCTCAATTAAGTCAGTGACAGAACTCACTGGGATTTAACTGCAAGTTCATTTCCATACAGAAATATTTAGGAAGGGCTCTCCACTAAAAACATGAAATCACTGCACATTCAGTTTGCATGTCTTCAGGGTAAACAGATTTCAACACTCAGTACTGTAATTGCAGTGAAGATTTAGTAGAAATGCAAGGTGTCCATTTCATCATCTTTCTTAGTGCTGAATGCAATCCTATATTCCTTTTTTTTTTTTTTTAGGATTTGGCTAAATTTGATTGTTTTTCCGTTTATGTTATCCATTTAACGTACTAAAGATCCCCAACTGTGACTGCTTATCACTAATAATTAACTCTGTAAAGTAATTAATATTATAGCTACTGTTATGTGGGAGGATACCTGCAGTGGGAGGCTAGTTACTAGTTCTAATATGTAAAAGCAATATATAGTTGATCTGTATTCCATGTCAAAAGACTCCTGCTTAGGACCACTGGGCAATTCGTATTCTGGATGATATTGGGATGAAGAAAAAAATCCTTTCAGGGTATAGTTCTTATCCAATGGCAAACTCCATCTGAGCTGTTTTAAAGTGAAACCATTAGAGCCACCTTTAACCTCACCATACAGTATTAGAAAGATATATAGAATATATACACTTGCTCCATCACTTTCATACCTGCTGCAGGATAGTTGTGTCTCTAATTCACTGAGGGCCTTGCAGATTAGTGACAGGGCACTGAACTGACACCAGTAAGGATCCAGTGGTGAACATACAATGCCGATACAGAGTGCATTTTCTGTGCCAGGTTTTGTTATGGGATTTGGTTACTGTGTTCTAAACAAATTGTAATCTCTGAGTTGTCACCACTTTCATTTATACATGCTACACACTGTCATGATTATAGCATCTAATATTTCAAAAGCCTTTTAAGACTAGAGCAAATTTTATTGCATTCCTTCCAGGTACAGGAAGAAAAAACTTGAATCCAGTGTTTTGTATGAGACATCCCCTTCCTTACTAGTTTGCTTGGTGCTGGAACAGAGATTCCTTAGAATAAATGGTAGAAACTACAATTCCTGCACAGCTGCTCTGTTTGCTCCGAGCTTTTCGAGGTAAGGAGGACTTTGTATCAGAACCAGGCCCAGAGCTCTTCACTGGGACTGACCATGTTCTCTAACCACCTAATAGACTCTTGGACTGCCATCCCACAGTCAGCCTTTCCACCATGCAGTTAGCATTTTTAAATACAGAAGGGATCCAAGATGGGATCCTAATCTGACCCTCACTGATTCTAGCATTCTCAGTTGTCGTAAACCACTGGTATCAGTTGTCACACTCTAGCAGAAAACAAGTAGGAGTTTAATTTACCGTTTAACCAGCAGATGAAACCTTTTTTCCCAATAACTCCTGTCTTTTTCCGCTTCATGAACCAGACTAAATGAAACCAAAAATAAGCAGTAAGTGTTTTAAATTAATTTTGCACAAACAGATTGCAACAGAATAAGTGTATCTATGACACATATTTGGAAAAATTCTAAGTTGTTCATTGACAGCTTATCAGGAGAAGAGCTGTTAACTACTTGAGCTGTATAGAACTGTAATTGTAGTAAGGAGCACTAGCAAATGGTGGGAAAATTACCATTTGTAGTTTACTCTTGCATTCAAAATGGGTTTGCCTTGATTTGCATTTAGATGGGAATTCCTTCTTGTTGCTCTTCAATCCATTAGGTTTTATAAGGTAAGTAGCTTTTTTTTTTCTTCTGAAGTACTTCGAAGGGCATTCAGTTTTACTGCTACACTATGAGCTATGCAGGTGGCACTCCTAGCATATCAGTATTGTGTCACTGCCTTCATTGATCAGAATGAAAGGAGGAGTAGGAAAGTCAGGAAAAGCTTTGAGACAGGCAGCTTTGAATTTACCTGGAAATGCCTATTTCTAAATAAAGCACAGGTAACGTTTTTCTTGCAATGCTTGAATAAGTCTGTTCCATACAGACTTGTGATTTGCAGCAGCATTTCTTTTTTTAGGTTGTTCTTTCTATTCCTACCCAGTCATCAAAGACTAATATGTAATCTTTATTATTACTCAAACAATATTTGCTTTAGAAGTTTTCTGATTTAGAATTAAGGCTACTTGTTGCGGGGGGGGGGGGGGGGCAAAGCAAATTTACATTTGTATTAGATTGTTAGTAAACTGGCTTTTGTACAAAACATAAAGACTTCTCATTGAATCCTCATACTAAGACTAAGTAATATTTTTCTAAAGATTGGACAAAAATAGAAACAAAAGAAAATAAGTCCGGAAAGGACATGAAAAATTAATTTTCCCCCACAGCACAATCAACTATATGTAAATAATTCCCAACAAATGTTTTTTTTAACCTGTTGCTAAAAACCTCCTGTGACAGAGATTTTACATTTTTTTTCAGCAAAGCGTGCTGGTGCTTCACTGTTGTTACGTTCAGAAAGTTCTCCCAAAGTCCAACGTAAGACTTGCTTGCTACAGGCTAAGTAGATAACTCCTTATCCCATAACCAGTGGTCCCAGAAGATAGTTTATCACTTTCCTTCTTGCAAAAACACATTATATTTGGAGACTGTTATTATATTTTCCTTCAGTCCTCTTTTTTTTTTTTTTCTAGACTAAGAAACCAGGAGGTTTTCAAGTCCTTCTTTACAGGTCATGTTTTCTGAACTCCTAGATCATTGTTGTTGCTTTTCTATGGACTCTCTTGATTCATTCTCGAGTTCAATGCCCAAAACTGAATGCAGTATCCTAGCTGGCATATAACCAGGGAGTATGTAGAACAGATTCTCCGTGTCCTACCTGTAACACATTTGTAGATAGTGTGATTTTTTTCCCAAGAATCTGACATTGTTGTCTGACATTTAGTTTCATTCTCAGGTCTTTTCCTTGCATGACTGCTGCAAGCCAATCCTTTCCCATTTTATTTTTGCATTTGATTATTGTGTAATGTACTCTACTTACCCATATCAAAGTGCATCCTGTTTTTGAAAGCATTGCAGCAATTCTCAAGATTATTTTAAGTTCTAAGGCTATCCCTAAAAGAGCAGTGTCTCTTAGCATTGAGTCATTTGAAAATGCGATCAGGTTATTCATTATTCCTTCATCAAGTCATCAGTGAAAACACTGAATGATATTAGATAGAACACAGACCTCTGTAGAACCCTCTCTTAAACCCTTCCAGTTAGATAAAGAAATGTTACTACCTTCCTTGTGAATACTGTTGTGACCTTTAGCAATCRTTTCATCTAGACTATCTGGCTTGCTTACATGAGTGTCATGCAAGATAGTGTCAAAAGTCTTGTTAACTCATGTTGCATCTGCTTACCACAAGACTTCTAGCCTGTTATTAAAGTGACTGAGATTGGCTTGGCATTGTTTATACATGTTGGCTGTTACTGATGATCTTTCTTTCCTCTAACTACTTAAAATGGGTGTATTTGTTCTCTTATCCATCTTGGAATCAAAGTTACACTAACTAGTTAATAGTTTCTTGGCTCCCTCCCCCCACCTTCCCTTACAGATAGCTACGCTAAGCAGAATGAACCTGACCAAATGGAGAGGTAGAGATCTAGTCAGTACAGTGACTGGAGTCCAGCATGCTTTTATCCCAAGTAGTTGTCTAAAATAGGCCATGTGAATGACGTCCTGGAAGTGTTTGTTTCTCCACTAGTTGCAGAAGCAGCAGCCTAGGGTAACTTGTTCAATATGAAAAGCTACACAGTAGGTGTCTAAGCTCAGGTGAGATGAATCTTGTTCAAAGCATTTTGATATAGCTGGTCTGATGATGGCCACTGATAGATCCCTATGCCAATGGATGCATTCCTGCTAATTTGGGGAGGCAAGATGGCAGGAAACTACATCAGAAATAATCTTCTGCGGATGTTAATTGCTGTTCACATCCCTGAACCATCCCTACAATTTAAATACTTAGCGTGTTCTTATGAAAATAATGGGATTCCTTCAATAGGACATAGGACTAAAAGGACTCCTAGATTATCAGATAGGTTTTAACATATTCATTGTAAGAGCATATATAATTTACAGGACTGATTTTGCTTCTGCAGAGTATTAGTAACTCCCTTTATCCTAGAAAGCTAAAGAAAACAGGCAGAGACAAAGTAAGCAGTTACCTATTAAAATTTACGTTCTAGCCTTCCCAGAAGTCCTAAAACCTCTTTTGTTTACGTCCACCTTTTTATGACTTTTGCTGTTGTATCAACCTTGAGTTGTTTTACTTTGCCTCTACAAAGATTGCTGGCACTGCTGTATTAAGCTTCTGTATTAGTGTTATGTCGTAGGTCCATGTTTTTTGGCATAAGTAATGCCCCTGTAAAAACCGAATTGAAACCTAGCAAAGAAGAAATGTATTCAGGCAGTTTTGATTTTGCATATATTTCTCTTCTAAAATTCTACAGATAAAATTTATTTTGCTTAGCAGTAGTCAGTATACGAAGTATATGCTGTCTTGTCGCATTGGGTATCTCAGTTAAAATGGGTTACCTGACACGCTCTGATAGCAAATATTTAAACCATAATCTAGACAAATCCCTTGGTTATAGTTAATAGAAACCTCCTGTGGCAGTAGAACAAATAGTCACAATAAACAGATATTGAAATGTTACAATATATAATATCATCTTGGTGGGAATTATAGGTCCTTTGAAAGACAGATCTTTTCCCTGTCTTTAACCAGTAATCCTTTTGTAAAATGGCAGGCAGAGTTTGTAGAGAGAAGCAATACCTAAGACCATTGAAAATATCTGCTAATTTGTCTAATGCCGTAGTAGTTCACAATGAACAAGACAGCGTTTTCACCACTGATTTAAGCAAACTTAAGAGTGGGTTGTTTCCAGAAGGTGTGGTCCCACTGTCACTCCTGCCCTTGGCACTCCTTGTGCTAACTGGTAGCTAACTTGCTAGACAGTACAACTGCRCAGTGAGTTGGATAAGGAACTGATCTGGATAAAAACCAATCTTTTCTTTTGGTCCGTTTGGTTTTCAGCTGCATCAGTTTCCTGTTCTGACTCACTCTGTTGCCTACAAGCCAAAAGGAGCTAGAATGCAAAGCGGGGAGCAAAATGAACACCATGATCAGCAGCTTGTTCCAAAATTGGTTTAAACAAATTGTGAGACTGCAGGCAGAGTGAGGGATGGAGTTTCAGCCTTTACTTCTCAATTTCCTTTCGTTTTTTTTGAGCAGTATGGCTGTTACAACATAGCTATAATGTTTCCATTACAAATCTCTGTTATATATTAAATTACTGCCTTTATATTATCTTGAGTTTCTCATAGTACTCTTGGTCTGGATGTAGATTCTGTCACTGTAAAATCCTGATCTTGTAGTAAGCTCTGAGGTTCACAGTGCAGCGTTGCTCATTGCATGAAATAGGCTTAACTGACTTCTTATAAACATATCCGTGTTTCGTAGTATGTGAAATGCAATGCAGCTTTGAAGATTCAGTGTCACTTCCAGCTACAAACAACCTCAGAGTTGTATGTCCTCATGGCTGGTGCTTACTAGATAATTATGGAGAGTAAATACTTGTTGTTTTAAAAAAAGAAACAAAATCATGACAGTTATTTCCAATCAGATATATCATCTTATTTTTCTCTTCTTTTGGTTAGCAAAAGAGGTTAAGAACTCTTATCGATATCACAGTACATGATAAGGAACATAAATTATTTAGACCTTTTAAAGATAGCTCCCAGAGATATTTAAAAGCTTCCAAAGCATTTTAATTAGTAGGCTGAAAATATTATAAATTAATATGAACTGCTTTGGTATCTTCTGTGGCAGGTCAGTTTTAGAGTATTTATTGAAATCCTAGAATTCTTTTAAAGATACAACTAGGAATGAAATATTTTAGGATTTTCTTTCCAAAGTATCTTTACAGCAAAGAAGAACTGGATGTTGTTAACTTCCTCGTCTATCCTTAGAAGTGTCCCTAGAAAGAGGCAGCTTGGGAAAAAGAAGGTGTCACCAGCAGTTAGCTTCCTTGCTTGAAACTTCTCTGGACTTGAGAAATGACAGACAGCTTTCTGTTTTCCCATAATTTTTGGCTCTCTCCTCCCATCACAGCTTTAATTCTAATTATCTTTCATACTTTCCTATGTTCTATGCATGTTACTGTGCTATCCTAGATCTATTCAACCTTCCTTCCTTGAAGGACTTGCTGAACTTTTGAAGCTTGAGCCTCTCCTTAGAGACCAATAGATTTTAAATGTACTCTAATAGCTCCTGTGACTCCTTCAGAGCACTGTGCATGCATGTCTGCCCACAAGATCTGTTGCCATTGCCAAAGAAATAATCTGTTTATCCACCTCTACAGCGTCCATGTCTGAACTGGTCCTGCTGGGCTTCCTAAACAGTCAGTGGGGACCTATTCATTATAGTTAAGGATGCCTAGCTATAGCTTACCACATCTCACTGTCTAAATAAATCTAAATGATGACTCTATTTCAAATATTTCCTTATTTCCATTGATTCTGCTGTAGCCTGGCTTACAAGCTCAGATGCAGACTTGTAAAGCTGGGTGCAATAAATCCCATTTTTGGTAAGCAGAAGCCTCCCATGGTGTAAACTCCATCCTTCAGACACTGGTAACAGCAAGTGGTTTGGGCTGTCAGCATTATGTGCTCAGGTGCTTGAGGGCAAGCTCAGGGCATTACGCCACCTCACACCCAGCGCGGTTGAGAACCGCTCTGAAATACCAGTCTGTAGTGACAGCAATGGTGCGGCAGTTGTGGTTTGGGTTTTTTTTTGGTTCTTCAAGAGTGATTTTTAAAGTAGCATCATCTAGTCTGAGCTGCTGCACAGTGTAAACTAGGAGTTTAGTCACTAATCCCTGGGTCAAGTCCCCCCTAACTTCAGGCAGAGCTGAAGCACGTTGTGAGGAGGGCGCTCAGCCGCAAGGCCGCCTCCCTCCTCCTCAGGAGACCGCTCCGAGGGTTAGCCACCAGCTTTGATAGAGGCGCGCGACTTACATGGAAGACGCCGACATTCGGGCTAATCTTGAACTGTAACTTCTCGAACGTTTGAAATGGAAACGAGCGCGTCTGTTCCCAGAGCGGGTACCCCGGGACGGCGGCCCGGCCCAGTGCGGGAGCTCCCTGTCACACGCGGGGGAACCCCCTTCAACACCCACCCCCCTCCTCCCCCCACCCCCCCGGAGGGCAGTGGAACTGTCGGCTTCCCCGCCGCTGCCTTGCAGGTGAACGCGCGGGAGCATACCAACCCCGTCTCGCGGGGGGAGCRGAGAGCTTTCCTCCCCTCCGCCTCCTCTTGCACCGGTCTAGTCCAAAGCAGCCAGGCGAACAGCCGAGCCTGCAGAGCGGGCTGCGAAAGGCGGTTGGCCTGGCAGAGTTCCTGGGGCAGCAGACCTCTCCCTCCTCCCCCTCCTCCCTTTTGCGCGCGGAAGTGGTAGTTACCTTCCCCTCCCGCTGCCGACCAACGGGCTTGACTGCAGCAAAATGGAACGTACCAATCCCTCCACCGGAGCGGGGGGGTGGGGGAGAGRCGGCGGCGACGTGTGGCGGGAAGCGCTGTCCTGGGAAAGGGCGTCCGGCCTCCCCGTGCGCCTAAGGCCCGCCAACGGCATCTCCCTCCGTGCAGGGGAGAGCCGGCGCCTCCAGGAGGCACGGCCGCGGGGAGCCCGGGGGCCGTAGGGTTAATGGGCTGGGCGCAGCCGCCGCGAGGGGGGGAGGAAGGGCGAGTCCCGGTTCCTCCCCCCTCAGTGTGTGCGGTGTGTGTGTGTGTGTGTGTGAGAGGCAGCGCACATCGAGCCGTGCGTGTGTGGGAGGCCGAGGGGCAGCCGCTGCCGTCGCCCGGCCTCAGCGCTGTCCCGCCTTCCCTCCCCTCAGCGCTCGGCGGGAACCGCGCCAGCCGCCCCCTCAGCGCCGTCACTCCTCCGCCGCCGCGCCGGGCTGTTCCGATGCCGCCGCGGGGCCGGTGAGTCCGCGCCTGGATGCTCATCTCCTTCTCCTCTCTTCCCTCCCGCAGGCGGCGGCGGCGGCAGCGGCTCCGGCTCCCTTTCAGCTCCCGGCCGCCTCCGAAGGGATGCTGGAGAAACTAGAGCTCGAAGATGAAGGTAAAAATTCAAGGAAGTGGGGGCCCGGGGGCGGGTCGGTGGACACCCACACACCCAGCAGGGTCTGGGCAGAGGGAAGGGAGCGGGGTATCCCCGACGAGGAGCCCGCCCCGCGGAGAGGGCTGCGCCGTGCCCGGGCCGGCCGCCGTGCCGCCGCCTGCGCTGGCCGTGTCCTTGCAGGGCGGGTCGCGACCTTCCCCCCCGGCCCGATCCCTCTACGGTCCTTTTGTCCCGGCGGCTGCAGCCCGGGCTGTGGCTGGAGCCCGGCTCGCACGCCGCCTCGTAGCCGGCGGCAGCACATGCCTGCGCCTCCCGGGCCGCTTCGGCGGTGCGTGCTTTTAATCTGCAGTTCCAGTCAGCCAGGGTCCCTGGGACTGGAGGGCAGACAACCTTCATGGCATCCCCTCCGCCTCCCTTTGAAACACTCATTCTCCTCGAGTACGTCTGCGATACCAAATATAGACTTTGAGAGCGAGGTGCGAGCAATGATGGAAAGCTTTTTCAACTAAAGCTTCTACTCTTTATGGATATGCATACATCTGTTTAAAGCGGACAGCTGTAAACTAAATTTTCCTTATGTGGCTGCTCTCTTACGTTGTTCTTAGCTGTCCTRTTAAGAGCTGCAGTTTTAACAGTGTGCGCTGTTCTTGATAGGGGAACTCCTGGCAAGTTTTAGTATCTTGCAAGCACTAAACTGTGCTGTGGAGAAGCATGAATGTTTTTTCTCGAACTTTGTAAGAATGTAAGAATGTATTTTGTAATTCTTGTAAGAATGCTTACTTACAAAGCATTCGCTTACCTGTGAAAGATCCGTATTGAATATCTTGACCTTTCATTTTCAGAAGGGATTAGATAGTGGATGCAAATGTGGACGCATAGCTAATCTCTATGCTCAGTATTGTAAAGTGGCTAAGATTTCATGGGATGTGGGGTTTTTCGTAGTTGGTAACTGCTATTGTAAAATGTAGGACAAATATTTAAGGAAAACTTTGAAAATAGTAGGCTGAGTCATTCTGTGAAAAATATCTAAGCTGGTATGCTAATAAGCCAGCTTCTTGGTTACTAGCATGCTTTCCRCAGTTGTGGGACTGGTCTGAAAAAGTAACACCTTTTATTTTAAGCTTTCTGTATGTGAGAAAAGGAAGCTCTTAACAATTGCATTGTTTAAGGTTTTTTTTAGGAGTCCAGACAGAGTTTGAATTGCAGTGAAATACTTGCGCCTTTGTGAATCCTGAACATGATTAAATAYGAATATTTGGTGCAAGGGATTTGTTGCTAACTTGCAGCTTTTTTTCCTCACACTATTTAACTATATTTAGTTAGGCCTTCATTTTATGCTTATGGAGAGTTAGAAAGTTACTGACTTACGTATTTCTTTTTACATAAAGCTTGTTACTGCTAGATAGGAGATCCTAAAACCTGCTGAATCATTAATAGTTAAGCCATTTTAAAAGCTATTTTAAACATCTTATGAATTTAGATATCTGAAAAGGATGGTTAGGTTAAAAAAAAAAAAACAAACACCCTCAGTTTTGAGATGCCTTTGCAATTTTAACAGTGTAACATAGTATTATTTGGAGTCACTTGATTAGGCTGAATATCTGTATGAGTCTTCTATAACACTGCAATAAGATAACCCGAGTTCTTCAGAAAGTGGTAATTTTTTTTTTTTTTTTTTTCCTTCTGGTTTTCAAGCTTCTGTTTCGCTTCGTTTCTCACTTAGTTTAGCTTTAAAACTAAGGCTTTGTCTGTGGGTACTCATGCTGGGTGGGTGAGAGCAGTTCAGGGATATGTCAAAAGATAATGCCTAATGGCAAACCTGTGACCTGTTTAAAGTAGTATTTGAATTTTGAAAGGAAGCAGTTGCCTTACTAGCCTTTCAGACTTAATGAAAACCTAGTTTTATGCCTAATCTTAAAGCCAAGTGGAAAGGCTGTAGAGTGCTGTATTCAGAAGGTAAGATGTAAGTAAAATTAAGAGTGTGAATGTCAGACAAAAACTTACTGTCCGGAATGCTTCTATATGAGGAGGCCTATAGAAGGACAATCATAGAAAATTGAGATGCGGATGGAAATGCAGCAGCTTAGTTGCAGTATGCATCTTATGACCTAAATTTTTGCACTAGTTGCTGTAGTTGTATTTGTGCTAATATTGGGGGTGGGGGAATAAAATGACATCTGTTGGTGTTCACTTTTTTTGTTGGATGGCAAGTAGTAAGTGCTCAGAAGTTGAGAAATTTCTTTGAAATCTTGGTAAGATTTCATTAAGTGGCTGTAGCCACACTGTAACTGATGATCTTTTGTCAAAGTCTCTCCACTGATACCTAAAACTGTGAGTTAAATGAGAAATTTGAAACTCGTTTTGAAACTGCTTTTCTGACTGCCTCTACTTCTGAGTATTTTCTCTTGCTAGCTTTCCAGTTTCAGTATTCATCAACAGTTGCTAACTATCTTGTGTATCAAATTATGCTGCAGTTTTCTTGAAACAGAGAGCTTAATAAAAAGAGCTGAAAAATGAGGCTCAATGTGTGCACTGAATGCCATCCAATGTGCTGAAATGGATTTTTGTTTGTCATTCTCCTCAAAGGTTACACAAATGAGAATTTGAAAGCACAGGAGGCATTCATTTAATTTGGATTCTAATTAAGGGGGTTAAATTGAAAAAATGATACTAGAAAGATTTATAGTCTAAGTAGTACTGTAATGAAATACGCAGAGTCTAGCCTGATGATGTGATTTCTAAATAAAATGGTACTGTCAACTGAAGGGCAATTTTTTTCATTATTTGCATTATATCCAAAGAATGTATATAAACTATTTTGTACATAATTAGTGTGGACAGTATTAAACATGATGTTATTGTCGCAGAAAGAAGTGCTGGTCATCTTTTTGGTTTAAAATGTCCTTACTTCATATATCTGGCTGGATTCTCTAGGATCAGTGCAACTTCTTGTTGGTTGGTCACTAGTTCTGTCTAGCATTGGCTTAATAATACTGCTCGTGTGTTGTGTAAGAGCGAATCTTAGTGAGATGCTGTTAAACAGCAACTGCACTACAGCTGAAATAGGACGGGCTGTAGGCTGATTATGTGTACAGAGGAGAAGGACTGGATAGGCCAGTGGATATTTATTTTATTTAGGACTCTCTAAAGGACCTTTTTCCTAACAGCAATCAGAGCAGGAAAGTAAAAACTCTCATGTAAGAAGTCCGGAGTCTCTTTTTAACTGAAGGACGATCTAGAGTAAAATACTCTGAACTCATCCTGCTCAGTATTCCTTGGATGGGAATGACCTACCGACATCTCCTCAAAAAGTATGAAAGCTACCTGTTGATGGGTGTGGAGTTTCTCATTGTAGCCTGAAATAGGTTAGTACTGAGAGACCTCTCATGAATGTATAAATGATCAAAAAATGGTTGTCTTCATACATATTGTGGGTTTGCTTGTTCAGCTCTAGTGTTTGTGCAATCATGTTTCTATATTAAGGTTGTTTTTACTTCCGATCAATGTCAGGAGTAGTTCTGGGTTTTTGTTTATGGAGGATGTGATGAGCTTGGAAAAGAGCAAGGAGACATTATTCCGAAGATCTAATATGAAAAASGGCTTTAGTTAACGATTTACACTTACTAGCTTTAATTTGTTAAGCTGGAATTCCAGAAATGGTTGTGTTCCAATAGCTACCTGTGCTATGAGAGGAGAAACTGGATTAGAGTAGCAAATGAGTAGCAAATGTATGCCTGTCAATTGTATTGATTTAATCGGTATAGTTTTAGCATGTTATTTTGGAAACTAGTTTTGTTGCAATGTTGACTCTCATCCATGTTAATCTCTTCCATTTGCTCATCTTGAGTAATAAAGTAGTAGCTACTGAAAGCAGAATTAACTACTTTTGTGTAGCATCTGCTAACTCGGGGAGTCTTTCAGAGGTATTTTCTGCAGACAGAGTTAAGTTAATTGCAGGGTTCTCCGGTATCTGTGCTCAATTCCTAGTCTGGAAAAAGGAATTCTGCAAAGCACGTGCAACAATTGTAGCATCAACGTCATGGCACTGATGTGCTCGCTCTTGAATGCTCTACTTCTCTGGATTGTTGCACAAAGCATCATTTAGGGAGTTATTTGATAAACAGTTTGCATTAGAGTGGAATCTCTCCTAGTAATGCACTGGCCTTCATCTCACTCTTCCTCTGTCATCCATCTCTTCTGTCACGTGCTCATATCTGGCTGTCTCCTGAAACAGACTTTCACTAGTAATTGCATCTCCTCTTAACTRATTGTTGTGTCTGGGGTCATTCCTTCCCTGCTCTGCAGATTTTCTTATTGTTTCTTATTAAAAGTAGTTTCTTATTGAGCTCTTCCTGTCTGCCAGCCTCCCGCTGTCAAATGAATATCTGAATCTAGGTATGAAAACAGACGTCGCTTTGGGGCCAAAAATAGTTAAAAGAAGCTTGTAATAGAAKGCATGTTTATGTGCATACTAGATTTTGTTTAATTTTTAAGACTGAAGGATCAAGTGCTCAGCTTAGGAGATAGTAAAGTTAAGGCATTCTTTTGCAACTGTAATTAATTTCTAATAAACATTCATTATGTGATTGTTAAAGCTGATGCTCTCTGGAGTACAGAAAYGGCATTTTGCCCACAAGATGTGCTTTGAGATATCACGGTACATGGTGATAGTGATAGGGGATGTTTTACATGAATTTTTCCACAGCAGATTAGAATCCTAAGTGGACATAGCAAGAAATTACTAAGCAGAGATGATAATTGGTATTAGTAGACTTCATATGGTTTTAGAGTTTGGGATTATTTTCTCTTCCTGCTTTAGAGTTACTTTGTGGTGTGATATAAGTGGCACAATAGCAGGTTCTAAAAAAAAATCTTATTCTTAGTGCTTTTTGCCCTGGCTATCTGATCTGAAGTAATACTGAACACTTGCATCTGAAACTATAGACAACCGCTTATGCCACTGAATTTACTCAGCTCATGTTTTTCTGTCATTTTGCAACAAAGAATATCAACGGGATGATGGGCTTTCCTGTGATGTACTTTCCCGAGTTGTTAAAGAATAACATATCTGGAGTATTCAAATGTTCAGCTTTATTAGTTTATGCAAGAAATTATGATCAAGTGCCTGGCTGTCCTAGGCAACCTCATGTCCTTTGTCTGCCAGTTTGCTATATAGTAACATCATAGTGTTAGGTTTTTTTTTTTTCTTTCCTGGAAATTTCCATCTTCAAAGTTGAAAGATGAAAATTATGTGTAAAATGATAGGTAATTGAAAGTATAAAACTTTAACTGAGCAGTGCAAAAGAAGCTATTGGGAGTTTCGTTGTCTTAGGTGAAGACTGTTCCCGCAATCCACACACGCGTCTTTACCTTGTGCAAGTACTGCACATGGTTCTTCTTGTCAGCCCAGTGCTCACTGTCTCCAAGCAGTCCTAACTGTTTTCCTGCTCCTGCATAAGATACGACTCTCTTAAGATTAACATGGTATTTAGTCCTACAATGAGGAAAGCCGTACTCTGTCTTGACTAGGAAATAACCAGTTCATACCAGCTAAAGCATGCAGTCTTTCTCAGGAAACAAAACTTTTTAAGCCTTACCAATCTGGGAAGTGATGTTTTAGTACAGCAAAATATACGCAGGGCGTGCTCTAAAACTCTCTGCTTTGGGTCTTGGGGGATGCAGGAGCTTCTTAATGGAAAAGCTTTCATAAAATTTTAATGTGGTCAAAACATTTACTTTCCCTAACTTGTTCTTGGAAACAGTGAAACTATTCTGGCTGAGACTTCCTAGGAAAAAAACTATGGAAGAATGCTTACCATGGCAATGAGTCCATGTAATTGCTTTGGCAAAGCTGCAAGCAACTGAAAACAGTTTTACAGGAAGTGTTGGGGCTGATTGTGTCCAGGTAGTGTTGCACCTGCATGATTTGCAAACATTATCTTCTAAGTGAAAGCCATTATTGGCCAGCAGCTATCTGTGAGGAATATTAAGACAACCTGGTATTCTCTTACACTTGAAAGACATTACTGCTTCAGGTGTATGTATACTTGTTAGTATCTGGTGGCCAATGTGAAATACTGTTTTACAATAACCTTTACTAGCCACTCTTGCTAGTGGTATTGCTTTCATCTGCATTAGATGAGGGACAATGTCAATTCTGCTAATAGCTTCTATGCAGAACTTCCTTGATCCAGAAGCTGTTTGGTTTTATAGTGGACTATCATGGTTGGTAAACAACTGCTTGATATAACGTCAAAGACTTTGGACAGTATCATCTCAACTTCCAAGTGTCCCGAGAACCCCCTGATTTAGAGGTAKTGAGTTTACAGCATTGCGTGCTTGAGTAATGATAGACATGGAAGATGTGACAATACCAGTGTTGCCTTAGAGATGACTACAAGATGCTGTTACTTGCCTGTGACTGCTTTGCTGAGCATTACCAGGATTAAGCAGGGTGACTATAGAGTCCTTTCCTCAAGAAACGTCGTAGGTGATGGTCTGCAATATTCTGATAGACCTCTCCAATGCCCTGTGTATACAGAGAGGACAGTATAGCTGAAACAATATTATTGTCTTGGTAGCTTGATAACCTCAACTGTTAAATTTGGCTGTCGTGGTCAAGTCAGTGCTCTTGGAAAACTTAGTGCCTTGGGGCATGACTGAGTACTAAGTGAAGGTGACTTGGTTTAAACTGAAGTAATGCCAATGTGACAAGAATGATAGTGGAATATTTGCATAAGTTGGCTCAATCTAGCTGTTGCTAAACGATCATAAGAAATGTTTCTGCTTACTAATCATCTGCAGCAGATGTGACTGTCCTTTAAGATAGGACTTTTTGTAATGTGTACTGCGTTTTCGATAACTTGCGGGTGGATGATCACAGGGCTTTGTTGGTGGAGCCTTTCTTTAAGTCAGGCRACTTACATCAGCACTGCTTTTTGTTAGGAGCTTGCTCTTTGGGTAGCACTTAAGCTGTCTGCAGTTACTTTATTAATTTGAATATTTTGACTTCCAGAACTTAAAACTATACTAGCATTGCATGGGTTTGGGGGGAAGGAGATAAGTCTGAAACATTTTAGGGAATGCATTTCCAACATAAGTACAGGAGTTGATGGTACTGTATTTCATAACAGTTCTTGCATCTTGAAACAAAATGTACCTCTCCATACTGAGACTGTTTGCCTTTGGATGCATGTTGTAGTCGGCTTTACTGTGGCTCTTCCACATGTAGAGAAGACCAACAAAAGGAAAATCTGGGAGTTTAGGGGAAAATCCTTCTGTGGAAGGGTTGCACCAATGGCTAGGATTAACATATAGCCAGAGCAGTTTAATACAAATACAAGCATAACTATGTTAGAGCAAAGTTGAATTTGACTTTTAGGTGTCCAGCTTGGCATCTAGATGGAGCTTTGGAAAGCCTAAATAACCCTATCCTTCTGAGTGTGAACTGCATCTAAGAGGTTTTTGAATGTGATGTGGATATCTTCAAGGTAGTTTTCAAATACTATTTGAATAAATCTAACTTGTCTTTAGATTCTTTCCTCCTCTGCTGAATTGTATATGGGTTTTGCTGTTTTATGTGAACCAGTTTGGTGAATTTGCCAATTTTGACTGTGGCAGAAGTTAAATGGCACTCCTACATTTTGTCTAAAAGCAGTTTTCATATGCTGTAGACCAGTGGTTTTATTTGTGATGTGAATTTTTTTTTCGCCTTTTTTAGGGTGGTTTTTTAAGTCTGTTTTGTGTTTTGTGTTTTTGTTTTGTTT
Source organism: Phoebastria nigripes (assembly GCA_035582835.1). Taxonomy (NCBI): domain Eukaryota; kingdom Metazoa; phylum Chordata; class Aves; order Procellariiformes; family Diomedeidae; genus Phoebastria; species Phoebastria nigripes. Next base: position 2,901,528 of record JAYKAV010002662.1, on the reverse strand, counting down.
TTGGTTTGTGTTTGGGTGTTTTTTGGGGTTTTTTTGTTTGGTGGTTGTTGTTTGTTTTTTTGTTTTTTGTTTTTTTTGTTTTTTTACAATATTATTTTGCTTTTCTCTGTGTATTGTGACTTGAGTATTTAGTTCTGACACTGGGCATTTTAAGAAACAGAATCAAACTTTCTTTTTTTCGACGATTCCCTTACACTGTGGTATTCTTTTCTGCTGCTTAGTTTGTTTGATGAATTTCTACTGACTCAAAGACACGGAGGAAGACACAGAGGAAGAAGATACCTGAGGTGCTGGAGAAGGGAGCAAACTGGGATAGGCATAGAAGAGGGCCATTCATGAGACCAGGAATATAGAACTTGCATTAAAGGAGGAAACTAAAAGGCTATGCTTGTTTAGCTTAGTAAAAGGAAAGCCAAGAAGGGATGTGATAACACTGTATGTATGAAAACATCCTGTAAGGGGTGGAAAGGGTATAAGCACCAAGGAGGAAAATTTAACTGAAGAACAGCATTGGTTCAAGAACAAATGGATATAAACTCTTCCTGTATAAGCTTTGAAATAGTATTCTAACTTCCAGCATAGTTACTGTAGGAGTGAGTTTGTAGGATAGACGTCTAATGCTTTGAACCACTTCAGGATGGAGCGGGATCACTCAGTGAAAAGGGATTGTGTGGTTGCCTTTAATAGAAGACTCTGAATGCCGTGGTGCAGAAGGTGAATGCTTTGCTCTACACAAGCAGTTGCATGTATCTCTCCTGCCATAGTCTTGCTTGAACTCCATAGTATTTTTGAGTCAGTTCCTTTAAAACAAACAAACAAAAAAACCAAACAAAAAACCCCAAAGGTGCTCTGTATGCACATCATATGAGTTCAGAGGAAGGTCAGCTTTGGAAGTTGCAGTGTATCTGTGGTATAGAGAATGGGTCAATGGAACTTCTTAAACGAGGTTCCAGAAAACTGTATCCAAATATACTGTATTGAATGTGTGTTGGATCTCACCTACTTTAGTTAGGAAACTGCTAATTCTTTTTCTGTATAGCTTCAAGCTACTCCTGCCATTAGGTAAATCTCTTAAGTGGTGTATTGAAACAGAACACTTCATAATCTATTAAAGTGTGCATACAGATTCATAAATTCTAGTAAGAAATAGCAGTAATAGCTATTTAGGAAATGTTGGCATGCATAGGGAGGGAAGGAGAAGAAATGTGTAAGGGGAGATTAGAGAGAAATGAAAATGTAAATACTGAATTATTAAAAGCTTCAAGTTAAGATATTGTAAGTAGTCATTCAGGATTTGAGACCAACAGTTTATTAGACCTCTCAAAACTGTTTCTCCAGCAAACATAGTCCAAAGTCCTTAAGACTTAAACCTAAAAAATTATTTCTTCCTTAAAGCATTATATAAATGATGCTTTGAGTAGATTGTTAGTCTTCAGTGGAAGATCTCCTAAAGATTAGATACTTCCCTGTTCAGTAAGGATATGACTGTGGCTTGTGAAGATGCTGTGTACTCATTCTGAAAATGCTTGTCTTGTGAATAATACTTTGGTTAAGCTGCCTGTTTAGGTTTGATCTTAAACTAATTCCTAAAAGACTTAAATGGCTATCTCTTTCCTACAGTGTGTGCAAACTGTGTATGTAGTAGGACTTATGCTTGCTTTAAAGAAATAGCAAGAGTTCAAATTGTTTACCAATCTTCCAATATAGATACTAAGGATACAGGCTGGTTTATTCTTTCATTAATTGCATACCTTAAACCTTCCTTGAATTCGACTCTCCAGCGTATGGTTGCTGATATTAATATTCAGAGGCTTAATATCATTTTTAGTTTCTTGTGTTTTGTGGCTTGTGTCTCGCAATCTTGAAGAGCATGCCTACATTCCAGACAGGCGACATCTTAAATTAGATCTTTGTTTGGGATGCTTAGGGAAAAAATCATAGTGCTTGTTGTCAAGAGAAGATCTTGAACACGTCTTAGAAATTCTTCAGGTCAACTTATTCTTTATTGTGGTGAAAGTATTAGACGCATTATTAGGTTGCAGGCTGAAGTTGCTACCTTTATTCACAAAACCACGGTGATGTAGCTTTCCTCAAAGTACAAATCTTTAACTTTGACCAAAAGTTGATTTAAGTGATAGTGGGCTGTTTCAAAAGTATTCAGTTGGACTTCTGATACTGTTTACCAGTTAGTCCCTAAACAAGGCAGCTCTTGCTTGTAAACACATAAGTTTCTCTGCCTGCCTGGACAAGAAACTTCAGAGTTACTATGATTAGCTCTGGAATGTGAAGTTACTTAAGCTGCTCATCACTTTTTTTTGTCTGCCTCGAATCTCACATAATCATTTGCTTATCCACACTGCCAGTGGAGAGCTACAGTAAAAAAGAAGTGTTAACTTCTCAGCCCATTTACCAGGACTTTAGTAAGTCCTCCATGAGGACTTACTAAATCTTACTAAGTCTCTTACTAAATCTTACTAAGTCTCCAAAAACGAGAAACAAAATTCAGTGCAGGATTTTGAAGTGTGCTATGAATACAAGGAAGATTGAAACACAATCTGAATCTTTCATTGTTTCAGGCAACTGTTTGTATTGGTTTTCTCTTACAAGTCTTAGCTACTAGACTTAGCTAGTACTTAGCTTACTTACGAAACTTAGAAGTTTGAAGAAGTGGAGATATTTAAGCCTCAAAACCAGAAAAGTGGATCTTTTGAAGTATTCTCAGGGACTAATAACCTTTTTTGTTCTTCACTAAAGCAGGATGTGCTTATGCAGTTGCGGACACTTGTCTCATTCCACGTTTAGGACCTTTAAGGAAGTAGCCTGTACAGTGTCCTAAGGTTGCTTTGTTCTGTCTAACCAGCTTCTGGAATGCGTTAATAACTCTCTAACAGCTGAGGTGGTTTTTTTGTTTGCTTGTTATTTCATTTAAGCAAACTGTGCCTTTTCTTCCCTACTTCTGCTATAGCAAATCAAATTAATAACAGGGTAGTTCTTTCTCAGTAGTAGTGATACTTAGGCACTCCCCTAATTTGCACTCATCCAACTGAGTGTTCCTTTCAGATTCCAGTATTCTCTGAAAGATCATATTAACTCCAAACCACTTATGAGTTCAGTTTGAAGCTATTGTGAGGTTTAAAGTCTTGCAACCATTTCTAACTCTTACTGCAAACTCTTTGAAGCATGTTCTGTTCCTGTTTTGAAGACCACTAAGGAGAATGCTGAATAAAATGAAGCCCTGATCCTCTGAGACTCTCTTGCGATGTTTTCCCTGTGAAATATCAAGCTACTGGTAAAAGCTCTTCCAGAGTGACTTATAGAAAACTAAAAACAAAGACGTGTAGCATGAACTTGCGTGCCATTCTACACTAACTGATTTGCATAAGATGGACCTTGCCAAATGTTCCAACTTTGAGAAGAGTTTGAACTGGAGTTCGTATCTTCTTAAAAACACACAGTTGTCATCCAGTCTTGCAAACCCACTGAAAAAAAAGGCATCTTACTAGTTTTGCTGCAGCTGGGATTGCTTGTTATGCAGCTACCTTGTGGTGATTCTACTGTATCTTTTCCACATGTAGTAGAATCCAAGCTTGCTTTGAAATCAGTGTCTCAAGCATACTGTGATTTTTATTTTTTTTATTTTGTGTCCGCCCTCTTTTTTTCATCCAGTTGATCATTTTATCCTGAGTAAAAACTGATTAGGCTGAACTGTTCTTGACACAACCATATTGGCTTTCTTCTTTGCTTTTGATGAGCTTCTTTTGTAGGTGCTTAAAAATACACTGGTTTAAATAACTTGCTTTGATACATACCTAAGAATTCTGCCTGGTTTTGAATTTGTTTGGCTCTCGTTTTGATTGGTACTGTATCTTCTCCTTCATGAACTTGCAGAGTTCAGGAATGGTTGTTTTTAACTAGGGTGACTCCTGTTTACACACGTAATAACCTGCTGTCTCTGCATCAAGCAACTCCTTGTGAGAAGGGGAGAAAACATCTCGATTACCTTAATGATCTAAAGTGACTGAACAGTTGTACAAACTCTAGAATTCAAAAGACATACTAAAACGTGTGCAGAAAAAAGGTGTAGATGCAAGCAATCCTGAATGTTATGTTCGAAAGTGTCTTAAGCAATTAGGAATATAATTCTTGAACTGAAATGTTTTAAGATGTGTTATGGTTTCTTTTAGTTTGTCACTATTACTAGAAATTATTAACCTTTTTCTGAAGACTCAAGCAACAAGACAGTGTGCATTTACTTCTCTATTCATTTTTATTTACCTGTTAATGTACCTATTCTCCCCTCTTATTTTGTGTACCTCTAGGCCCTCTTCCTATTTGTAGGATGAGATACAGTTAGCAGGGTAGAGCTTACTTACTCTAATGTTGTCCATGTGTGCTCACGCTTCTTTTTAAAATCGTATTCTTCCTGTCTCATCATGTATTCATGCTGTAGTATGTAATTGAATTAATCTTGGATCACTGAAGAAGCTTCTGATTCTGATTTCTAGATACGCTTCCTATCACTTCTTTGTATCAGAGTATCTTACATCTGTAAACTTACCATGATCTTTCTTTAGCTGCCAGCTCATGCATTCCTTTAGATTGGGGTGGGAAATGTTCAATCTGCAACATCCCTATCATACAGCCTGTGGCTGCATGAATAATGCTACTGTGTAACTTTAATGTGTGGTCTGCCAGGATATTTTAAAGCCCTTTGCAGCTTTCAGAAAGGGAAAAAAAAAAAAAAAAAAAAATCTTCTCTCCGTCACTGCATCCTCTCTTTTTGGTTCCTTGCATTTGAAATCCTTTCAACTTGTGATGGAATAGTCATCTCCTGTCACTGTCGTCATATTACTTCCTATGTATTAGACTTTAAATCTATTTGGTTTTTTCCCCTCTAAAATTGGAAGTAGTCCTTTGCTAGCCTTGGTTGCCATCTCTGCAACAAAGTTGTGCCGAGCATGTTCTAAAAACTTAATGATGATTTATCTCCTGCCACTTAGAGTAGGCATCCKTGTAACCATCTCTTCCCACTTTTTCCATCTTTTTTTACCACTCAGTCTTATCCTGTGACTGATTACATGGGTGGTTATTTTGGTGGGTGTCTTTTTGTTTGTGGTGTGGTTTTTTTGGTTTTTGTTTTGTTTTGTTTTGGGGTTTTTTTGGTTTTTTTTCTGAGAAAAGTTTCCTCTTGAATAAACAGAAATCAAATGATACAGTACAACATCACTTCTTTCTTTCTGTGCTTGCCCTTCTTAAACTATGTTAGTATTCTTCTCCTACCAAGTCTGACATTGATTCAGCTTCTGGTGTCTTGTTTCTTGTCCACTGTTCTCAGTGTTCTTGGCTCTTTAGCAGACGGCTCAGCAGACTGAAGAGTCATGCCCTCTAACTGCATTATTCTGTGACAAAATTGCAGTTTCTTGTTCTTCTCTCTCAATCCCTCAGTTCCCATGCTTTTCACAGGATATACCATGTACGCTTTAATTTGTCTGTGTATCATTCAAACCTATCTAAAAATCTAACAAATTAGTCACATTTCTCTTGTAGAAGGTAGGTTGAAGTAAAGCTGTTGCTCATGATCACAGCAACGTACTGTATACAGTGTAGTACTGGATTCCTTTTCAGAATCTGTTCCTGTCTGTCCCTTAGCTGAGGAATGCTGATGAAATCCTACCTGAACATTTGATTCCTGGAGCGTTGTTCTTGAAACCCCACTTCTTCATTCAGATGCCTCCATTTCCCTTAAAAGTCATGTTTCAGGGGCTGTTGGTGGTCTTGTAGAGACATCTGAGGAATAGTTTGTGATTCTTCCTATGTAGTGTCACTGTTGCTCTTGGAGTGGATTAACTATATCCATTCTGGATATTTTTTCAGATCTATTAGAGGTGTTGTGTTAATGACTTACACTAGAACTACTACCATCTCCTGCATTGTGAAAGTTGTGGGAGAGGTTATCAGGGATATTAAGGAACTCATTCAGTAAGTTCAGACTGGGGGTGAACAGAAACTTTATAGCCAGTTTTGGTGACAACTTTCAGATAAAAATGCAGGCAGAAGAACAATTTACAAGGTTAATGACGTCTTTTACCTATTGTATACTCTGCCAAGGGTTATCTGTAACAGTAAGGAGAGAGGGTAACTTGCGCTGGCTTATTTAAGTGATTAGTTACCCTGATGTCTTCTGGCACCGTTTGACATAGCTAAGCTGATCCAATGGCTAGCTGCCACAGCAAGGATTGTGTCCTTGTACTGTATAGCTTCTAGTGTAAGGAAAGGGCAGGAATAATCTGCTTGCCACATGGCTAGATATGGGAGCTGAATAGACCTCAAACTGGCACTATCAGGAAGCCGATAACTTGTGACAAACTCAGCTTTTCCAGCCAACTTGTGGAACAGTTTTGTATAAATCCAGAAGCAGTGTGAGGGAGGGAGTGGAACCACACAGCCAGCGTGAAGGGATCAGTGGCTGCTGCTACTATGCTGTGCTGCTCTTTATGCTGCTGTGGAGCCACTTCTTTAGACCTGGCCTTTGAAAAGGTAGAGTTGTTCTGTATTTGGTGACAAAGGAGTGTTGGCTAGGGATGTGAAAAATTTCTCTTTTAAATTGCAGCTTAAGCCAGATGTACATGAACAACTCTCCAATTCCTGTTTTCACTGTGATGATATGTGTTTGTCTAAGTCATTTTTTTTTTTATTTCTATGTTAACAAAAGACTTAATTATTTTACTTGATTAAGTGATATAAGAGAGAATAGTACAGAGTGCTTTTGTTGGTTTAACACCTCTTTTAGAAAAGTTTATCATTATAATTATACCAATAAACTTCACCTAATGTATTGCTGTTGGATCAGTTCTGTAGTAAACATTGGGATGAAAAATACCTTTTGTCTCTAACTGTAATATTTTAATTCTCTAGCATCTGAAATGTGATATTCAACATATTACTTGACTCTCTAAAAATAGGGGTATGACTTGGAGTAACCTAAAGTACAGATATGTATGTGTGCAGCAACTGAAAAGAAAATGTTTTTTCCAGTAACTAGGTTATTTAGTGCACGTGAGAATATCACAAAAGTACATTTCTACTCCCTTCCCCATTTCCTTTTATCCACCATGTGAACTGGCCAAGGGGAGATGGTTATGCTAATAGTAGTCAAGCTGAAGAGTCTAGTGTTGRGTGCTGGGAGTGCTTAGCTCCTGCTGCTGTAAGAAAACTGTAAGCTTTTAAAGTTGCACAGTTTTCCCAGACTGATTCTGATTAAAAATCAGGGGGGATGGTGGAATTATTGTGTATATATGTGGTTTCTATCTTCCTCTAAGTTGTTCACCTAGCTAGACAGCTAGCTGAGTATATTTTTTACATACTGCTATCGGCTGKTTTTTTCCTGCTTTTTAAAGGACTTTAAAATTTGGCAGTTAACTTCRCAGTAAACTTAGATATGTCAGTTATACAAACAGTTGTTTAGGTCCGTAAGAAGGGTTCTTTGTGTTCTTCAAATGTTTGAGAATTACTAGAGCTACCAGCTCTCAATCTAACCATGAGGAGCAGGGGTGCTATAGAGAGCTACAGTGGCATGATTGTGGTCTGTGGTGGAATTAACTCTTTAAAGCAGATGAGAGAAAACAGTCTCTGTGGAACCCTATGTCTTCCTTTCAAACGCTCCTGGAACCACGGGCTAAACTTGAAATGTGACTGGATACTAGTGCAGAAATACAAGGAACATAATACAGCTATAATATAAAATATAATAGGAAAGGTCATGGTTTTGTATTGTTGAAATTAGGAAGCATGTATGGTTCAGGATCTCGTTGTTGGGCCAGCCCAGTTTGAATATAGCACAGAAATACAGCCTGTGGTTTGCAGTAAACACTTCTGAGGAACTTTCTGTAGGTTTTTGTGTCGCAGTATTTGGAAGCTTTTCAGTATGTGTTGAGCATATGTGTTACTGCATGTTCCTATTCTCCATCTGCAGGCGCTTCTTTTTTTCTCTTCTTTTTTTTCTTTTGAAGGCCTTGAAATTCTGAGGGGAGAGCTACAGTAGAAAAGCGCCCTGCATGGTGGTAAAGGTATGAGTGGAACTGAAGGTATCTGTTGAGTAGATCTCTGAGGAACTGGCTTCAGTAATGCTGCCAAAGTTTCCCTTTCATTTATGAGGAGTATTYGGATGATAGTTCTACCTTAGAGCTCTCTAAATAGACAGTTATACTTAGTACCAAGTCCTACTGCAATCTCCGAGTCAATATTGCTGAATAGTTAATCTGTTTAAAAAAAAAAAAAAAAAGCTGTGATGTTTTTGTAAATAATATTTACTGCCTGAAAGAAAAAGTTAAAGCATGTCTCATGTTACAGTGAAGGGTGGGAGAAAGGGAGTGAGTAAAAAGCATTTGGTCTTAAGTGAGTAAGATTGGGGAGTAAAGTGGCAGAAATACAAATAGATTGATTTTCCACTCTTTAAAGGATCTCTACCTGCAGGAATAAAAATGCCGATGCAGAGAGAGAATTTACTCTGTAAAAGGCTGTATGATGAGGCTCTCAACTTCAGGTGGTAAACTGACAAAAAAAAATCTTGTAACCTTTCAGGTGACTTCTGTTTGTGCTCTATTAAAAATTGCAGAAAACAGCACTGGGGATTTGGATTTTTTTGCCTTTACCTATGACTTGGGGAGAGAGGGTGCACATGGAGAATGTCCTCTTGCAAAATAACTTTCAGATGAATTTTCAAGAAACAAGCTTTCATGGCGAACACCCACATGAAAATACACATACAACTACTTATTAGTGGACTCTTCTCCTCCCCTGATCCTGCTCTAGATTAAGACGTCTCCTGCTGGGAATCTGCTCTGTCTGTGGGCCAACTAACTTCCAGATCATGAGGTGTAGAAAGCTGAGGTTTGGCTGGAGGCAGTGTCCTAAATCTTGGTCTAGACCTAAGCTAAGGTCCAGCAAATGTACTCCATAAGGCTTATCTGCAACTGCTGTTGCCATGCCAGGGCAACTGTAATCATCTAGTGCCTTTCCATCTTCCCACTCCTTGGAAGAGTTGTTGCAGAAGCAGTATGAGAAAGGCATGCATTGGGTATCTGACCAAGGGAGAAGGAATACAATTGACAGAATGTCAAGGACAGATGGTGCTTAGCACAGTTGTGACTCCAGTTCAGCTTCCAAGGAGGACTCCCCCCTTAGGAAGTCCCTGATCTAAGAAGTTGGGCTGCAGCATGTAGTCCTTCTCCTCTGTGGCCCATCAGTGTGACACAGCTGAGGACATCGTAAGCATTAAATTAGTGTAACTGAGGCTTCTGCAAATGAGGCTTCTTATGCAAATCTAATTTTGGATACCTCAGTCAATTCCTCAAGCAGGAGCAGAGATTTTATGTCACCTTTTGTTCATGTAGTACACAATTGTTGTATCAACATCTGAATATGTTACTGACTTTATGGTGAAAGAATGGCCAGTATATACTCATGGCTCCTGCATGTCGGGCGGATGATCTCCTATGCAGATCAGAGATGACATGCAGAGACTGAGTGAGATTTTAAGTCAAGCTGAAAGGCATCTGTTCTTGTCCATCCGAAGGGAGTACTGCTTTGCAGGTACTGGATAAGATGGCAGAAGCTTAATAGTAGCCAGAAAGAATGAGCATTTATTGGAAGAACAAATAAGACTGGAACTAGAAAATAAATAGGTAATAAAGTAGAAATATCTTAATGGAGATTAGGGTGTTTATATTTGATTATTTGTATTTGTAGCACAGTGGCGGTTGGATACAACCAAAAGCAGTAAGTTTGTCCTCTGGAAGGTGAGAGGAACTGTAAAGAAGACTATGCCCTGTCCACTTGTGCTGTGCAGGAAAGATGGGTGTGAGTGCACCCCTGAGATGTGCTAAGCCTTGCAGCTCGAGAGACCTTTTCTCCTTTGAGCAGCTGTATGTATATAATGCACATACAATACCTGTACAAAGATTTAAGCTACAGCATCTGTTTAGTAATCCTAAGCAGTTGAAGGTGTTAGAAGGTCTTAAATATACTTTCCAACAGACACTTGATGAAGTCATGTAGGACATATGAGTTAAATCAGTGCTGCTTATGTTTTGCATGTTTAGTTAGTAACTAATAAAGCGGTACATTATACTTATTTATAGTATAAGGATCTTCTGTAGAAATAAACCTCAGTTCCAGCTAGACAATTGGATCCTTGTTCAGATCCTGCTAGAGTTTCCTAGCTATTTATATGGGTGTTAAACAGTGCTCACAGATAGCTATCTCATGCTTCTGAATATTTTTAATTGTAACTTTCCAGTGTCAGTTTGGGAAGCACTTGCTTTGTGGTGCCTCCTCTGAGTTGGAAGACAAYGTAGAGTGAGATAGCACCTAACCAATCCCATGCACCCTAAGTGAGGATTGTTGAGGTCCAGTTGAAATTGTGTTTGGAGAGTGGGAGTGTATGGTGAGAGGAGCGTTTATAGGCACACCTTCACTGTGCTGGTCAATACAAAGTTCTTAACTGTGGCTGCTATTAACAGCCTTACCTGATTAAATCTGGCAACATGTCCTGCTTCACAGTTACTGCGCTTGCTATTGTGATACATTACATTTGCATATTTGTTGGTAAGTTGGCAAGACTGTATTGAGCAATGATGTGCTCTGCTAAGAGTGTAAATTTTTTTCACCTAAAAATAGTTGGTTGTTTTGTAGTTTATCAACTATTTGAGGTGTTCTATGCTTGTTTCTACCTATAGTATACTTAATTGTACATAGTCACATTGTTAAGGCTACAGACTGAATGGGAAGTACAGATTCAGAATTAGAATAGTAACTTCCCTGGGTACATATGCTTGTAGTAGTTTCTGGGTACTTGGTGAAGGTTTTGGAGAACCTCTGTTTCAGTCAGCGTGGGGAACAGACTTGGCCTGCAGGTGATTCAGAACTGTTGGACCACGGTCTTGCTTGCTGCAGCAATTGGAATGTATCTAGTGAAAGAAGCAGGGGACTAAAATTGGAAGACATTAGTTTTGTCCTGTTCTGTAGGCTGACTGTTGTAGTTTTTGTAGTGCTGGGGAAAGACATGACAGTGCAGTGTCTCTCTAATGGTTACTGATCGTGTTAGTAGCCAGTCTTACTTACTGGTGATTTGACTTACCGTTTCAAGTGCAGTTCTCATTGTGTACTGTCCCATGGAAAAAGTTGAGATTAAAGTAAATGAGGACTCCGATACTGCACAGAGGGACTGCATTTATGGTTGTAGAAGCAACCTCAACTTCCTAAAGACTAGAGTTCTTGGTATGTCATCTAAATGTTCTTATAATATTGTTTTTAATGCTTAGTGTCTCGTCCCCTCCCCGCTTCTAGTTTGTGTATTTAAAAAACAACAACAAAACAAAACAAAAAAACCCCACCCCCACTCCTCCCCACCGCCCCCGCAACTCACTCTTATTGCTGCAAGGTCACTAAATTCATTTTGTACGGACAGTAGCTGTTTATGCTATTGCAGAAGTTAGAGGATGATAAGATGTTAGTATATTAAGGAGTTATAGAAAGGTTTCTCTGTCCCAAACTACCCTTTTTAACCTCTTCTATACATGCCCTTGATAAGTCAGTACCAGTTCCCCTTTGGGATCATCTCATAAAGGTTGCTTCCCACCAGCATTGTCCAAGTCTGTCTGCCTAGTCCTTTCCCTATCAGTTTGCTCACATGGTTTCCTATTCTCTTATCAATTTTTCCTGGCTCCTGCTATTTTCACTTCTGGTCCTGACCTTTATAGGGACATAAATCCAACAAGTTACTTTTTTTTCTTCTGCTTCTTCTCAGTTGGACTCTCTCTTCTGTATTCCTATGGAACTTCTATTTCATGTTGCTTGTGTTTCTGTGGGGAAAAGGCTTTTTTTTTTTTTTTTTTTTTTTTTTTTTTTTTTTTTTTTTTGAGAGTAATGAGAGTTGGAGATGAAGGACTTGCTTAGTACGTAGAAGAGACTTCCTGTATCCTGGAGTAGCCACTTGCAGGGGAGGTCCAGCTTTGATTCTGTAGAATTGGACTAAAGAATCTGTGCTGAGCCACTGTGTGGAAGTGACAAATAATTTGTCCAGTGCTAGATGATTGATTTTGAGCAAATCTAGCAAGTGAGGATTTTGAGTTTTTTAGCTTCCTAATATGAAAATCTTCAATGATCAGTAGGTATTTCAAGGTTTTTTTTGTTTGTTTTTCTTTTTTCTCCACTTTTGAAAAGTTGAACATATGACCAAGTTTCTGTGCATTATTACAGGGTCTAAAGGGTGCATATCTGATGGAGTACCTTGACAAAGTTCTAGGTACCTGGTGTAAAGAATGGAGGGCCTAACTGCTTTAAAAAAAAAAAAAAAGTTAACATACTGAGCAGATCTGAAGAATGTATGCATATGCATCTAAACTCTGACAAATGCAAAGTAAATTTGAGTTAATAGGGACTGGATTGCATGTCCTTGCTACAGACATGCCACACTAAAACCACTCCAGCCAAGTGGGTCCTGTTTTTATAAATAAAGTGTTGGATTTGTGATGCTGTGGGTGAAGTAGCCTCAAGAGAATGGAACTGATTACATAACTTGCCTCCGGCCTCTTTAGAAAATACAAAATTACAATGTGAAAAGTGGACTGGACAGAGATGAGATTGGAGAAATACTAATTTAAGGAGCTTGAGTTAGTCAAGCCTGACACTACTTAAGTTTCAAACTGGCTTCCTCTGTACATAACTGGAGTTCAGATGCATATTCCAATAGTTTGCTGTTAAAGCAGGATTTTTTAAATATAACTCTTCAGCATGGAAGTCCTTTCTCATCAAGGAAGAGCAATGCATTTTGTCCTTGTTCTGTCTAATTTGAAAGGAAAGAAGAGTCTGAAATGCAAAGTGCAAAACTATGACTGTCTGTCCAGATCTGATAGTGTGAATTTGACTTTTGCTTTAGGGTTGTCCTTCTGCAGTGGTGTTCAGTTGATTTGGCATGTTTTTTTACTTTTTTTAAGGTTACTTAAATAAAACAACATAATGTTTTTACTTACAGCACTTGAAGAATCGGAAAGTGACATTTATGTGCGATTCATGAGGTCACACAAGTGTTATGACATTGTTCCAACAAGCTCTAAGCTTGTTGTTTTCGACACTACGCTACAAGTGAGTATTCTCCTTTCAGTCTGCCTTYGCTTGCAGTTCATTTTTTTAAATGAGTGTTTCCTGAGTGTTAAATGAAATTTGATCTCTTGAAGAGAAATTCTCCCATAATGCTGTGCGTTGACTCTACAAAACCATATTGTTTCAACTGTATCTTTCATGTTATACTAGAGGAGGAGCTGGGGGAAGACTTCCTAGCAGAACAGAAAGAGAGGATATAGTTTGTTCTGCGGCTGGAATCACTATTTAAAAAACTTTCAGACAAGCCCAAACTTATATTGGCTTCTTCATGGCTATCAGAATTTACATAAAGACATTTTATGTAAAGATCCCTGTGCAATAGCTAAAGAGTATCCAGGTGTTTTGAGCCTGTTCCCGCTGTATTGGTAAGACAACTTAGGACTAAAATGGATAGCTTAATTATGCAAATTATTACATTCTCCAGAAAATTTTTGTTTTCGGTTTCTCATTTTGCTTTTAATCAGTAAATCATCTGCTAGACTCTTGGCTCCATCTGAAGAGTTTGTTTGCCAAAAGAAGGCATTAGCTGCCTGCTATAGAAACAGACTAATCTGTTCTGCAGTGTGGTAGAAAGCTGTGGCTTTCTTTTTGTTTCTGGATTTTGCAATGGGTGTTTTTTGGCTTGCTTTGGTTTTTGTTTGTTTTGGTGTGTTTTTCCTTTTAAAGATGCTCCAATTCTGGCTTAACTAAGCCCATTAAGTAATTTTGGTCTGGAACGTACTGCTCAGTTAGACTTTAGCTTTCCACAGTCAGAGGCAACCATGTGATAGATACTTAGTCCCAAAACATTCACAGAACCATCCTGCATATCAGATAATCGTATATAATGCTAGATTGAGTGCTATGATTTAAAAGGTGGAAAGCCTACATTGCACAACAAGGCAAAGTAATGGGGTGGATCCAAGAGCACTGCACACGAATTAGTCTATTTGTGCAATGACCAACAGCATCCTTCTTGAGTTCTGCAGCATGGCTAAAAGCTGGAGCTTTGGTTACTGCTCAGTACAAAAGAAAAAAGAGCAACTTTGCAACTTCAGCACTGGACTTCTTTGATTATCCAGGCATCTCGCTAGTGAGGGCGTTTCCTTCATCTCTTGACTCTTATTTAGACTCTGAGCACACTGAGGCTTCAATGTGTTGCCTCTGATACCTTGGCTGAGTCCTTAAAGGTAAGTATCCTATCCAGTACTAGTACCATGTTAAAACTTGAGCAGGGATGTGGTTAAGATTCTGCCTGTGTGCCAAAGGACCTCCTGCTGCTAACTGATCTGGTAGCCAAGAAGGCAACACTGAATGTAACAGTTGGTCACCAGTGTCTCATGTCAGGTTATTTCCTCCTTTACCCAGAAAGCCAGACTTCTACTGGAAACTTTTTATCCTTAAGCACCTTGGTATCAATGGAACAGTCACTTTTATTTCCCTAGGGTTCTTCCATGTGCTTTACTGGACACTGGATTTTGTAGTGAAAAGACACCTGATCTGTGATTAGAGATGGAAAAAGGTAGCCTGTAGTCTTAGAGGAAGAGCTTTCAAGCACACAGACATCAGTCCTAGAGAGTTTAAATGTTCACATTGTTGRTTTTCTTTGTATATTCTACTTCTTGACTGTTTTGATACAATCCTTCAACTGCATCTGCTCTTGCATTTCACCAGGCACATGGACTCTGATTGTGCAAGCACTGTAAGCTCTAATGAAGAGTATCTGTTACATTTAGACATAATACTAATGAATACTTTTTGCCACGTTCCTTTTCAGAGATTTCTTTCTCTGTCTCTCAGAAGCTTGTTTCTTTGGGAGGTTGATTGTGTTGACTTTTTCACCGTCTCGGAGGGAAAAAGTTCTGCAGTTTTTCCTTTCTTCTGCCCAAAAGAGAGAATGACTGTCAACTCTGGACTAAAGAATTCAGACTCCTTTGACCTGAAAGGTCAAATTTGGGATGGTAGTGTTTACTGTCACTCTTTCAGCTCTTCTCACAGACTATTAGCTTCCTTTTGATTCCAGGGGATATTTAGTCTCACACACTGAGATAATCTGTTAGGAGTTGGTATCTGCAGCTTGTTGGCATGACCCACAACCTGTTGAGTTCTCAGCTGTCAGTGGTCACCTGGGTCAAAGGATTGAGCTYGGTCACTGTTGCAGTTGGAAAGATGAGTTTTCTTTATTCCATGAACCAGTTAATCTTGGGGCTGTTGGGGCAGGTCACCCATTCTTTTTGGATTCCCCAGATCTCTTGATGAATTATATAAAATCATGCCAGATACCAGTTTTCATTGCTGGAGCTGTGTTGAGATACTGCTATTAACGTAAAGAAGTTAGAGTTTCATCTCCAGTTGGTGAGCCAGTGTGAGGTAATACTTGGAGAAGCAGAGTGTGAGTGAATGAACCTTGTGAATTTTCACCATAAAGGAAAACAGCTAACTTAATGGTAATGGAAAAACTTTCACCAACATTCCACCAAAATCCCTGTCTTATTTGGGATCCCTAATGATGGTCATGGATTACAACTGGAGAAGAACAAGGCATGCCTTGGTCTATGATCATGGGGTCATATCCTCAGTCTRCTTCTCCAGGTATTTGAAAGCAGTGGTGGTAGAATGGTGCGAAGTCCACTTGGCGGCCGGTCACGAGCGGTGTCCCCCAGGGCTCCGTTTTGGGGCCGGTCTTGTTCAATATCTTTATTAATGATCTGGATGAGGGGATTGAGTGCTCCCTCAGTAAGTTTGCAGACGACACCAAGTTGGGCGGGAGTGTTGATCTGCTCGAGGGTAGGAAGGCTCTGCAGAGGGACCTGGACAGGCTGGATCAATGGGCTGAGGCCAATTGCATGTGTTGGGTCCTGCACTTTGGCCACAACAACCCCATGCAATGCTACAGGCTTGGGGAAGAGTGGCTGGAAAGCTGCCTGGCGGAAAAGGACCTGGGGGTGCTGGTTGACAGCYGGCTGAATATGAGCCGGCAGTGTGCCCAGGTGGCCAAGAAGGCCCACGGCATCCTGGCCTGTATCAGAAATAGTGTGGCCAGCAGGAGTAGCGAAGTGATTGTGCCCCTGTACTCGGCACTGGTGAGGCCCCACCTCGAATACTGTGTTCAGTTTTGGGCCCCTCACTACAAGAAGGACATTGAGGTGCTGGAGCGTGTCCAGAGGAGGGCAATGAAGCTGGTGAAGGGTCTGGAGAGCAAGTCTTATGAGGADCGGCTGAGGGAACTGGGACTGTTCAGTCTGGAGAAGAGGAGGCTCAGGGGAGACCTTATCGCCCTCTACAACTACCTGAAAGGAGGTTGCAGCGAGGTGGGTGTTGGTCTCTTCTCCCAAGCAACTAGCGATAGGACGAGAGGACATGGCCTCAAGTTGCACCAGGGGAGGTTTAGATTGGACATTAGGAAAAATTTCTTTACTGAAAGAGTGGTTAAACATTGGAAGAGGCTGCCCAGGGAAGTGGTGGAGTCACCATCCCTGGAGGTATTTAAAAGACGTGTAGATGAGGCGCTTAGGGACATGGTTTAGTGGGGCTTGGTGGTGTTGGGTTGACGGTTGGACTTGATGATCTTAGAGGTCTTTTCCAACCTTAATGATTCTATGATTCTAAGGGTAGTCTGTAGTTATTCATTCAGACTAGTATATGACAAATGTGAACCATATCTTGAACCTGGATTACTGGTGAGGAGCTTTTTTTCCTCCAAACTGCATTTTTCGGACTTTGCACCATTACATTTAATCCCAGTTGCATTACTCTTAATTTTTAAAGTCATAATATTATTGTAAAGCAGTAGTCCTCTTCCAGCACTGGAACTGTCTTCCAACTTCGCAGGTTTCACAAAACTAGTAAATTAACAGGCTTATTTAAGAAAACATTAAACAGGTTGATCTGAATGCTCTTCCTGGGTTACACTGCTAAGAGGTCTTCTAAATACTTCTCTTCAGTATTTCCCTTTGTATTTCTTTACCTAGCACCTTGTATTAATGTTCCACCCTCAGTATCTTCAAAACACATTATATTACTTCAGCTTGATCAGTGTGGCTGGTGCACATACATGTGTCTGAAATATAAAAATAGAATAGCTTTTTTTTATGAAACGGCTAAATAAGCACATAGTGGAGAATGTACCTAATAAAGGTAGTTAAACAAAAACTTCCAAAATGTTCTTTGTGTTTTAATTTTTAATATATACATTACTTATTTGCCAGTACCTCAGGACTTTGTATCAGTTCTTATTTTGAAAATGTAGTATGCAGCTTTGAAACATTCAGTGTCCATGAATCCTCAAACTGAGAGGATTTTGCAGATATTTGTCTTTCCTGGATCTGTTTCACCCCTACCCAAGTCAATGTTTCTCCTAATTTAAAAAACAAACAAAAAAGCCTGGTGCCTTGAAAAAGTTCTCCAAAGATTTGAATTCACGTTTTTAATAATGCTAGAGCTAAACCAGAATATATAAGGGCTTACTTTTTGCCTCCCTTAGTAGCAATCAATGGAAGAAGAATTAAAAATGGAGCTGTGTTGTGTTCTAATGGCATCCTTTGAAAGATTCTGCCATTGAATTTTTATTTGACTACAGTATCACATCTCCCTCTACTGGTCAGCAATCACAGCACCATCACATTTCTACCCTGGAAAATTATTCATGAGATACTGTGGAAAGTATTCTAAAACTCTTGTTAGCTGTGGGAAAACTGGAGATGTTAACTTATATAATGTGGCACAAGCCATACCGCTGAAGCAACATCTATTCATAAAAGTAAATGTTTAGTCTCAATGTCTTTGAGGGATTTAGTGTAAAGATTTGTAAGGGATCTTGTTTTAACCCTGAATAAGAGAGGAGATGGTAAGGTGCCATTACATTGGAAACAGAAAGAAGGCCTTAAATAGCAGAAATAGTAGCTAATAAAGAGCAGGAATGGGCTGACAGCCTCTTCAGTCCTGCTTATTTGTCAGTTAGAAGGCATGGAGGCCTCTCGATTCCAGCAGCTACCAAACATCTTGCTGCTTCTAGTGCTAGCACACCAGTCTGTTGTTGCATGTCAGGAATACACCTGTGCGACTGGCACCTACACTTGGCTATTGTGAAAGCAGTGGTATATCTCATGTACTTCCATTAGGCATCAGATCATATGGTGAGGGAGAACTGTGCTGTGCTTCAGCTGGAGAATGTGTCACTTGGCACAGACTTGAGCAACATCTATACTAAATAAATAAAAGGTACTGAGCCAAGGTCTGTTCACCTGCCTGAGGCCAACTGGCACAGCTCAGTTTGCCGTAGKATAGCTTAGCTTGTATTTCCCCCAAAACAGAGTATCTGCATCTAGTCAGCCTACCTGAAATGGTCCCTAGCCTGAGAAGTAGCAGATACGGTCTGAGAGAGTGCTAGCTGGCACAGTTCTCTTGATTTAGACTGACAGTGGACTGTTCTTTCACCCTTTAGTTTACTAATACAGATGTAGCCTGTAAGTATTTGCTCCTCATAAAGATTTATAGAATCATATTGAACTCCACTTCAGTGCTGTGGCTTTCCCCTGCCCGTGACCCATGAATACTCCTTGTTCGTGACAAGCTCCAGCCTTTTCCTTTTCCCAGAGAAGATGCTATCTTTGCTTGACRCACATTAAAGAAACTTTTAAAAGTCTGATCTGACCAGGAAGGGAGTCAAGAGACAATTAGATGTTCTGAGCTATCCTGTGAAGTTTGGAATTTTGACTCTGTGGATGGTGGGGAAACTAGGCAAGTTGCAACACTGTGCAGCTCACAGTGGATAAACTGTCTTTATAATCTCTTGCACATCTCCCAACATGCAAACAATAGGAGAACAAACACTTCGCAGCCCCTTTGAGGGGGTTAGGAGGGTTATCCTCTGAAGGGCTACTCTGTGAATGAGCATTCACTTGCTGCTGTTCTTCATTCTAGCTATTCGATAAATGGATCTGGATTATCTTTATAATAGACTCCAGGAAAACACTGACCTGAATGCAGATTTACTCATTACCAGCTTGTGTCTTCAGCACAGTATTTGAGTACTCTACAAGTGTTAGTGCATTTAATGTGGCAATGATTTGGGGAAATAAGGTGACATCCAGATCTGCCTTTACTTTCTGTTTGTTGGTTTTAACTTGTGTCATGGTGTGTACCTAATACAGCAATCTGATCTTTTCTTTTCCTTTGAAACTGATACTAATGCTTTTAAGGAAAACAGGAATTTTAGTAATTCCTGTATTAAATTCAAATGTCAACAAAACATAGCACTCTGCTCACATTCTAGCAGTCAGATTACTTTTCTCTAGTAGTACTAGGGTAGTACTAACATCATCTACTAATGTGATTTCACTATTTTCCTTGTTACTGCATACATTTGACTTTGTGATATTTTTTTTAGAGACCAATCCATTCCCCGCCCCGATCCTGAACTCTTTGAATTTTTAAAGGAAATGGCTCTTACCTACCTTATAGCAGTCTCTGAAGCTTAGCTCTATAAGCTTACTTAAGGCCAGATTTTTGTCTGGCCTTCAAACAAATTTATTACTTAATTTGTTTTGACTTTGCCCAGCCTACGTAAAGATGAGAAGGATTAGCTTATTTTGTAGCACTGAGCAATTAACCCTCCAAGAGGAATGTAAAAGGTAAGTGTAAGACGGGGACTTCCCTGCTCCATATCAAGCAGCAATCTGCAGTCCCAAGAATGGTATGTTAGCAAATGTAGTGGCTGTGTCTTGTGAAGTTTGTATAAGCTCTTGTGGGTGGAAAAGCTCCATCTAACCTTTGGCTAAATGATACTCTTAACTGTTAAAAGTAAATTTATGTTTTAACACTAAAACATACGTAGCTTTTGCTCACCATGACCTTGAAGCTCTTCTTAAAGTATTTGTCCAGTACTTCTTCATAAACTAATAAAAATCATGTTTATGTGGAAACAGTCATCAAAATAAGCTTTCAGAATCCTAAAGACTCTTTCCTTTTATATCCTGAAGAAATCTTGGACAATTTTATGTCTTGACGGTTAGATTATTTAACCTTTCTGTTTAATGAAGTTACCTAAGTTGGTAATGGACCAGATGTTGTTATCACTAATGTAGGCTTTTGTCAGTAACTGTCACATGCTAGTAAGTGCTCAAATACTTATTTTTCTGCCACATAACTAGAAAAATACTTGGAACAGTCTTCTGGAAACTTCTTTAGTGGTTTAACAAGCTGGAAGTAAATATAACTTCTGCAGAGCATGCAATGGATTCCACATTAGAAGAGTGGAAGAGGATTTGTATTTCTCTTCCTTGTGCTGACTCCATTCAGTAAATGGATTTATTATTCTTGTTCCCTCCAGGTCATTCTTGACTGGGGTGTTGCCTCTCTCCAAGGTAATGAGATAGACCAGACTTCCAGGAAGAATGCTGTAGAATCTTTTGCTTCCAGAAACACACAGCAGGCTCTGGGTCTGCTGTTGCAACAGAGTTCTCACAGCTTTACAAAAGGATTGACTGTTCCTTAATTGGCTTTGAGGTTTTTCCTTGTCGAAGTTGCTAAATTTAAACTAATATACTGTCTGCATTTCTGAGGAGTGTGAACACCCCTCCTTGCTTACCCGTCCCACAGAACTGTATGAGAATAATGTAATTTAGCTTCTAACTGGCATGTGGGCTGAGGCAGTTGAGCAGGCCACATAAAAGCTCCTTTTGTTGAGATCAGGCTGGAATCAGTAGCATAATACGGGAAGACTCTTGGTTTTTTTAGAGCTGCCTCCTGCTGCTTGTATACAACAACCAATAGGAAGCATTCATTCCTGGATCTTGGAGGAAGATAATATGAGTTCATTGTGCCAATTAAGCAGAATTTTTTTGGTCTACACAGGGTGTAGGTAAGGTGTTTGTCCTTGGCTGACTGAAAGTCATGCATCATTCTTCTTGCCTTCCCTGCCCCACCAGCACTTTTTCTGGTAAGATCTTAATCCGTGAAATAATTTCTGTATCCTTCCTAATGCAGCTGGTCCCAGTGGCTCTGCCTATGAGGCTTACCTAGTGTCTTACTCTTAGCCCATTGTGGCATGAAATCTAGCAGCAGAAATTCTGGCTTGAAGTGATCTTGCGTGCCCCCACCCCCCCCTCCCCGCTGCGAAAACAGACCTGTGCTTTTTTTTTTTTTTTTTTTTTTTTTTTTTTTTTTTTACTAGAATGCTTAGGCCCCCCTTCAAACAGCAGGTGGAAGTAAGTATCAGCAGAGTGCCTTATTGAGGTGGAATAACAGAGTTGACTGTAATCATGGACAAGCGGCTATCTAGAAGAGGTCCTGATGAAATCAGCATGTGTGGTGTTAGAGGGAGAAGGAGAGCCCTTAATTGCAGGCTACAATATGGGTATATTGACATAGAGTATCAATTAAGGTCTCAGTTTGGTGTCTTCAGTTGGATTGGGACCTTTTCATGTGGATGTGGTGTGGGGAAGATTTCTGCATGTGGACATAGTACCTGCTCTCTGGGGAGAAATCTAGAACATGTGCCTGCATACTTTAACTTGAGGATAAGACACTACCTATTATTTCTGGGGTTTGGCTTGGGTCTGAAGGGTATTACTCTATCAGCTCTTAAATTTTACTGAGCACTCTATGGCCATTAGTAGTACATCACCTACCAGGAGTGTTCCCTTTCCATCTCCTGTGAATGGAGAAGAGAACTGAATTTTGATCTGGTTTCATGTAAGCTTTCCAAAATTCAACATGAGCTAGAGGAGCCGCTTGTGGATGTTTGTTGGTTGGGGTTTTTCAGATGTTAAAGCAAATGTAGCCTCTCAATTAAACAGGTTTGTCCAATTTTTCGCTACTTTACTTGAGCATGTGATAAGGTAAAGGAGGAAATTCTTCTCTTCAAGACCTGCTTGGCCCTCACCCTAGGCAAAAGACTTTATTGTTAAGTCCTTAAGTAGCCTTTTTTTTTTTTTTAAAGGCATAGTCCTTCAAGGAGGAAATGCTTCTACCAAATTTATACACCAAAGAAGAAAACAATTGGAAAATAAATTTGAATGCAACAGTCGTCACGCTGAGATGGTTGGTTGTAGTCTGGCATACTGGTTTAGTCCCTCCAAACAAGCCAATTTATAAGAACACTGAACTATATATATGCGCTACAAAAGAGGTTTTTAACTTTTCAAAATAGCTCCTTTACAGGACTGTAGTTTTCTGTGACTTAAAAAGATGTCTGGATTGGAAATTACAGCTTTATTTGGGGGGGAGAATTGCAAGTTTAATGTTTAATATCCTTCCCAATGTTTTGTTGGCCACATTTTGAGAAAAATAAAGACAAAGCAATTAACGATCACCTAAAAAAAGAGAGCAATTCCTGTCAGAACTTTAACTGTTTCCTGATGATAGGTGTCATCCCTAGATTACAAGTTAGGAGAAGTATTTTTCAGTTTCCTCTTGACCACTTGGAAAGCTGATGTGGAGATTCTCTGGAAAATTGGTCCACCTCCCTGAAATTCTTTGCTTCAGATCTTCTGTTTGGGAAGAATTACCTTCTTCTCAATTGAAGGTGTTTAAATGTCATTGCCATCTGGGTGTGAATTGCTTCAAAGCAAAAGTGCATGACTTATTTGGAGAATATTTAGCTTGTACTGCTTTTGTATTATCAAGGTGATGATCATGGGATCCGGGGATGAATGCTGGAGTCCTTGATTCCAATTTAGTTGACAAAAATTTTCATGCCATAGAAATAAATCCTTTGAAGATGATGCTGACAGTGTGGAAGAGGAGGGTTGCCTAAAGAGCTTTCTGTGGCAAAGTTGTATTTTCAACTTAGTATTGTGTTTTTTCTGTATTCCCAAATACTGTATCACAAGCCACTATTCAGGTGAAAATTGGGTGGTTAGCCTTCTCCAGTGGACTGTATTGCATTACCTGGGATCTGGAGACTTTCAGTAGAAGCTGAGAGCGAATAAGGGGGAAAAAGACAGGTGAGCACCTTCAGTCATTGTTGAAGAGTATTTTTCAGATAAGATTATAACTTGCTGGACCTGCGAGTGGGCTTGCACCCTGTTTGACACTGTGTTAATATTACTCAAGTAGTTAGTTACCTTGTTTTGCCTCTTCGCTGGCTGTTGTCAAACAAGTGCACAAAAACAGTGATGAATTCCTTGTACAAGATCTGCCTTACAGCCTCTGATACAGAAGAAGCACTACCTGAAATCTTAGTGATGTGAGGGAGTAGCAGGGGAGACATGTTGTAAACCTGTCTTATTGCAGCTAGATCATCAGGCTTGCCTCTCCCTCATAGCAGTAGTTGGGACTCTTAATTTTTTTTTCCTTTCTTGGAGATCTGCCAAGATTTGCGCAGCCAGAGAACTTGCCATGCCAGTTAAAGAAATACAGTCCTGTTTATGTTGGGCTAGAAACTATTGCCCCATTCCTCACGTTTTCACATCAAAAGCATTTGAGTCAGTCGGCTCATAAACACGTTTAGACCAAGGGAGTAAAGCGTAGGTTGCCCAGTTTTTATGCGGTACAAAGGTCTCAGCAGAGGCCTGATAGTTTTTCTGTTACAACAAAGACTGGTTGTACTACTGAATTTTTGGAAACAAGCTCATCCTCAGTTTTCCTTTCAGATGCTTCCCTCAATCACAGATGTTTACTTGAGGGAGCATTTCTGCAAGGGCTTGTAAGATTACTGGTCTGGTATACCATAATGAGGAGTGCCCCTTCAGTATTTCCCGTCAGTGAGGAAAAACTTTTTCTGTAGTCTGGTGAAATCTTCTGTCGGCTACCACCATTTCTGGTGTCAGTGCCYGGTAATCAAGATATTTTGGAGCTCACTAACCGTAAGGGACAAGGTTTTCCAAATATTCTACTACCTGAAAAACAGGACTTCTATGTATGGGTCTACCTCAATCTTTCTTGGTAATGACTGTTACATTGTAAGAGGCTATGTCCTCCTTAAGACTTACAGTGGAAATATTTGAATGGTGTGCAGAAGAGATGACCTCTAGAAGTCCTGTCTAACCTAAATTAGTCTGTTCTTTTATTGAGCATATTCACAGTCGGTGTAATGAGTTCCTGTAGTAAGAAAAGCTTGTTCCTGGTCTGCTCACTGTAGTGTAATAGCACCTATTGTTGAGGTGATCTATGATACATGTAGGATTTCAGTCGCTGTGTTCCTTTGCTACAATATGACCCTTCTACTTAAGGGGCGGAATGTTGGAGAAGACAAGTAGTCATGTAAAGTGGGATTCCTCATCTAACTGTAAATGTCTAGACATCTTATAGTCAGTGAGGGGGGAAATGGCATCTGTGGGACACAACTTAATCTCTGTCTAAGGTTGGTGACTCATGCCACAGAAATGACTGTTTCCCCTGGTTGGCTATGAAGAGATGCGGTGAATATGCAAGGTCAGCATATATATCAGAACAACGTCTAAATTTGGGCAGATAAATCCCATTTTTAATGGTTCATTGTGTTTGTTAGGACCACTACATGGTTAATAAGAACAAAAGTGCTTTGTTTAAAGAATGTTTGTACATGGTGTTGAAAAGCAACAATCTATGGGATCTGGCTGACGAACAATGGTTTTGTGAAGGTCAGGCCAGTCCAACACTCAAGATCAGAGAAAGAGCAACGCTGGTGGAGTCGAGAATTAACAACGCTGTTGGAGGTCCAAAGATGGGACATGGTAGAGATCTTCAAAGGCTACAAATTATATACAATCTGAAAGGAAGGTCCTTGTGGGTATTTTCTGCATGAACATCACTGAAACATCTAAATGTGCTGGATGGAAGCCCAGCTCCACACCCCAGTGCTTTGGCTGGCCACCAAGCAGTACTTYGGGCAACTGAAATTGGTAAACCACAGAAACTGAAGGAAAGCGTGAGTGGATGAGTGTTTGTGCTTGCAAGCAGTTTTAGCAAGTAAGAATGAAGTTGGTTTTTTGCTTTGTAATTACCTTACTTAAATAAGAGACAAGTATTGACATTGAGAACTGATGGCGTTGTTATTTTATTTAACAGGTAACTGTATAACACTTTCTACTATAAAATTGAAGAAAACAATAGGAATGTCACTAAAGCTGTGGTCTAGGAGGACAGCCCAGAGGGATGAGTTTAAGTATTTCTTTACTAAATTTTAGTAATTTATTACATCAAACGTTTAATATCCTAATACCCAAGCTGAACTAATTGTCTTTTATGAAGGAGTTAAGTCTGAGCTATCTCAGTAGCTGTATCTGTTCAGCAGCCCTCAGTTTTTCCAAAATCTGTCTTTTTAAAGCTAGACAAGATGGCATCTAACTGAAGATTCTTGAGATTCTTGGAGACAAATAACTCACAAATAAATCAAACAGGATCAGGGCAAGAACTGATCCTTTGAGGAAACTTTCTTTTCCTTCTGGATTGTCTACAAGCTCAGCTTCTTGCCTAGTATATCTTTGGAATTGTCTCTCTTGAAGTATCATTTCTGAATCTAAAATAATACCTCGATTTTATCATCTCRCCCATCTGAACATTGTGCTAGGTGGTGTTCTTTGCTGCTACTGTGTCTGAGAAAGAAGTAGTAGCAAGAATTTGGAGGTTGCCTGAAGTCCTATAGTTGGCTCTCCACATCTTTTCTGCTGTGGGCATGCTTCTTTTCCAGGTTATCAATTACAGAGTTTGTAAACTTGCTTGAGGAGTTTTGTTGCATGATTACTATCTGGAAGAAAGCTATTCCCCCTCTGGCTTTAATAGATTGGCTGTTACCTTCTTGCTGTGATACAGCTTGAACACCTTACTCTTGTGGAAGACTTGGGACATAAGTTGACAGTGACTGTTAACTCGTGTGATAGCTATTATTATGAAAAGATATCAAAGCTGAAGGCTCTCAGTTTCAGGCAGTTTGAGTGTACTTTCCTCTTTTTTGATGAAGAATGGTGAGAACTTATTTTACCCCAAGGTGGAGTTAGTCTGTGTGAACTCACTTCTGTCTCATATCTGCTCCCCAAATAGCTCACTGCTGTTAGCTTTTGCTGCATTAACTGTAAGTGTGATGCTGTTATGTGGGAACACTTCATGTGTCTGCCTGGAGGGTTTCTTTGTGGTTTCAGTCTTTCTTATGAGTTAGTATGCTCCTGCGGTGGATTTGGTAATGTTTGTTTTACCTGATGACTCCTTGTGTCAGTGAGGTGGCTGAATACCTCTGGGACCTTTCTATTTAACCATTTTCTAGATAAATGTGTGTATCTTACAGTCTTATTTGTGGTCCTGGGTATTTTTTTCCCCATACGGCTTCTTCAGTTTTAATGCAGTTTAGGGATGGTGGTTGTTAAGCAGATCATTATTCCTGTTCATTGATGATATGGCAGAAGCATCTGTAAAGACAGGAGGCAGCTTTGAGAACTGTCATCTGCTGAGGTCAGGAGAGTACATTTGCTTCTCATGGTCAGAGAGAAACCAGTTGGGCTGCACAGAGGTCACAAGAAATACGGATTGCTTTCGGAAGTCTAATCTTAAAGATTGGAGTTCACGTACAGTAGGATAACACCAGGTATTTGAAACACTCRCTGCAAATCACTGAAATGTAGACAGAGGTGATGTGTTCTGGTGCAGAGTAGAAGTCTTACTAACTTGTAGAAATTTAAACTGCTACGTTATAACACTAAGTAGAGTCTAAATGGAGGTTCTGTCAAATATGGTATGACACTGGCTATCATATGGATGGCTTTGCAAACTTTTCCAAAAAGGTTGTAGCTAACAATGGCAGACTTTTTTTTTTTTTTTTTTCTTCTTCTTCTTCTTTCTTCTCCCCCTACCTACATTTTTGTTTGCCCCTACTTTTTTTGGATGCTGATTCCATTGACTTCAAGCCCTTTTATGCCTGACTCTGTTGTGGAGAGGAGCCCCTTGGCACATAATTTAGACACTGTAATCGTGGTCTGTTCAGATTGCAATTGTCAAGCAATTGCAATTGCTACTTCTATGATATTTGGACCGAGGACCAGTTTCACGGATGTAGCGATATAGATTGGCTATGTCCTAGTTTTGTGCCAGGTTGAGACCTGGACGAGAACCATCACTTCTGTGTTGTGTTTTCCATGTGAAGACTATTTAGGGGTGTGGGCAGGACAGGAGTGATAACATGCTCAAGCATACCATCAGGCGACCAAGAGTTTGAGGTGCGCTAGAGCCTGATTGCTTCATGCTTCAGAGAAGTAGTGTTCACAGGAAAGTTTTTCTTTTCTTTTGAGAATGACACTATAACCTTATAACCTCTGATTCAGAAATTGGGGAGGGTTAATTCATTAAAAAACAAAAGGATTTGGTTACATTTCTTTAGCAGCAAAACAGGCTAGCTAGTCCTTTCAACTTTCAGTCATATTTAAAATAATCAAACAATCCCTTTTAATTTGTATAAATCGTGAGTCTAAAAGCTGGAGAGGAAGCGAGACTCTCATTGTTTCAGGGGGTTTTTTTGTTGTTTTTTTTCTGTTATTTTTTTTTGTTTGTGTTTTTTTGTTGTGTTTTTGTTTTGGGGTGGGGGTTTTTTTTTGTTTTTTTTTGGTTTTTTTGGTTGGTTTTTTTTTTTGGAATACAACTGTTGCTATAGTGAACATTAACTAGAATATAGCACAGTCTTGAAATGTTAAGCTATATCCGTAAACTGGACACTTGTGATAATTATGTTTATTACAGATTTATTCAATGTCATGATTTGGGGGGCGGTATAACTTTTATGGATAATATCAAAAGGGAGTAAATTTGAGGCTAGCGACCATACCTTTTCAGCTGTATCAGCTTACTTCTTCATCAGAGGCTTTCACATAGAATATTCACATAACAAAACAAAAACAGATCTGGTTTTGCTAAGCTTTTTTCTAAGCTTTTTAACTATTCTAGAAGTAAAAGGCTTAAGGTTTTTGTTTGGTGTGTGTGGTTTTTGTTCTGTTTTGAATACCAGCTACCTGTTTATACTGCATTTTTTCCTAGTAATTGGGGAAACCCTTCTGTTGGTGTCTGGTATGCTAAATTAAGAGCAAAGATTTGTTTAGTTGTTCATTCTTTTTGCAGGTAAAGAAAGCCTTTTTTGCCTTGGTGGCAAATGGTGTGAGAGCAGCTCCACTGTGGGAGAGTAAAAAACAGAGTTTTGTAGGTAAGTGGTTCTAACTTTATTCAGGATTACTTGAATTTCCAGGGTGCTTTACTGTTACAGAAGGTGGTCTGGGACTAGCCATGGTCTAACATCCTAGAGATATACTGGCGAAGAGGGTTTCTTTTCCCACCTTTTGAGGAGTGAAATGTTGCCAGCTTTCATAGTGTTGCTGTGCTTTGAGAATCATGATGATTCTTTTAGGTCCTGACCTTCTGAAATCTGGTTTCTAATATGTGCATTTCACTGTGTATTTAAAAATAAAGGTAACAGTCACAATAAATTTTGAAAATAGGAACTATAAAAAGAAGAATTTAATGTTACAGTATCCTAATATACATGCAATAAGAGCATGTCTTTTTCTGCACATTCTCAGTAAGGTGCACTTGAGAAATCCTTAAATACCAGAACTGTTGAATGCTACAGATATGTCCCATATTGAGAAAAAAACATTAGATCTATGTATTGCTTTTTTAAAAGCCATGTAATTAATTGCCACAACAATAATCTTCCAGAATTAGATCTCTGTTGCAGTTAGAAAACAGGGTCATAGTGACAGTTACAAATATTATTCTATGTGCTTCTTGTGACCTGGAATATAGATTGAGGATTCTTGGAAATAAATGGTAGATACTTTATAAAGCATTTGTTTAAAATATTTTAAATCCAAGGAGGGAGGAGCAGTAGTTTCATGCAATACATCATAGGAATGCTGTGTGTCTTTTTTATATTTAATTTCATTTTCTGTCTGTAACTAAGCTCTAGTGATTTAAAGCTGACCTCCGGATTAATTTTTCCCTTCCCCATTTCTTAGTTTCTTCAGTTTAGATGTAAGAGTAGTAAACAGTGGAGCAATTACATCTCAAATTTAGAACTTGAAAGCTCAAAAAAGATTAATGTTTTCAGGTAACTAAACTAATCATCAATATTATATTACATAGTTTGGTGTCAGTGGTTGAAATGTATATACTATGGATGTACTATCTCTTTTTTAAAAAGTCACATTTCAATACAGACGTTGAGGATTACTGTGGAAATGATTGAATGAAGTTCTTTAATAAGCAATATTCAAGAAATGGATTATACTGTTCCTTCATTTGAGTCTGAGAGTCTGCCTGACTTGACAAGTACATAATAAGAATGTGTGTTATTTGAAAAGAAAATGAAAGGCAAGGATAGGTCTCCAATCTTTAAAGATGTTCTAACCCTCCTCTTTTCTTTCCATGCTTTTGGGGGTGGATGCAGTCTGGATTCAAGGGTTTTTTGGGTCAGATTGAAAGAAGAGGAGAAGCACATGGATTATAATTTTGTATATTAATTCAGATGTGTGTTTTTATTCTGAAGTATTGTATCAGTGTGAAGGTGAATATACATAGTTTCGGAATTACACTGTTGATTAGTCCAATACGAATAGTATGTTACATGAATTTAATGTTTATTAAGTTATATATTGTGAATATAAATAGAGAAAATAGCTGGAAGTCCTATATGTTAAGTATATATCTGAAGAACTTTTTTTTTATATATCACTTGTTACAGGAATGTTAACAATTACAGATTTCATTAACATACTGCATAGATACTATAAGTCTCCAATGGTAAGTATGATGTTAAGCTATACTTCTATCATTTGCCATACAGTACAGAAACTGAAATATCAAACTGAAAGATTGATGATGATGTTGAGTGTTATTTTTTAAGTCTTTGGAAGCTTAGGTATGTTATGGGTATACTCACTGTGGGGTTTTTTTTGAGAGAGAAGATGGCTTTGTGAGCAAGGTAATAGAATGGTATCTGGATATCTGGGTTCAGTTCCCAGCTTTAGCCATGAAGGTCCTATGAGCTTGGGCAGGTAACGTAATCTGTCTGCTTCAGTTATACATGTATAAACATGAGGAATTTCCTTAATGAGTACTACCATTTATTATGTTTTGTGTGGTGCTTACCATAATGATAGCCTTCATTTTGGATACGAGGCTCCACTTAGTGTTGCAACTGATGACTAATGCATTTGGGATGAAGGACCTGGCTTAAAATACTTGCTAAAAACTAGATGTGATATAAAAAGTATGAAGGAAAATACTTGATTATTGATCACTRTATTTATTTGTGTCAGGTTGTTTCAAAGCACATATTTCAATAGTAATCAGAGCTCTATATAACTGGCAAATATCAACCAAGAAGCATTTGGTGGGGATGTCTTAAAGTTACATGAAAAAGTTCATTATATTTAAAAATCAAGTATGTAGCTATGCGTGGTTCACATGTTTATATAATCATCTTTGTCTCATAACTATGATAGAACTATTCTGAAAGGAGTATGCAGAATTAAACAAGGCTAGCTTACAGATGCTCGGATGCATTAAAAGGTTACTCTGTTCTTGGAGTGATGGTGTAGAATAAACAAGTTAAACTAGTTAAATATATGCAAGTATTTTAGTTACTGGCTGGGTTGCACAATCAGTTGGAGATCTGTTGACTTCAATTAACTGTAACTTAAAATTCCCATTTGCAGTCAGTTAATGAAATTCTCTTGCTTGCATGTTCATACAAACATTTACATCCCTTTCTTGTTCCTGTCAAATCACAATTCCCCCTCTACCAATTAAAACATACATACTATGTTTTATTAGCTAAAAAATCAAGAACAGTTGGATGAAGCAGACAACTGATGTATTAGACTTCTCAAAGCTCATGTTAATTTTTTAAAATTCATAGTAAAAATCTTGTCAGATGCCAATAGTGTGGTGCACTGTCCTTTCTTCCTGTTAAAGAATTACTTTTTTTTTCCCCCTGGGGATTTACAAGGGGTGGGGGGGAGAAACAAATGAAAAGTGATTGCACACTGGTAACTTCCTTAAAATGGTTTCCATATTGTAATGACCCTCAACCCCAATACTAACAATTTTTCCATGTGACTTTACCTAAGGTCTAACTGTTGTCACTCCTGTTTACATTGTCTAACATCCTATCCATAGGTTGTGCTTAAAATGGCAGCAGTAAGGAGGAATAGCTGAGAAGTGACAACATTTGACTTAAGTGATTTATGCAGTCTTCTATTAAAAAAAAAAAAAAATAGTTAAAATAATGTTCCATCAGGGAATGCTCTAGTCTTAATAGGTAAAATTATGCTGAAAATATAACTCTTAAGTATTTTAGTCACTCTTTCTAAATGCATCACATCACATACAGCGTGAAGCTGTTATTGCTGTTCATGTACTCGATAATATCTTTAAATGACTGATGAGGAACATTCAGGTAGTTTCTCCCTATAGTGCGGTCAAAGAACTAGGTTTAGCCTCATCTTGTCAGCATCTAAAGCGGTCTCCTATTCTTCTGATCACTTCAATAGATGTTCTGAACTGCACTCCACTGTCTTAACTGCCTTTTTTGTCAAGTGCCCTAAAAGATGATTTAACTTATTTATGTAGGTATCTTTTATGTCATCCAAAAATGGTATATTTGAGTAGTCCAATTATAGTATATCAATTTAACATTCCCTTATACTCTTCAAAGGATGCTAATTCCAGAGAGTAACCTAAGTGTAGTCTCCTTTAGCTTAAAGATAAATGTAGTAGGCTTTGTGGAGACTAATACTCTTCACCTATAAACTCTTCAGCTTCAGCAGTGTTTGCAGAGGTACCTGACAGAGAAGAGCTGTGTGAGGGGTGACGGGCACCTTTGGCCTAGGCTATAGTGAGTACCATTGCTATTACGAGTGGCTACCTTGCAGCTTGATACCTTTAGAGAAAGGTAGCTTTCACATCTGAAACATTTTTTAGAAAACCATCAGCAAGATGGAAGGAGCTACTGTAGGGAGGTAATACAGTCTTTTGATGACGAACTTTGTGAAATAGCCGCTGAACAGCAGTAAGTTGGTGATGTGACCATGTCTTTTTCGGTTTGGTTTTGTTTTAAACTTTGAAGACTGGACTCTTGAGGGTGGTTTGATGTTATTGCTGATCTGATCTGATGATAAGCTGCCATCAGAAGGTGCAGACTTGCCACATCCTTTGTCCAGTATCATTTGCCTGTCCTTTTTGTAAGTTAAGGAAGCTAAACCAGCAGAAAAACTAACATTTTTGAAACTTTTTTGCCTGTTTGGTTCCCGGGACCAGCTGAACACAGGTCAGATGAGGAACATTGCTGGCACAGGAGAAGTGCTGAGAGCATGCGTGGCTTAGATGCAGTGTCTGAAAACATTTGAAGAATGTAACATCAGTAAAAGATTAAACTTGAGGAGGGGAATACAATGTTGGTTCTTCTGATTGAAAGGAGCACTAAACAAAGTGCTCTTGCTTGTTTGTAAGCAAGTAACAGTAAAATTCATCTCTGTTAGCATTAAGAAGTCAAGTGATCAGGGTAGGCTTTTTACTGGTTTGGGTCTGTGAGGAATCATCAGAGGGTTTACTCTGGCATGATTATTTTAAGGTGAGATAAATTACTGAGGAGGTGCCTTTGAGTCTAGAAGAGATCTAGACTACAAACCTAGGCAAGTAAAAGACCTTTCCTGTCCCCTGAAGTGATAGGTCCAGTATGCTACTCTGCACTGAGCAGGATTGCACCCTTTCCTCTTGTTATTGCCAAGAAATGTTATTCTGGACTGTTCTTACTCTGTTAGATTGCCTGCAATGAAATGTAAGGAAATTATTCAAATATTTATAACACTGTTAATGATTTTGGGTTTAAAATTAATACTTCAAGCTAAATTTTCCATCTACCCATTGTAGGTTCAGATTTATGAATTGGAGGAGCACAAGATAGAAACCTGGAGGGGTAAGAACATTTACTACTTGGTTAATAATTTAAAATATTCTAGTTTTTCAGCATAGTGGATTTTTAATTAATCATAGACTTAGCTTGTCCCTCTCCACATACTTTTTAATGAAAGCAGGAATAGTAAAAGCTTGTCCATTTGCTCCTGCTGCTTATTCTTCTACCTGAAACGGTTCACTGGGTGTCAACAGAAGTGCTGAATGCAGGGAGGAAGCCTTATGTAAAAAAAGACTGTATACCATGAAATAGTATATAGAAGTACTACTTGCAGCAGACCCTGTCAGAAAAGGAACTGGTAAAGAATTATTTGCTGTTGTTGCAGTGACCCCTGGTGGTAATCAGTTTAGTCCCGCTTTTAAAACTTTTGTCTTTTTAATGTCAATATAGAGGAATGTGCCTAAGTGGTAGAATATTTAAAGTAACTGCATATATTGCTCTCTTTCTTCCACTTAATTTTGTACGAATGAATTCATAAAATGCTTTCATAAAAAAGCTAATGTTTTCATATAAATCGGTAATGGTCTATTAATTTTCTATACACAGAGCTTTATTTACAAGAGACATTTAAACCTTTAGTGAACATCTCCCCAGATGCAAGGTAGGATTTTGCTTTTCAGTCTACTTAACTTGAAATAAACTAACTCCATCTCAACACTGAATTTAAGACTTCTTTATATAATAAGAAACAATTTATATTGTAAACTGGAGTACAATAATGAAGGACTGTCTTTTAATACAATCAAGAAGGCGTGGGAGCTTTTTATTGTGAGTGAGGACTTTTTTTAATTATCCAAAGAAGAGAATTTTTAGTTTAACTTTTGTCTTTTATCAGTGTAATTGTTCTGGTAAATGAACTAGACATGGATCAAAATTAATTGCCAAAAAATATGCAAAAAAGGCAACATGATGACCCTTCAAGCTAGCCTGCATGACATGTACATTTCATGAAAATAAAAAACTGTACAGAGACTTTCAACTGTCTTGTTCTCAGCAGTCATAGTAATTGAAAATTTACAGTACTTTTCAACGCAAGTAACTTTCCTTAACTAAAGGAAGGACAGTATCTGTGTTTTGTTCTGCTCTACTACTAGGTTGTGTTCCTTAAAATATAAATGGCTGTCCTTTTCTTCTTGATGGAATTTGAAAGAAATAGTTTTTAAACTGCCATTATACCTTATTTACCAAAGGTAACTTGAGAGCGAGCTTTAGCTGATCACTTAACAACTTGAGTACTACTAAATCGCTGAACCAGAGAGTGAAGTTCTGATTCTTGCTTTCAGTTTGTGGCATGGGATTGCTTATGCCCTATCAAAGGAAACTGGTGAAGGGAACTCTCGTGATGACCTTGAAGTAATGATATGCTGTATCCTCAATAGAATTGCCACTAAGCCATGAATAAGTCATTCAATTAAGTCATAAGTATGACTGGTATTTTGAATGGTAGCTAGTTGCAAAGAATATCATTAAGACAACAAAATAGTATAATTGCTTTCAGTCAAAGGTGCAGCAAGAGAAGTATTGCAATAAAGAAGATGCAGTAGGACATGTATAAAAGGATACGGCAAGTCAACTTAAGACCTGATCCAGAAATGGACTTGGGTTCTGTGACAATCGGACTGCAGCACTTAAGAGTAGTTAAATGCTTACTCCAGGAGTGGAATCTACAGTGTGATGGTGGGAATCTTGACTCCGTGTATATCAAATGGGGATAGTTCTTCCCTGTAATGGACTTAGAACGTATAGTTTATTGTGTGTGGGGAGAAGCCTACTCCAGCAAGTAGGCGTTTATCGAAGTTTTACTAACTTTATTACTTACTGATTTATTGCAATGTGGTCAGTGTTTTATCATAGTCTTACTAGGACCAAGGGGAAAAAAAGTGTTACTTGCAAGAAGAGCAGACTTGCATAGGTTGGAGTATTGCTAAATCGTAGTC
The DNA here is from genome assembly GCA_035582835.1 of Phoebastria nigripes. Lineage (NCBI taxonomy): Eukaryota > Metazoa > Chordata > Aves > Procellariiformes > Diomedeidae > Phoebastria > Phoebastria nigripes. The sequence continues at coordinate 2,866,578 of JAYKAV010002662.1, read as the reverse complement.
TGCAGTGTCTGGAGGAAAGTTTCAGATCTCCAGAGAATAACTTTTTGCCAATCCCCAATGATAATTCAGTGAAATTATTAGATAATTGTTTTGGCTTAATTGCATATATGCGCTTATCCATAAAAATGCTCTTCRTAGAAAATGTTATAGAAGTTTGGGATTGAGATGCATTAAGTGCGAGAACACTTTGTTTTTTGCTGTTTGTCTGTCTCTGAACAGAATATCCATTCTGAGTGCAGGGATACTGTGAGCACAGCACTCATTGGAAAAACAATTTACACTTGTGAAGAAATATTTCTGCTATGCTTTCTACCACAAAAGGTCACTTTCCGTGACATTTTCTTACTGGTTTTAGATGTTCATGAGCATATTGTTGATGTGTTTTACCATCTGCAAAAGTTAATTTGAAATCCCTTAACTTCTGTTTTTTATAACATTAAAGATAATGCAAATAATTACATCATATGTACTTCATGGGGGTTTGTAAATACGTGAATATATCACTGACAATATATCATTGTCAGCTAGAATTCATTTAAAAAAAAAATTAATGTTTTTCCCCTCAGCCTTTTTGATGCTGTATATTCATTGATCAAAAACAAAATCCACAGATTGCCAGTTATAGATCCCGTCAGTGGAAATGCACTTTATATACTTACCCATAAAAGAATCCTCAAGTTCCTCCAGCTTTTTGTAAGTATTTAAAGTTATGCTTTGCTTAACTGATTCCCCCCCCTCCCCAGTAGACATCTTTAAGTAATTTAAGTCTTAGTACAGAAACTTCATGATAAACTTCCATATTCATTGTGTCTGTTTATATCTTTTTTTGATAACAGAGAAATTAAAGCTTGATGTAGGACCTGTACATTACCTTTACTTTGGTTTAGTCATTTAAAGAAACCTAAACACCAAGGACTTGTCTTGGCTATTTGAGTAATTTGCTGTCTTTTCTGGAAGATCTGCTCAGCTTCAGAAGCTTGTTTACATGAATAGAAAAATGATTTGTCTCACAGAGATGAGATTATCATTGCTCACTGTAGCTTATGTCAGTCACAGGAATGAATAGGAGGCCAAACAAAGCAGCAAAAGTTCAAAAAAAGCATTCCGCATATAGTATGTTTTGCTGTCTTCTCTCTCCAGTTTCAGTGGGAATGACATAGCTTAGGATCAAAAGCTTTTAGCGATGGGTTACTACAAAAATAAATAAATAAGCAAAAAACTTAGTTACATAGTCTTAATTTAGAGCTTCTTTGAACAGAAGTAATGCTTCTAGATCTGAGCTTGTTTTGGCTTTACGTTAATCTAGTAGCAGATTACTGTAACGTTCTGTAACAATCATTTGGAGTCTGTAGATGGATGAGTGAACACAGATTTCCTAATATATATACCAATCATATGGAAACATGGTAGGTGYAGAAAACATGGTAGGTGCAGAACACTGCACTGTAAATACATTCATTCTGACTTTCCCAGATGTCAGAGATGCCAAAGCCTGCCTTTATGAAGAAGAATCTGGATGAACTTGGAATAGGAACTTACCACAACATTGCCTTCATACATCCAGACACTCCTATCATTAAAGCCTTGAATATATTTGTAGAGAGAAGGATATCGGCATTACCTGTTGTGGATGAGTCAGGTGTGTGTTGGGTCTTCTGTAAACAAAAGTGTGGTAAGATAAATGGTGCTGAACCCTGGATTGATGTTGGGGGGGGGGGGGGGGGGGAGGGGGGAAAAGAAAAAAAAAAAAAAAAAAAAAAAAAAAAAAGGCAGGGGGAGGAAGGGAATATAAAGAAATATTTATGCAAGATGTAGGTTGATAGGCTTGGAAGAACTTCATGGTTCGGTGGGTTGTTTGGGGTGTTTTCCATCTTTCCTTCTTGACCTGTCTGTTTTCTTTCTGTGTAACTGCAAGATAACAAATGAAAGCAGGAAGCAAGAAAACTAATGTTGTATTTTATGCACTTTATTAACTTTTCTTTTTCTTTTTAGGAAAAGTTGTAGATATTTATTCCAAATTTGATGTAATAGTAAGTATCTCTCTTAAAATCTGTTAAATATTTTATATGCAGTAAGCATTTGCAAATTTGTTAATTTGTCAATTTTGGCTGTTTTGTTTCTTAGGCTTTAGTTAACAAACTGAATAAAACAGATTCAATTCACCCTGCACAGCATTATTTTATTATTATTTTTTGCTTAAGCTATCCTTAGTAATACTACTTGCACACAGGCATCTACTGCTCTGGATGTTACCCAAAATTAGATCTGGCTGTACTATTACAAAAAGAGGGCATAGACTTTTTATGTTTGTTTCTATTTTTGAGATGGGACTTTCTTTTCCCAGCCGCTGCCATTCCATGGTCTGTTTTCAAAGACAGTGCAGATTTCTTCATGCAGTCTGGGTACTTTGTACGACTTGACCTTCTCAGTGAATTAAAACTACTTGGCCCATTCTTTTGTGTGAGTCTCTGAATCCAGAATATTGCGTCTGTATTCCTTCTGGTTTAGATCTAATTCAGGCCACTGTTCCTGGTTTTCCCTCAGGAGTGCAACAGCGTAGTCAGATTCATGCCACGATTTGTCAACCTCAGAGAGCAAGGGCTCTTCTGTTCTTGTGGTCTTCAGAAACTTGAAAAATATATTTAGGTTTTTTTTATCCCTGTCCCCTCCCAGCTGTATGCACCTGCCTTCTAAGTGGAACTTCTGATGGCTACATTATTTTTTTAGAGATTCAAGTGCCGAAGTTGCTTATTCCACCAGCCTGCTAGTGTTAATGAAGAATCCAGATGTCTGAAATGCTGTGTAGAATGCCTTCAGAAATATGGAGAATAGTCCCAAATGGAAATACTTCAACCTCATAAATATCTCTGGCCGCAAACAGTGCTCTTAATACTGAAAATTTTGCAATGTCACTGTTCTTGCCTGTCTTTTGTAGGCATTTATCTTTTTGTTCTTTGGGATTCTCTACTGTGTAAAATCCTGTTCTGCCATAAAGGCTGGTCAGGGAGTAGGTAGTAGCTGTAGCGAGAGTGATCTAACATATCAAAGTCAAGGAAATTTCACCATTGGTGGGTTCAGTGTTTCAATTTATTTTGTAAGTGCATTAGACTTTGAGGCAGGACATGTTTCCTTTATTACCCATTCTTTTTCAGGAAGACACCAAAAGGAAGAGGGTTGCTTATGTTTTTCACTCCTTTTCTCACCTTAAGTGATGGGGCAACAAAAATTAYAGGATTTTTAGAGATGCTGGATCATTTCTTTGGAAAAATTATGTATTGGGATCAGAAAAAAAAAATGCCACAAAGGCTTTAGGATATAATTGTTTGCTCCCAGCGAGTAACATGGGAAGGAGTTAGGGCATCTATTGATTATTCGAGTTTTCCTCATATATACTAATTTGCTTATTAAAGGGGGGGGGAGATATTTTGTTCTTGGTGGTATGGCATCCTTGAACATCATCTGGGTTTGGATGTGGATGTACTCTTTAATGTCTTTACAGGAAAGCAGTCTGAAGATATGTAATACTTCATTTGCTTTGCCTGCTAGCTTCTATTCTTAAAAGATAATCACCTCTGAGGCTTCCAGTTTTTCATCAGTCTGCTTCAACCTGATCTTCAAGCTTTAAAAGAAGAAAAAAAAAAAAATCTGAAATGTATAATCTGATCTTCCAATAAACATAGAATTTGCAGGATTCAACTGATGATTTTTAACTTTAAACCATGGGGCTAATATGCTTATCAGTTAAATCAGTCTTTTAAGCTATGCCTGTATATACAGCTGGCTAAGTTGACAGACTTCTTTCATTTTAATACAGTTCTGAATTCATTTCCAGGTTCTTGATGGCGAAACCTGGGAATGGTGTGATGGTATAGAAGTAGCTTTATACTACAGTAGTTATTGCGGGTAGGGTGACTTCAGTTTGCAGAGGCTTTTTGTGTTCTTCTAATGTCCTTCATTAGGAATTAGTTAAATGAGTTAACTAAAACTACTTGTATCTTCATGATCATATCAAACCTATCTTGTCACGTTCGGTGTAATTCAATCCAAAAACTTGACCAATCACAGTATATTCTAGCCAAAATTTAATCTCATTTTATTGCTTGGTCCAGTGTTTTCATTTTAAAGGTCTGTCTTTGTTTGTCCTTCAGTGCTTCAGTACACAAAATCAGTAGGCCAGGATGTGCCAACACTATCAAGATATTGCTATGGTCTCACCTACAAAGAAAGCTTTTGCTGGTCTGGACAAAGTCCTCTTGCTACAAGCATGGTCCTTTTCTTAAAATGAAAGTTGAGAATGTCAGCTTTCAAACTCTTTCAATCTTCTTACTTTTAGTGGTGATGGGTTTTCGTTTATATTATTTTTATAGTACTTACTGAAAAATATATATACACACACACACACACAMAAAAAAAAATTGTTGTCAAATGGCAGTGCGAGCACAGTCCAGGAGAGGGAGTTGGAGCCCACAAATATGAAAGAAAATCTTTAATTTGTTCTCTACTTAGATCTCCACTAAGATCTACTTCATGGGTGGTGTTCAGAGCAGTTGGTGTCCTCCCCTATGCTATGAAAAACAAACAACAAAAAATTTTATATTCTTAAAGTATATTCTGTATATTCTAAAATCTGTAGAACTTCATCTTTACATTTTCTACTCATGGCAAAAGCAGGATGAGTGACATCAAGCCAAATATCAGATAGCAAAGTAAGGAGATTTTCATTGGCCTAATGCGTATCACAAAACAGTTTTATCAATTAACCCAGTCTGTCATATGGTGTTTAACACAAGTGCATGCTTGACTGTTCCCAAAACCTGAAGCTGAAGAGCATCTGCTTTGTTTAATAGTGACTTGGAATAGACTCAATTTACACCAGAAATGTGTACCTACTTGATGCCAAAGTATGTACTTCATTGAGTACTTTATTACTAAGTACTGAGATGTGTTATGTGCCTTGGGGTTTTTTTTGGTTTTTTGTTTGGTTTTTTTTTTTTTCCCCCCCCAGAATCTTGCTGCTGAAAAAACATATAATAACCTAGATATCACGGTGACGCAAGCCCTACAGCACCGTTCTCAGTATTTTGAAGGTGTTGTAAAGTGTAGTATGCTGGAAACACTGGAGACCATTGTGGATAGAATAGTGAAGGCTGAGGTGAGTTTGCTTTTTATTTTTCCCTTTACTGTAAGTTAAAAGTTGTATTACCAAACTAATAAATAGTAGAAATTTATCCTTTCTAAGTTATTTTGGTTACTTGGTGAAAGTATTTTTTTCATAACTACATGTGTTGGGTATCAGTTTGCTTTATAGACTTAGATTATAGATGCTTGCAAATGTGCAAAATCTTGTACAGTACATCTGTAATAATACTCGGTTATTTGCATTTCTGTTTTATTACATTAACTGAACTGAATGCAAAGCTTCTTTGAGAGAATCAAGTTTCTTTCAAGCCAGCCACAAGTTTTGCAGACAAATAATTCTTTAAACTCCAGCTTATAGCTAGGTTGATTGGCATATTGTTCAGGAAACTTAATGGGTACAATTAGTTAATTCATACTGAGTCCTGCACTGCTCTCATATAAATACTGTGAAACAGGGCCAGAAAATAAATTCTTGTGAAGAGGCCTTCACTAACTGCTCTTGTAAATGATTTATCTGTGTGCTTTCCATTGTTTTGGTGCTGTTTATCTTGTTTGTTAGTACTGGGAACTTATACATGGAGGTGAATGAGTATGTAGGTCTTTCTCCCGTTATGCCTCTCTGTAAAAGAAAATCAGTATTACCAGTTTCAGCTGTCTCCGAGGTGTGATCAGCTCCATTTAGATGCTTTAACTTCTTCAATTACAAGATTTGACACACACACACACACMCMCCCCCCACCACCCCATCTTCAGGGCTGTAACCATGCATATACTTGATATGAGTAAAACTTCCACTTTGTTAATAACCCCTTAGAACCTCCATTAGGCAATTTTTACTTGTAACTTTCTGCATTTGCTTGAGCTTCTTCCTGAAATTGAATAATTTTAGCGTTGCTGATATACAGATTTCAAATTTGGATAATTTTATTACTATCTTAAGCTTTAGAAATTTGGGTTTTAAGAGCAACTCCTACCCTTTGGTTCAGTCTAAATATAGTGAGATTATATGTAAAAATGAGTCAGTCAGTACTACAGGCTATTTTTAGCTGCCAGATGAGTGCTTGATCTTACTGGAAATGAAACAAATGAAACAATTAGATTGTCCATTTTTCTTGAATTCATTACACTGAGAGAAGAATAAAATGATTAAATATGTGCATATACAAAAACTAATAACCCCATCTAAAATATCACCAACATAGTTTCATCAAAAAGAAAATGCAACAATATTTTTCTCTCCCTTCCCCCCCTCTTTTTCTTTCCTCCCTGTGTCAGGTGGGTATGACTGTTCAAATAATTCAGAGCCCCTTTTTTCTTGTATCTAACTAGCAACAAAGTCATTGACCTCAACCATAAATTAACATATCTATTAAATCAAGACTGATGCAGCTTTCTTGCTATTACCTCTGCGAGAAGATGGGAAAAATTCTTTTCACTTTCTTCACCATTATATCTGATTATTTGAACTTAAAATAGTGAAGAGAGAGAATTCACTTAAGTAAAAAGTAAACATGTAGTAGGCTCTCAACTTTTGACAAACACCCTTTTTAGGATCGCTTACTTAGGAGCTGGTTCAGCTGTGATGTTTAGGTTATACAACTCTGTGCCCACTTGCAGTAGATTCTGGTGCCAGGACTGACATTAGGGCACTCTCCTGGTTCTGCAGTGGTCTTTCACTGCTGTAGCCTGCTCTGGCCAATGAGCTTCAGGATATAGGAGTATCCACCTACTTTCCCCACAGTTAGGACAAAATTTTAGTATAAAACGTTTCCTAGAATAGCTTTGTAATGATAAAATCATTATTTAAAAATACAGTCTTACTGTTGATAAAATCATTATTTAAAAATACAGTCTTACTGTTGATAAATCTTTCTTCCAAGTTGTGTCCTTGTGTTTATTAACTCTACAGTGAGTTTGCACAGATAAGTTAAATCTTTTTTTTTCTGTCTTCATGCAAAATAAGGTTTTTAAAACCAATCTGGCACTCAGTTTCAATTGTGTAGACCTACGAGAAAAATTAGGTTAAAACCAACTCGGACATCTCAAGATACAAGAAGTCTTAGTGCTGTGCCTCTTTCTGCTGAGAAAGTATTTTTCAGAAGGAAGCCTCGTTTTATTACTGTATCTTATTTTTTGAGATCGCAGTCTGAGTTGTGCAGAGCCTAAGTTGGGGAAAAGTGTTTGATGTGTGTGCCACTTTTTGAGAGCAGAGTATTTTAAAGACCTAGATCTTGGCTTAGCTGTCACTTCAAATCTGATTTTGTTGCCTTGTTAGATAGCTGTGTGCTTTTTAAACATGCACTAGTTTTCATTTATGTAGGGAAGCATGTTTGTACTGCTATGTGAGATTGATATTGCTAACATCTTGAACCATTCTGGTTTTTTCTACTTGTCTTGCATTACTTTAAAAATAATAGCTAAAGCAAAGAAAAACAAAACCTTAATCAGGCAAATACCTCAAAATATTTTCCCTGCTTGCAGGTTCATCGTTTGGTGGTGGTGAATGAAGCAGATAGCATTGTGGGTATCATCTCCCTTTCTGACATTCTACAAGCTTTGGTACTCACACCAGCAGGTATGGATGTTGCCTTCTGAGCTTTGCCATAAGTTATTTGGTAGTGTGTACACCCTGCTGGTTTTAATTTATTTGACAATGACAAACTTTTGATTTTCAACTTTTGTAACTGTTTGATCATAGTTCTTAAATACACTTTTCACTTCTCTTCAGGAAAAAGCTGACAAAATATTAACTGTCAGTCTTCTGTTCACTGAGGAATGCATGCAGAAGCTTCATGAACGTCATTGCTGTCCATATATCTTCTCTTTAGAAAAAAAGGTCTTGATTAACGTTTTAACAGGAAAAACAGGATGAAGTTGAATGTGGCATGTATAGACAACATCTACAACAGGGCGCCTTCCCCACCTTCCTGAATTTCTGTACTCTGGCCAAGTGCTCCTAGTGTGGATGCAGCTGTGCTTTTCACTAGCTCTGCAAAACCACCTCCTCGGAGCCCTGCAGTTGTCCAGCTATGCTGTGGGTTTTGGTTGGCATAAGTATGTCAGAGACGTCACCCCAGGCCACCAGAATTATTCCAGTAGAAATCTCTAGTGTATTACTAAACATGATCAGGTTCCTTTCAACAAGAGTATCCAACAATAGGTTTATTTCTGCTACTTTTATGTTGGTTGGGGGGGGAGGGGTGGTTTGGTTTTTTGTTTGGTTTTGGTGTTTTCGGTTTGGTTTTGTTTCTAAGTTTTGCCCAAGTTACTAACCTGCTTTATGTTCTTAATTGTAACTTTAYTTTGACCACATGAATTACTTCAGTGTCACAACAACTAAAGCAAAGCGCTCTTTTGGCTTTGTGAGGAAGACAAAAAGTGTCTTCAGGATTACAATTTTGCCTCAACAAAAATCAGACTAAGCAAACGGAGCTGGATAAGTCCTTCAAAAAAGAAGGTCTAAATGTGAGCTTAACTGGGATTTCTTACTTGCGCTGATCATAACATGATAATGTAAAAGTCTTTCTCCTCTGTAGATTTAAAAAAAGTTAATGTAGCTTTTTAAAATAGTAAGATTTTTCCTCTGAAAAGAAGCAAGCGGTGATAATGCTGGAGGTATTATGTCAGTGCATCTGGTTCCTTTTAATGACCTGGAAGAGCAAGTAACCCAGCTTTCTGTGAAAGGTATGGATGAGTATGAGAAATCAGCCCAAAGGCCTGGGTCACATGGGCTCATTGCCTAGAAAGAGAATGGAGGGGTATATGTGTCTCTCCCAAGAGGGAGATGTAAAGACAGGCAGACAGTGCCTCTCCAGGCAGAGGAGGTAGTTTCCCCCACGACTGGAGGGTAGAAGGATCCAAAGAGGGTAGATCTTACTGTTAAAGGAGCAAAGTTTAGACAGAAAAGATGAATCTGGATACTGACAAACCAAGAGCTTCGTTATACTGGAATTACATGGACACTTAAGTTGCAACTCTGAGCTGATATAACAGCGCTCTGTAATTAAAAAGGGCAGTTCCTGCTCCCATACTCTGGGCCATGTGCTTCTGGCGTTTAAGTGTGTGGCAGCACCCACACTCATGAGATCCCTCTGTGAGCTGCTTTAACTCATCGATCTAACAGGAAACTGAGCCAGCAAAAAAGCTGCAGAGTTTTGTCAGTTTGGCAYGCTAAACTGGCTCACAGAAGAGTCTAGTACTGAGTACAGGGGTTAGAGGAACAGAGGGGGCAGGATTATGCCACTGGAAGAGATGAGGTGAGGGAAGGCATTTTTTAGGAGCAGTTAGGTGTTAGATTGCAGTTCCATAGGCAACTGCCCGATTTTAGATTGGGATTTGTCTCATGAAGTGAGGAAGTCTGCAATGTAAATCTAGTTTGTAGAGTCCGGAGTGTGATTTACCTCTTAAAGTGGATGCGTAAGAATGACCAGATAAATCATGCCCTAAAAGTGTCCATTTCTCTTCACAGACTAGAAAGGAAAATTTATTGACTGGCAGGAATTAAGACCAGCCTACATTAGGGGAAAAAAGTATCAGTTGTGATGAGAAAACTGGATGTGTTTAATGAATTTTTCAGTGTTTGATTATATATTACAAGTAGTAACTCCAGGTTGCTGGCAAGAGATTCTTGCTCTCTAGAACTGGATGCTGAAGCCAAACTCACCATAGGGTTCAGTCGTGGCCCAGCATGTGGCTAGTTTGAGTACTTAGAGAAAAGGCAAGGTGCTATACAGTCCTGCTGAAGAGGTCTCTCAGATCCCTATTGTAAGCAAAATCTGCCTCTGAGCCAGGAAAAATGGGTCCATCAACACAGTGTGGTTAAACTGAGTTCTTATATAGTTTATTCTCAAGCAGGACTTCATTTTTTGAGGCTATTATGATGATTAAGCTTGGCTTCTAAGCTGATGGACAGGTTTAGGGTGTGGCTTTTTCGTTGGGTTTTTTTAAAAGAAATTTTTGTGCTGGGGAGAATCTTCAAAGCCACTTTTAGTAACTTCCCAGAACAGTTACTTAGACTACCTTGCCAATGAAGTTAGAAGCAATTAATGGTCTCAAGGCCTTCCTCACTCTGTTCACCTTAGCATTTAGCAATCCTGCAGCGTATTCTTTATAAATGGTGTCCAGTACGAAGATTCTGATAACGTGGTCAGACAAAGTTGCAGCATTCAGAATGAACCGTGCCTTTTCCAGAAGCCAAGTGCTATGTGCATAAGGAAATCATGCATGCTTTCCTCTTCTGTTCACAGGTGCCAAACAAAAGGAGAATGAAAGTGAATGACTGCTGTGAATGTATACACGTTTGTAGGAGAACTTGAACAAAGTTTCTGGGTCAAGTTTGTCTCGAGAACAGTGACTGCAATAGAACAGAGCAGGATGGTTGAGAATGTGTATTGGGACTTAGTGATGGATGATGAGTCTATTCCCCCCAGTGATGTCACAAAAAAAGCAGCATGACAAAAGCTTATGTTAAAATGTAGGCTTGTATTTCAAAATGTCTTCAAAACATTTGCTGGAAGACTTCACATGATGTCCTTCATTAAAATGCACTGTATTCTGAAACTTTTTCATTTTGTATTTGACAGAAGTCACTGGTCAGCAATGGATATATGTGACATAAGGCAAGTGTATGGCATATTCATATCATAGTGCCTTATGTCAAAATACAGCAATATGTCATCACTGTTGCCCATCACTGTCAAAGGAAGTATTGTGCTAAATGAGACACTGTATTTGAATGTGAAAGTCTTTAAACCTAAAACCAAATCAGTTTCAGTTCTCATTAGATTTGTCATAAAAGCTGTAATTTGAATATCGGTAGACTTCTTTAAAATGACAGTTTTGTGTTAAATGTTGCATTCTGAACTGAGATGTAAAACAAGACTGATTTTAAAAACAGCTTTATTTATTTTTACTTTCATGACAATTTTTTACACATCTTTGGTGGATAGCTAAAATTTCACCATATCCATTAATAAACTGTTGATTGTTATACAAACAAGTGGTAGATTTTCTCATTATTTAAAACTTTGGAGTTGCAGAAGCTGTGGCCTGTTGACCAGTCCATACTACTTGAGCTGAAGATTTCGGAAGCATGGATCAAAAGTGCTCTGTACTGTAATACACAGGCACCATGGAGGAAATGAGGTGCCAGAGAACAATATGTTCATCTGTATTAAAGTGTAAAATGATGTTTGTACAACAAAACTGAAACTTTTTATTGTATATGATTTGTACAGAAGTGGAGGAGTGAGGAAAGCTGTGGGGTCTTTGCTAATGTTAAATGTACTGTAAAGTTTGAAGATGAGACTTTTATAATTGTAGATTGTTGTAGATGGAAGAAATTAAACCCTACAACATCAGTTTGTTTTTAGCAGTTCTTGCCAAGTTCTTTTGCATGTATAAATGTATGTGCATTTTGATTAGTGTAAACTAGGTATAGAAGCATTCTTATTTTCCTTCAACTTCAAAGGCGGYTTATGCTAATGGAATAATCCAGGCAGTCCTTTTTACTGTGTTTCCAGCCTGAATACTGTACTGGAATAATGGCAGTAAATTGATCCGTTATTTCTCCATTTATAAACATTGAGGTAAAAGGTTAACAGTTTTCAGTTTGCTTATAAAATGTGAGGGTTTTAATAGTAATGAAAACCCTTTCTTTAGAACTTTTCCACTTTCTATAAGAATTTAAATTTTGAACTAAAGGTGTGAAAATTTTCCTCTTACTGGCATCTTTCATGTATAAAAATATTCCTGTAGTACATAATGGATACTGTTCTCTTAGACTTTATCTCACTTAGTTACTCTGAAAAACATTGTCAAGTCTTCTCCAGCACCTTTTCTGACTAGGTGAATATCGACTCTGTTCCCTGCAATTCCGGATGGTATTGAATTGAAATAGCTGTTTTGGCCTAACAGCAGCGACCTTAGGGTCTGGTGCTGATTGCTGCCATCAGAGATGACATCAGCACAGTTCTGATTATCTTTCTTGGGGAGATGGAGTGATAGAAACTAAAAACAGTGGCTCTTGTTCTTTGTGGGGTGCGTGGAGGGGATAATTTGTGGTAGATGAGGACTTTGTATTAAGGATAAGTGGTCAGCAGTACTACCTGCAAATGCCACCCAAGCCGCATAGATGCAGCTTGGTGAAAGCCCAGATATTGCTCCACAACCTGCATTGTAGCCTCCTCTAGGAGGTGGGATGCCAGGGAGTTAATGCCTAAATGCATCACTAGATCTCTCTCTACCTGTCACTAGTTTGCATGAGCGTGTTCTTCAGCCCTGTATTCAGGGTATTTTTGAAGATCAGGGTTGAACCACCAATAGGTACTTTTTTATATACTTTATTTTTTAGCACAAAGTCTTTTGGCCCTGTTCCATGCAGACAGCTTTGGGCCTGTCTGCATAAATTAGTATGCAGAAAGCCAGAATGAATTTGCAGTTTTCGAACAGCCACGTACAGACTCCTATTTTAACATTATTACAAGTGCTGTTCACATGTTGTGGACGCAGGACTAGCAAAATTATGGAAAGCAGCCTCCTCAGTGATACAAAACTGTATTTAGAGAATTTCCACCCGTATGTTCTGGAATTCAGTTCTGAATTTTGAATTTGTGAGTAGAATCGCAGTGTAACTCCATAAGCATGAATAAACAGTAGTGCTATCTAAAAGGCACTCTGCTTGTACTGGCACAAGTACCAGTGCTGATGCGGTAAACAAAACTAAAGAAATGTCATTTTTAATACAGATCAGTTTACTACAGAGCTAGAAAAAAATGCTTGTTCCAGCATAAGGGAGGGAGAGGAATAAGTAAATGAGGGTAGAGATAGGAGGGGTGACTCAGCAGCAGTGCTGCATGTACCAGATTAAAGTGACAGTGCAACTAAAGCTTTGATCTAGCATTCTKCATGTGGCTTGTGAGAGGCCTCAGCCATGGAAAAGAATGAATAAAATGTCATTAAACTCAAGTTCTTGCACACTTAGGATTCTATGATTTTTTTTCCTCTGGACAGGCAGCAAGCAGTACCTATAGATCTGAGACCACAGCAATGGCTCCAGGTGCTCCCTTTCTTTCCACAGACAGGGCTGTGCTGCAAATGGAGATGGCAGTAAGCTTCCCCAGTGACTCTGCTGAAAGCCTGTTCAATAGCGTAGATGGTCTTCCGTCCTGAGGATGTGAGACGCTGTACAAATGGATTCTATTTTAACTGGCAGGACTGTAAAACACGTGATTGATTTCTGTGCTTCCTTGTGCATTTCCTTGCCCAGCAAGAGATGTCTGTGAAAGATAATTATTCTAAAGTGCTTCTTGGTCTTGGAAGGGAGCAGATTAGGTTTGTTTTCTACCTACTCTGGATATTTTTAGCTGTTTAGGTGTAAGAAAGTGTTTCTTAGTAGACTTCAGCCCTCAATATTTTTCAGTATCTAGAGATGCTGTGAAATGACTTAGGAAAATTATCCTTTGCTGACGTTGATCACTTGACTGATGAAAATATTTTCCTGTTTTACTTCTGGAATCCTTTTGGTTAAAAGGTCTGAGATCTTTAAGCCCCCACAGTATTTGCTGTTTACTAGGAACTGAACTGCAGTTGTTGCATATCTGAGGCCTATTCATCTTCTTTTACTAAGGAATATTATTCTGCTGGGAGTGTTTGGGTAACAGAAAGAACGAGCCTCACTTTCCGAGGCCTGAGCTCTTGTCCTAACAGCAGACAAGAGGAATCTGACTGAAGCGGTTCCAAGACTCTGCGTTGCTTTGAGAACACTCCTTGCCATCTTTGGAGAGAGCATAAGGTAAGTTGGAGTCTTTCAGTTTTGGTCCGACTAGAAGTGAAGCTATGTGTGCTTAATCCTGTTGCACAGCGGGCTGTTTAACTGTTCGTACTGAGCTTTCCAGTCAGTTTTAGAAGTAACCAGTTTACTTCAAAAGTTTCTGTGAACTTTCACCCCTTACGCTCCCATATTGAACACTTATTAGGGGTAATTTCCAGAGGAAAATGTCATTCGGAATAATTTAAGACTACCCTTGTACCCACATAATGCATTTATGCAAAAAGAATGTTCTGCAGACACTGCTCTTTACCCTTAACTTCAGCTCTTAATTTAAATGCGGTTTTGAAAGTCACTTCCTTAGTCCCCATTGGCTTTATGATGATTGCAGTCAGACCTGTTCCTGCTGAAGTGAATGGGAACAGGAGGTGACCTGTGCTCATACATCAAACCCACTCCTTCAGAAAAAAAAAGCATCTATAGAGCACGTCCCTGCCAGCTGCATGCCAGGACCAGTATGGCATTAGCCTGTGATGTCAATAGCCCCTGTGAACTGAATTGGTTCCTTAATTTGCTTCTAACATTTTGCCAGTGTTTCTATCTGAATATTGGAAAATATGAGCATTGTGAAAATGCAGGAGGGAGTAGGAACAAGTGTAAGAATGAACTGAATGTACTTTGTAACCTCTGTGGGCAGCAAAGTCTGTGCTGTACATGTGGAAGCGTGCCTAATGCAAACACTGGACACACTGCAAAAAACTCCTTGGGAAGGTCCTGATTTGCCAAAGGACAGAGCAGGTAATTACATTGGTAATTGCTGTTGCAGGAATTGAATGTACAAGTCAGAGCTGTTCTGCATTTGGAATCTGAGTAGCAGGGTGTTCGTGGGTTTGTATGTACTGTATTACCATAAAAATACTTGACTTGAGTTACGTTTACTACATGAAATTCATCATGGTTTTTCCTCCATCACAGAAAAGCAGATGTAGGCAACAAAAGAAAGACGTTGCATTTTTGCAGCCTTCTTCAATGTCTGTTCCTGATCTCACTGCATACACATACTCCACCGGTGCTTGCAGTTCTCCCTTTTGGTATTTTCTGTTTCGGAGCCTAGGCCATAACTGATGTGTTGCATTCATTGACCATCTCTGTTGTTAACTCACAATAAAATTAATGTAATTTATCATCTGAACTGGCACAAAGGCTACATTTGATTTGAAGGAGTATCTGGTGAAGCGAGATGTAAAGCAGGCCTGGAACACAGCCAGTGCATAGGTGCATGGTGTACGTCACTTGTCCCAAAGTTCTCCGAACTCCTTTGTCGTTCACAGCACAACTTGCAAACACTGTAGAAATGAAGAAGCTGGAGTAGGACAAGGGACTGTACAGGCAAAGCTGTAATCCCTAGTGCTACCGCTGCTCTGGGACACTGCACTGTAAAATCACAACCTGMACATCACTCTTAGATGGTTAGAGGGGGAGAGAATTTCAGCGAAGGGCCACTTGGTCAGTGTGTGAAGCTGTTCAGCCCTAAACATATAAACATTAAGAGTTCAAATAAAGCGCGTGCCCTGATTAGACATGTATGACATAGGCTTCATAGCCAAAGGTGTGCTCTCCCTCTGCACCAGAGCGCTCCAGGAAGCGTTTCAGATTAACCTGGCCAGGAGAAATGCAATGAAAGCCGTATCACCATCCAGATCCTCTCACCTCTGCTTAATCTGCTGCTGCTTGAGTAGCAGTACCCCACAGTGCCCTCAAAGGCCACTCAGCACTATCGCCAAGTCCTAGAGCGTGGAGAAATGACAAAGTTCCCTGAAAGCTCTGTATTTGCCTGTATTTAGAGTGTTGCAGTCAAGACAGAACACTTGCATTATCCTGACGGAATAAGGATTATTAGCCACTTCCTTCCAAAGAGCCAGTGGAAGAAAAGAAAGTCATAGGTTTTTCTGCATGTTTAAAAAACACCCATGCCCAGGAAGGAGGAGTTCTGTGTTCCTGCTGCAACGCAGGCTGAGCAAGCGTGGAGCGTGTCCTAAGGTGGGACAACTCTATTGCAATTAGAGGCAGTAAATAAAGCAGCTGAATGGGGGGAGCAGAAACCCTGCAGTAGTGAGCTCTCCTAAATGAGTAGAGAGCGAACAAGTGCAAGTTAAAAGATAAATAAATAGACAAGTGTGCAAAAGGTGAGTGGGATAAGAAAAAGAGAGTAAGGGAAAAGACCTGATCAAGAGAAGTGGGGTGTCAAGGAGGGAGCAAAACCAGAAACTCTCAGAAATCAGAAAATATTGGTGCTTACCACTCCCTGCTCTGAGCTTGTGGAAAGACCTGAACGTATTTTCTGAAAATGTAGATTGGGTTTCAGCAGAGTGCAAAGCACGGTGCCTAACTAAAACTCGCCAAGTAGTAAGAATTGTAAGGATATGGAAGTTGAAAGTGTAACTACCACAAACTTCACCTATGTTTCCAAATCCATTTATGTCATTGGAAGGTAACTCTCATCTCAGTTCTTTCAGTCCTCTGGCTCAGTAAAAAGCCCAAATTTTGGACCATGCCATGGTTCCAGGGGTAGAAGGTGCAAAGATGAGAGCACAGCTGCAGAGCTACTCAAGGATGGTCCTGCAGGACTACAGCTATGGCAATCCTCGTGTCTTTTAAAACACCAGACTCATGTCTTGTTTAAAAAGACTTATGTCTTTTAAAACATGCAAGACAAAAAGGAATAGAGAGATCTGCATCAGGCAGGACAGTCCCTCCACACCTCACAGAGAGCTGTGAACAAGACCACTCTGGTCACAGAGGCAGGATTTCTAAATGCCGCTCTTCCCTCAGCCCCACCAAATCCATCCATGTGGTAGGATCGCACCAGTCCCTTCGGTGTGGTACTCTAGAGCTGTGACAGAGTGGGAATCTACTGTAGTGGGGGAAAAAGAGAGAGGCTGGACACGGAGAAAGAGCACGCAGAACAACATCCACTGCAGCCATCGCTAACGAAGTACATTACCTGCCATGTTCTCATGAAATAACTCATCATGTACCTATTCACTAAATGCCGTCACACCTGCTGTTTCACAGTTACCAGTACTTAGCCTTCAAGACTATAATCCAGAAGATGAAGGGTACAGTCAGACTACGCCAAACAATGCAGATGCCTCCTTACAGCTTGTCTGCCTCTTCAGAAGCAAATTGCTTTTGTGTGTAGTTTTCTTTTGCATGTAGTTTTCTTTTGCTTTAGTTCCCTGCCCTCTTACCAGGTTAGATGAATGCTAGTACATGGGAATGAATGGTTGGGATCAGGGAGAAGAAAACCCACCTCCCTTAACATCATCAAGCTGTTAGGTTGGTTTAGTTTTATCAGCTGTTCCCCAGCATAATTGCATGTTAGATACAGGAGTGTACCCCCAAAGAAGACAAGATGCACATAGAAAACATGACTTTTACTTCTAAATAATGTTCGTTTTTCAGTAAAATGTGGAATGGGTAAATATTACCAAAAATGTTTGCAAAATAAGTAGCAGTAAATGTGGAAAAAGGCAAGTTTCCTGTTCTTCATGCCTTTCTCCCTGAAGCTCTGCATCCATCAAGTCCTGAAGTCACCATTAGCACGTGCAGTCCTGTTTTTTCCAAGCCTAGAACTCGCCACCGCAGGGATCCCATCGTTAACACTTTTTTTCCACCCGCCACCCTTCCCCTTACGTGCATTTGCCAGCGCTTCTCAGACGTTCAGATCCAATGTTGCCCCAAAACAACCAAATTTATCTGCGTGCAAAGGGAATGCTCTGAAGAGGCACTGAAATGATTTTAAACAAACGTCGCAGCCCGGCGGAGCGACCCTTCTCGGGACAGGCGGCCCGGCGGCGGTGTCCTTGGAGCCTCCGGGTCTACGGGCGGCGAGCGCGGCCCGGGGCCCGCCGGCTCCCCGCCGCCCTGACAGGGAAGCCGGCCGCCGCCAACTGCCTGCAGCGCTCCGGGTCACGAAGCGACCCCCCGCGCGCACAGGAGCAGCACCGGATCCGATTCACCGGCTCGTCCTGCAGCCGCCTTCCCGCTGAGGAGCCCCCGGGGACGGGCAGCGCCCGGCAGCACCAGCCCCGCCACACTCCCAGGAGCGCGGCGGCCGTTGGAGCCCGCGGCGCCGGMCCTGAGGCAGCCGCGCGCCAGCGGCGCTGCGCACGCGCGGCTCTCAGGCACCCTCCGCCCAATCCGCGTCCCCGCTCGCCCTTGCTRGTCGGCCCCGCCCCTTTCTTTGAACGCCGTCTGTTACCGCAGCCGCCGCTCTCGGCCAATCGCCGCCCGCGCTGCCGCGGCACCGCCCAATCGGCGGGCGGCGGGTGAGGGGCGGAGGGGGGAAGGCATGACGCAGCGAGTTTTTCCCCTCGCGGCGCCTGGCGCCGGCTCTCGGCGGCGGCGAGGTCGCCGCTCCGGCCTGTGACGCGTGACGCACAGGTACGTGAGGGGCTGGCGAGCCCGGCGGTCACGTGGGGCGGGCGCCGCCGCTGCTGCCAGGCGCCGCGGGTCCCGTGCGGTCGGCCCGCCGCTCGCCGCCCCTCCCCCCGCCTCCCCCCGCCGCATGTCGCTGGCGGCGCGCCCCGCTCCCCCTCAGCCGCCCGCCGACCGCCGCCGCCGCCTCCACCGCCGCGACCGCAGCCGCTGCCGCCGCCCTTGATGTGGTTCGGGGCCGGGCGGGGAGAAGATGCCGCCGTCCAAGTCCCGCAAGATCGCGATCCTGGGCTACCGGAGCGTGGGTGAGCGCGGGGCGCCGCCGTGGGGTGGGGTGCGGTGGGGGGTGGCGGGGCGG